>JANZLQ010000031.1:18703069-18714090 GCA_026212715.1 Elanus axillaris | reverse complement strand
GGTCCTGACACGGGGCTGTACAAAGGATTTCACAGCAGCTGCTGGTTGTTGATTAAATGTGTTAGATATACAATCTATTAGAATATTTCTCATAATTCCATACTCATATTAGAATCAAAATCAATTCTAACTAATGGCAAATCAGTAACAAAAGCATTCTGATCTTTTTTTTTTTTTTTACTATGAGTCTTTTAGATGTTCATAATAAGAACAAAATTTGGTTTTTACACAGAAAAAACACACTGACATGAAAATTCATTTTTTTGTTAATAAAATATTGAAACAGATGAATTCATTGAAAATAGCCAGTTTTAAGTCACACTGCTTTGCTAATAACTGATATTTATTGAAACAATTTTCCAAAATCTTAATCTTCTACAGAAAGTTCTAATCTGATTTTTTTTACTGGTTTTTACTATCACAAATCTGTGTGGGTAGTTTTAGGAAACTGCCTAAGTTGACAACATAAAAATATGGGAAGATTGCTGTTACTCAGGAAGAACAATTAGCTGTACATACATTATGAAGGATTTAGTTACTCTCTACCACCACTGGTATGATATTAATGTACATGGTACTACATTGATATAACAGAGGTGCAAAAAAGTTCTGGCAACTGATGCTACTGGGAAGTTCATGCAGTCCTTGCCCATTCTATCTGATATTCCACCTCAGATTTAAAAAAAACCCCACAACTATTTCCCAATCTATTTACTGGTTTTGCAAGCTATGTGCCACTACTACTTCTATTGTCCTTCCCCTAAATGGTTGCAAATGAGGTTATGAGTATCCTAAACTGGACCATGTTTCTCATGGCTAAGTAACCTCCCCTTGCAAGACCAAAATGGTTTCCTGCAGCAAAGAGATGCACCAATATGAATTAGCCTTCAAACCCCTTATTTCAACAGCAGTATGAGTGGAAGAAATTCATAAACAGGAAAGAAAAGTGTTTAAGTCCTGGAGATGTTAGAAATACAATCAAAATAGAACATAATTAGAGAAGCTGCGAAGATAAATATACAGTATTTGCATACTTCTGTAAGAGAACAGTAATCACCATTCTATCTCAGGAATTGACCAAATAACATGAGCTCTAAAACTGCAAAACATAAAAGGAAAACACCCTAAAATCACCTGTGTTCTCTTTACTTCTTAATCATATAAAAACTCTTTTGCCTTTTCCATGTTTTCTTGTTGTTGTTGGTTTCCTGCCTCCCTCCCACCTCCATCCAGAGAGTTTTTAAATAAGATTAGTAAATTGAATTAGTGTGTTCATTCCATAAATTTAAAGTCCAAGAGATATCATGCTTTCTAGGGTTTGTCTCTTCAGTTGTAACATAGAATTGCTGAACCTACTAAGCCTCCCACTACTTTTAATCATATTATCATCTACATTATTATAAACCTAAAACCTCAAATCACCAAGCTTCTTTCATTCTCTTTTTGAGCTTTAGGTGTTCTGGGAAGTATCAGGAACTAAAAATCAAAGCCTCTATAGTGAATAAGTATCAGACAAACTTTTTTTTTGTTTTTCACTTTCTGAGAGAAAATTCTAAAATTATCTTGCAGATTTTATTTCCCTTTTAAATATTATTCAAAAAGCAACCCAACCTAAATCCAGTAGAAGATCTGCACCAAACAATCCTTTACGTGTCAAACAACAGTTTTAACATTGTATGACTAAAACAGATTTTAATTTTCTTAATGTCAAAGCTCTTTGAGGGAAGGGATTTAGATACAGCTCTTTGGTATCTGCCTTAGATATTCAGGAAATACTCTCAAGTAAGCAATATAGGTTGCCAATAGACAGGGTAATCAAAGGAATAATCTAACAGAAATCATACAGGTCAGTTCCTGGTGCTTAACAAAGGTGTCTCTGCCTAATATGACAGACAAAAGATGAGGAACCACTCAAGTGAAAAGCTAAGAAAGACTAGCAGGACCAGAGAGAAATGGTACCCTTTCAAAATTGTGTGTGCTCTGTGTGGCAGCAGGTGAAAAATGCCTGGACACATTTTTTTGTTATAAAAATTTAGATTAATGCATAGAACTCCTTGAAGTGGAAGAAAATAAAGACTGACCATATGAACAAGTAAGACAAAGACTTTTGAAATACAGTGGATACACTTTGTATAATAAACATCTGATACCACACTTGAGCAGATTAAACACTTCTTGACATCTCTTCACTGGATACAAATAAAGATAAAATATATGTCAAATACAGGAGACATCTTTTGTGGTTCTGAGTCTAAGAAAAGAACATTTACATAGATAGTTAAATTATGCAATAATAGCTTGAATTTAGGAATGTATCTTGTAGAACCACACTTAAAAAAAAAAAGAAAAAAGACAAAAAGACCTTATAGAAACTATTGCATTTGTTTTCATAGTAAAGAACACACCCTCTCGCACAATAGCCAATAAAACAGAATTTTGACGAAGTGACCAAAAGCCTATCTTAATAGACACCACTGCAGCACTGTAGCTCCTATTGTGTGACTAGAATCATGCCACGAGTCATCAGCATGTTTCCTGGACATGATAAATACTGTAAAGTAACACCCTTTCTGTTTGACCTGAAATTATGATGTTTTGCGAATGGAAGAAAACATCAGCTTGGGTTTGAGCGTCAAGGGTGAAATACTACGTTTATTAAAGCTGACTTTAACTTTGACATTTTATGCCAGTCAGACCGTACTGCGTGAATTTATGGGATACAAAGAAACACTTTCTGTGACTGATATTCATAACACTTCCTGTTATACTGCCTTCTAATGCTGATATACTTTATACTGCCTTACAAGACATACCATCTAGAATGGATTTTTTTTCCTTTGCACTTCTTGAGGCTCATCTAATCTTGTGTTGACACTTGCCCCACAGTCACAAGACTTAACAGGTTGAATTTTCTTTCTTGCAAAGCTATAAGCTTGCACAACAACTAGTTTTTGGCAATCAATCACATTTATCCATTTTTAAGAGTAACAGTCTGTGGGAGAATTATGCAAAAAATTTGTTGTGTGTATTGTTAGAAAGCTCTGTGCAGTCTGATATTTCCTTCTGCTCTCCACTGTATCTGCTTAGTACTAGGTTTTGTCATCAAATTTCCTGTAATACAACATAAAAAGTCTATATAAAATGAAACTTTTTTCTACTACTTAGCAGATAGCAACTGGTTAACTAATGACTATTTGGGTCAGTTTTATTCCTATGTTAAGTGATCTTAAGAATAATAAGGAGATAAGGCATCAGTTACTGAAATGGACATTACTGGAGAGCAACAGCAATTAAACAATTCAAAAACAGAAACCTGGACCTAAAAAGATATGTAAGATACTTAACCTCAAACTTTAACCTGCATTGCTGAAGGACTAGATTCCAGTTGCTGTCAAAATTGGTGGGTTTGTGCCCTGATCTCAGTTAAGAAGAGCCATTTGTGACAAACAGGTTACTTGAATAGGTACTAAACCTGCCTTTCTAATCATTTGAAGCTTGGAGAGTTCCCAAGAGCCTTTTCACAGAATAATGTTAGTAAGCTTTTTCCCTTCCATCTAGGCAAAACTTTTATCTGGGATTGTTGTTTTATCACTCAGGGACTCTTTCTGTCATGAGCAGGCAGGTGCCCATCCAGGTACAAGCAGGAGAACAAACCACTCAGGAAAGAGTGCCCTGGTAACAGAAGTTGTTCTAGTAGCACCCACTGGTTCCTGACTCTCATCTTTCCTGGGACACCAGTACAGTGCATATTCAATTAGCCTGATGGTTCCTGGAAGCATTTGGCCTACAAGTACTGCACAGAACAGGTCTGGTCATGGTGTAAGGGCTGTGGCTAACAGGACTCTTCTGCCCACTGAATAAATTTTAGGACAAGCCTCACTGCAGAGCTGGGTACAGCCTCCTTAATCATATGGATATCTACTTCTGTTTCTGTATTTACATTAAACACAGAATTCTATGTTTACTTTAAATATAGAATTATATTGGATACTCTCTACATTTGTAGGGAGTTTTACTTAGACAGTTGGCATATATTGTAAAGTTATAACAAGAGTACATATACATTCCTGCTACCTTCTAGGACACTATTGTGGTTTAACCCCAGCCAGCCACTAAGCCCAACCCAGCTGCTCACTCACTCCCCCCGCCATGCGATGGGGGAGAAAATCAGAAAAGTGAAAGTGAGAGAACTTGTGGGTTGAGATAAAGGCAGTTTAATAAGTAAAGCAAAAGCCACGCACACAAGCAGAGCAAACCAAGGAATTCATTCACCACCTCCCATGGGCAGGCAAGTGTTCAGCCACCTCCAGGAAAGCAGGCTCCATCACGCTTAACAGTTACTTGGGAGGACAAAAGCCATCTCTCTTGAACGTGGCCCACTTCCTTCTTCTTTCCCAAGCTTTTTATGCTGAACAGGATGTCACGGGGACTGGAATATCCCTTTGATCAGTTGGGATCAGCTGTCCCAGCTGAGTCCCCTCCCAACTCCTTGTGCCCCCCCCACCCCCCTCGCTGGTGGGGTGGGGTGAGAAGCAGAAAAGGCCTTGGCTCTGCGTAAGCACTGCTCAGCAGTAACTAAAACATCCCTGTGTTATCAACACTATTTCCAGCAGAAATGCAAAACATAGCCCCATACTAGAACGATGAAGAAAATGAACTCTTTCTCAGCCAAACCCAGCACATTCACAATGACTACTTTTTAACTACTCAGTCTTCCCACTCTTCCCACTCTGCAAGTATTCCTATCCACAGCAGTTTAAAGAGATGATGTGAAAAGTTCTCTGAAGTATAAGCACAATTTCTCATACATAAAACCAGAAAAATATGTTAAATGTGTGCTTCAAGTATAATGAGAACATGATTATAGAGTCATCTTAAAATCCACATAATCCACAACTTTATCACCAGGTGCCAGTCAAGAAACTGAACTTTAACCAAGTGCATCAGGCAGTATGAAAGACGCTAGCAAAAGTGAAAGCAGTATTAAAAACTCTAGGGCCAAAGGAAGCTGCTACATTGCACTAGTTAGGAGATTACTGCATCCCATACATAGTGTGAGGTTCTGTCACCAGTACAGAGCAAAGCATAAACACCCAATCAGCTTAACATAAATGAGATAAAGGACAATCCCAAACATTTTATTTTGACCTCATGTGGTAGCCTGAATTCCCTTTTTACTGGGAAGTTAAGTATTCCTTGTGGCTTGTTTTGGACAACAAAGTCTTCCATGGCCTTTTTGTACTATGTACGCATTATTAGGTTCGTGTGAGCTGAAACTTAATTTGTTTAACATCACAAGGTTAAAACTCCACTGTTTTCTTTGGGTGTCAATAAGCCCTCCTGGAAAGCTTAAATTTCCTTTGCTCTGTGATATGACCAGCTGATGGACTGACAACAAACCAAGTACGAACTTCAGGCTCCGAGGCAGTTCATAACTAGTGGAATATAATAAAGAACAGCTTGTTATACCACCTCTCAGCTCTAAGTGGGAATGTTTACCTTCAGCCAGTGCTGAAAGTGACTTATACTTTGATCTCTCCCTGAGATGCACTAGGTTTACTGATCAGCAGTTACACCAGTGAGGTTCTAGGAAGCTACCTCTTTACAGCCTTTCATTTATCAGCTACTGCCTCCAAGCCAAGACACAGTTATTGGCTTTGTGAAAGTCTCCTGAGAGTTTCAGTCTGGTGTTACAGAGATTAATTTCAGCAAACCTCAGTGAAGTTTAACTTTGCACTGGAATGGAGCAGGAGTACTCACCCACTCACTGACAGAGTCTCAATTGATGGACTGATATAATCAAACAAAATCTCAAGCAACACATCAAAAAGAGTAAATTCTTTTTTTTTTAGATACTGAATGAAGTGTGCTTTATGCTGGAAGAAAGGTTTTAGAAAAGAATTACATTGGGTTTTGTGGGCATGAATGCAGCTGACATACACGACTACTCAGGCAACGGACTCGTTCTTGTGTGCCTATATTCTCAGATACTCAGACCACACTGTGTTTCTGTGGTTGGCATTTTTTCAGTAGTAGGTCTCTGCTTAGTACAACCTTACTAAGTGTACTCTTTAGCTTGAATATGTATTATAAAGTTCAGAGAATTAGTTGAGCGAGGAGAAAACGTGTGCAAATATGTAACCAGATAATTGAGACACAAGGTTCTCTGTTCTGGCACAAAGAAGTGTTGAAGGCACAAACAACAGCAAGTACCTTCCCTAACTCTAGTTTTTCATATAAGACTGAGTAAAATGTCTTCTGTGATAGCTTATTTTTTGCCTCTGCAAAATGATTTCCACCAGTCAGTTCAGGGTGCAGAAAAGGGAATTCTTCAGGGAACAGACTGTGACCAGAGCTGCACCCATCAGGTGAGAGTTTTATAGCTGACCTGCTTGTAATCTCCTTAAAAGGGAACCTTTCAGCTCTCCCACCATTTTCTCTGACTAGGTCAGTTCCAGCTCTGTGCCACCTGCCTTGCATTTTGTCCACAAGGCTGGAAATGACTGTGGATTGTGAGGAGGAGAAAGACAAACAAACAAAACAACATTTCCCTGCCCCTCAACCCCCCCTTATCTCCTCCACATGAACCCTGTCAGCCATTGAAAATTATTTATTACCTTTCTAAGAGGCCACCCTGCTTTATTCAAATTAAGTTACATTGTCCACAGATATTTTAATGGCAGTCGCTGGAGCCCTGTTAGGGCTGGTATTTCATTACCTGCCTATCTCTAGCTAATAATGCTTGCTGGCAAGTTTTAATTTCATTAGAGATATCATTGTAGTACATGCTAAATGAACACCACCAAAAAGTAGCACAAGAGTGCAAGAAGTCATTAAATTATTACTCCCAAAGTCTCACGATGATTATTGTTAATAGGGCAATCAAATCCTGCTGTATTGTTCCCTAACTACATGCCTGCTTGGTGGGTGGCATACATTTTCATTAAATAAAGACTTATGGTTAGAAGAAGAATGTAATCAACATTAATGACCTGAAGAGTAATTGAAAATACAGTCTCAGTCACCACCCCACCCAGCTATTACAAAGGACAATCATTAAAAAAATTCTAAACTAATTCCATTTTGTCTCTCTGCATGTTTGTAGGCTATCATTCACATTCTCCCCACAGTGTTATCTCTCTTTTTCTGGTCAAATTAATTTAATGTAATTAGAATAAAATACATTGCATGTGAAAATAAAATTTTGGCGTTGACTACTTCTGATAACAAGTACTGCAAGGAAGAGCATTACACGTTCAACATACATTTGTTACACGTTACCATTTGTGCTAACTTAATCCCTTTGAGTGAGGCTGACTTAGCCACAGTGTACAGTGATTATATTGCACCCCCACCCCAGTGGTGTTTACCAATTCCATAAATGGCTATAAATGTGGCCAAAAAATGGGTTGTAGTCTATGTTTAAACAAAAAAATCTGAGCCAAACATCCACAATTTTTTTTTCTTAAACTCACAATAGAGAACATTCATTTCCAGGTTTACATACATTTTTGTTTCTTTCTTTTTTTTTTTTTTTTTTTCCTCCTTACCCTGCAAGAACTCAGTATAAATAAGTTGGTTTTGTGCAATCATTCAAACAAAAAAAAAAATCCACAAGACAAAATAGAGTGAAAGCCAAACACAATATGGAGGTCATTTTAATTTCACCATGAAAACTTCATATACTTCTAGAACTTCACATACTTCTTCAGTTTAGACTATCAGCAGTTTGAAAGATCAACAATTCCAAGATACTTCAAGACTGGGGACTGACACAGCAAGGATTTAAAGTATCTGAGTATTTCTCCTCATAATGACATCTGAGAAATAATGTCAATCCACTAATCAACTGCTACTTCTGCATATTTTTTTTTCAATATGGGAAAACATTGCTTTTCAAGAAAGAGCTTCAGCACAGTTGCCTTCCTCCCCTGACTCTTATCTGTAAGCAGGCAGATGTTCCTGAATTAATATGTGAGTCATTGACCATTTATTCTTCAGTACCAAATGAAATATATTTTGTAGCATTAAGCAAAATTATTAAGTGGAACGTATAATACAGTTTAATGATTTTTGTGAAACTGGAGGAGGAAAATAATTATTTCTGTAACTATGCATTTTTCACATTGAGTTTGTTTGTTTTAATGTAGATGGCATTATCATCTATTCTTCAAACCCTTTTTCTGTCACTTAAATCCAGTAGCACTTCAAGGAAGTGTTGAAGATAAGAATGAAACAGTACATAATACAAGCAGACCTCACTGGATTTAAGAAATAAACATACTGACCTAGCCAATAATCTTAATGCTGACCCAGAACTACTTGAACTAAAAACACCTCACAAAAAATGATCTAGTTGCATTCCAATTAAATCAATGTAAATTTTTTTCCCCAGTGTTTAAGGATTAAGACTTAAAGTGAAACAGTAGTTGAGCATAAATAGCTGTGGAAGAAAGGAGACTAGGTAAATACTATTTTATTCTGAATTTACCAACCATTTGCTCCACTTTGGGAAGAAAGTGCAGCTTTTTTTTTTCTTTCTTTTTTTCCCTTTAACCCATTTTCCTTATGAGATTTTTTTCTCTGTGTAATCATTTATGTAATCATTTAGATCTGTGCAAAGTAGGTAGAGAATTTGCCATAATAGGCTATTCAGGCAGTAGTACTTTACATCTGGTTTTGGGGGCCTGCAATGATTATGCATGAGGAAGAAGAAGTGCAGAATCAAAAATACTGTTTTACATATCCAAAGTTTATACTAGAAGATAAAAGGAGTAAAAGAATGTACTTTTAGTATTGGCTACATAAGTAAGAGCTTCACAGAACTATTAACAAAACCAGTTAAAGTGCAGTAAAAATATGCCAATTCAAAATGGTATTTGTGCATTGAAAATGTGAGCATTCCTCTTACTTATACAATACAGTTATGCTATGTCGAATACACTGATATATCATTCCACTGATTTTTTTAAAAGAGGAAATGACCGTCAAAACCACTGAAAAATACTGATGGCACAATACAGTCTACATTCAAGATTATTTTAAAATCTTTGTGGTTATGCTTTTCATCTGACTTTTTAATGTCAAATTTTTCACAGACCATTATATAGAAGTTACATGTTAAATAAAGATCCCTCTTGCTGTCTGACTGCACTGAAGAATCCCACCGCTGTGAAATATTCCCATGTCATTCAGAAATCTGGCATTGCATCCAACCCTTCATCAGCCTTTCTCCACAACTGTATTTTTCTGCTCTTCTTTGTGGCTTATGAGACTAAATATTTGCTCATTTTAAGAATCCAGGCAATTTAAAACAGTAAATTCATTGTTTAGGTTCTCTTATGGGGATATGCTATTTACAGCAAAAGAGAGGCAATCTAGATCCACTGCTGTAAACCCTAAATGGAAATGTAGTAGGATAAGTGAAGAATATATTAATATCTCTTCTTTGTGACATATTTGAATGTTATCAATGGAATTTGCTTTCCAGCATCTGGTGTCACAAGGAACAGGTTAGTCTATGTGTGTACCTAGAGGAGGGCAAAACAAAACACATCTAAAGCAAGCGGAGATATGGATTTATAGCATCTAGCTACTTCACAGTAATCATCCACATGCACACTCATGTACATAAAACAACATCATGGTTTAACCCCGGTAGACAGCTGAGCACCACAAAGCTGCTTGCTCACTCCCCCACTCAGTGAGATGGGGGAGACAATCAGCAGGGTAAAAGTGTGATAACTCGTGGGTTGAGACAAAAGATACCTTAATAATTTTTTTTAAAAAAAAGAAAACAACAAAGATAATAAAAAGACCAAAATGCAGGAAAAAAGTGATTAAAAAAATATAAATTGCTTACCATCAACCAATGGTTGTAATGATGCGCAGCTGGACTGATGCCCAGCCAGTCCCCGAGCAACAGCAGCCCTGGCCAACCTCCAACTCACCCCAGTTTTATTGCTGAGCATGATATCCTATGGTCTGGCATATCCCTTGGTCAGTTGGGATCAGCTGTCCCAGCTGTGTCCCCTCCCAACTCCTTGTGCCCCCCCCAGCCTCCTCGCTGGTGGGGTGGGGTGAGAAGCAGAAAAGGCCTTGGCCCTGTGCAAGCACTGCTCAGCAATTGCTAAAACATCCCTGTGTTATCAACACTGTTTCCAGCAGAAATGCAGAACATAGCCCCACACTGGCTACTATGAAGAAATTTAACTCTATCCCAGTCGAAACCAGTAAAAACAGCAAAAATTTTGATTATGAAACAGAGGTCAGTAAAACAATTACCACCGCCTAGCTAATGCTGTGTAAATTCAGACTCAGACCTATATTGCAGCAACACATATGCATAGCTGTAGCCTCAAAATGTCTCTCTGTCCATTAAATCCACCAGTGGGGTACCACCAGCACCAGGGCTGGATTGGAAGCCGGTGTTGGCTGCTCCTGTCACATGGGGAGAACTACTGCACTGCCTGCATAGGGCCAAACCCTGTTGTCTATCACGCTACCGCAGACCTGTCAAAACCATGCCAGTTGAGATCCACCGTCCTCCACCCCACACACAATGAAATGCAATGAAAAGGTCCTCCTGGCCCCTGGAAAGGGACAGATCAAGCCTTCAGTGAAATTAGCACATTTGCTCTGGAAACCATTGAAGCCCAGTAAACACTGAATCCAACAAAGACACTTTAATAGCAAGCTTTGAAGTGTGAGTGCACATTATAGGCCTATTTTATTTGATTATACACTTGTTTTTATGGTTCAAATCAAGCATATACAGCAGGTTTAATATTCGCCATGCCATCTCTGGGGAGTTTATCACATATTCACATAACAACAGTTTTTCAGTGTTCAATAATTACCAGCAGAACGAGTAATTGCTAGAGATGGTCCAATATATCATTGAAAACTTGGGTTTTTTTCAAAAAAGTAAATTATTTCTGAACATTGCGGGGAGGATCCCCGACATAGGTTCGGGCCTGAGAAGGCGGAGGAAGAAATGCAGCCGACCCAATATGAGTGAT
>JANZLQ010000031.1:18670580-18683083 GCA_026212715.1 Elanus axillaris | reverse complement strand
GTTTTTCAACAAGCCAGGATTGTCCGTGAGAACCCACAATATCTTGTGGCCCTGTTGTTCAAGAAATTCCTCTACAGTGTCTTAGAACAGGCAATGCGGACACAGAATGTAAATCATGTTTGAGCTTGCTTGTGGCTCAGGACCCAACAATATAGGCACAGCTAGATATGTCAGATATTCCTCATTTCATGAGTGTTACTTGGTAAGCTTGCATGTCCATATATACAACCCCTCTGTAACAATGTCTCTTTCTCCCACTGAGCAGGTCTTTCTTAGCCATCATAATCCCACAGAGGAAGCAATAAAAGAGGAGGCAGCAGCAACGAGTGTAACAGGGCCCACATCTGATACTTGAGACTGAAAGGCACAGCTGAATGAAAATGCCTTCAGCCTTCCCACAGCTTAACCAGATGTAAGAGATCCCTTCGAGGTGCAGGAACGTGTGATAGTACTGCTGAAGTGTGATAGTGACATGACATGCATCATATTTGCCACCTGGACACCCTAGCAGACTCCGCAGCATCTAATTAGGTCCCAGCTGGGAGCACCTTACCAAACACTTCTACTGCTGGCTGGGAATTAACCTCCTTCAGACCAGTCCATTTTCTGGATCAACAGATCCTCCCGCGTTTATTACTTAGGTTTGGCTGGCAAAGTGTCATATCTCCTTCAGATTGCAGTATAATCCCTGTATATACATCTCTTACTCAGAAAACCAAAGTACCTCACAAGTATACTTGCAACCTCTATAAATGTGATTGTCCACACTTCTGTCACAGGACAAAATCATTACATGCCTAGATGCTGAGTGAGGAACAGAATTACATATTCTCACTCTGAAACTCTGTCTAACTTTCAGAATATAAAAAAGGGAAACTAAATGCAAATTCTGCTTGACTCATATCATATTTTAGTCTGGTATTAATTATAAACACAGTGAGAAGAGCAAGCAACCACTAACTTGGTTAGAGTGGTAAAAGCTGGGATAAAGTACATATTTGGTGACTGTCGTGTTTTAACCCCAGCTGGCAGCTAAGCACCATGCAGCTGCTTGCTCACTTCCCCTGTCATGGGATGGGGGAGAGATTCAGAAGGGTAAAAGCCAGAAAACTCATAGGCTGAGGTGCAGACAGTTTAATAGGTAAAGACAAAGCCATGCACACAAGCAAAGCAAAACAAAACAAGGAATTCATTCACCACTTCCCATGAGCAGGCTGGTGTTCAGCCATGTCTGGGAAAGCAGGGCTCCATCACCCAAAACCGTTACTTGGGAAGACAAATGCCATAACTCTGAATGTCCGCTGCTTCCTTCTTCTTCCCCCAGCTTATAAAGCTGAGCATGATGTCATACAGTATGGGATATCCCTTTGGTCAGCTTGGGTGAGCTGTCCTGGCTTTTTCTCCTCCCAAACCTCTTGTGCCTCCCCAGCCAACTTGCTGGTGGGGTGAGGAGCAGAAAAAGCCTTGGCTCTGTGTAAGCACTGCTCAGCAATAACAATAACACCCCTGTATTATCAACACTGTTTTCAGCACAATCCCAAAACATAGCCCCATACTAGCTACTGTGAAGAAAATTACCTCTATCCCGGCCAAAACCAGCACAGTGACCAAAGGTTAAAAAGTGTCTCACTTATTCACTAAATGGATGCAGCTGCACAGCTGGTTGAATAATGAAAAAAAATTTATATAAACATTAATTCAATCCTCAGTAAACCTTGCAGCTCAGCTCATCTGTTCCTTACCACGTGTGATTCTGTTACATGTTTAACACCTACCATATTGGGTACTAATAGCAGATGCTGCTAACAGGTAATGCCACTAGTTATCTGCTTTTGGCTGAGAATAGCTTAAAAACTTGTGGAAGTCAAGGATACTGCCACAATCACAAAGCAGTAAGTCCCATAGTGTGAATATGAGGCCACAAACTGATATTCACAGTTACTAATATTTTTATCTTTTTTTTTAACCTCAAATGCAATTGTATACTGCAAGCCTTTGCTAGTATTTGCTACCATTTCACCCCCTGGGCATCTCAGCAATCCTCCAGTAGGACTTTAAAGGAAGTAGGAGGCTGCTAAATCCTAATTCTTAGGCTCAAAGCACTGTCCTGGTGCTTGCAAGACTCTTGACCTGGAAATTGCAGCTTCTGCAGCTCTGCTCCCTCACAAACATGGTTCCAAAAGTATTTACCTTTCCCTGCCAAGAGAAAACCAAATGACCTTCAAAGGAGCCAAAACCCATCCAGGCTGGAATATCTATGCCCACCAGCAGTGATGAGCAGCCCTAGTTCATCGTGAACTGACTACATTCCTTCAGCGCCTTGCAAAATACCTTGCATTCACACAGTCTTACTGAGTTCGGTAAAAAGATATCCAGGAAAAGGGTTGAAGCTTATATTCATATTCTGTTTCATGCCTACTTTGACTTACCTCAAAATGTTTAGTATACAAAGTAAATTACACTGCAGTCCAAACCTTTGTTCAAAGCTAGTATTTCATTAACCAAATCTGACAACAATAAAGAGCCATATTTATGCAGAAAAGTTAAATATTGTTGTTGTTGAGCATACTTTTCTGGGGCATGGGGGTCATGTGGAAAACATTCTCCCTAGAGCTACAGTGACAACATCAATGGAAACAAAAACCCAAAGGCTTTTAAACTAAAATGGTAAGTTCTGTTAGAAATACAAGGTATCTGTCTGCTTAATACCAGTGAATGAGAGGACCCACTAGAAAGAACATAGATACTAGGAGAGGAAGTTTATTTTTCAAGCACCTATTGCAAATAATGGACATCAGCAACGCCTGTGCAGAATGTTCAGTGTCCCTTAAAGCCCTCAAGAACAAGAAACTATGGAAGTAAAGCTCAGAGCCCAGCCTGGTAAACCATTTAACTTACCTCATTGCATGACATTAATTAATTGAATCTCATGCCACTAAGAACCATCTAAAATAGATGAGCTAAAGTAAAGAAAAAAGCCTACAGCTTTTACTAAAGTCGTAATCTTCCTGCCTCTGTAGACAGTCAAAATTAGACTTTCAATGAGGTGTATAGGTAGGCAGCCTTGGTATCAGCTGGGTATTCTTCCTGAATACCCTAAAGGACTTGAAGGCTTCTTCCCTCATCTCTGTAAAAACAATAACTATATGTTTGCTGGAAATTAAGTCCATACCTCTCAGGTCTTTCCCCCTGCTCCAAACAGTGAGAGACAAAAGCACCATTGTGGTATTTCTGCATTTTCCTGCAGGAGCTCAGGCTCTAGAAAGTAGAAGTAACTGCATTCCCTAGTCCCAACTCATTCCCTTCCTCCTGTTACCAGCTCTCACCCTGACATTTCCTTTACATTTTGAGCTGGTCTAGAGGTCCTAAACAAGATATTTTCTCAGACAGAGCATTCATATGCTCTAAGGATGTTTCTCTAGAAGCAGTTTGTAACCCCATTAATGCCTGTTTATACAGACAAGTGTAAAGGAGCATTAATATACCTCAGAATTTGCCTTCTCTCAGTTTTGTCTGTACGATGACTACCTTGGTTTTAAGACTTAACTAAATATACAAGGTCATTTATTTTGGCAGCAAGTTTGAACAATTATAACTTTTTTTTTAAACCAGAATTTTCTGTTCTCCTGAACTTTAAATAAGATGCAGAGATATTTCAACTCTGCCATGGTGCTAAGGTAGTTCACTGGACAGCAACCAGTTCCCTGAGAATTTAGCCAAACAGCTCCTGAGAAGACAGATCGACTCTTCCTGAGGCTTCAGTATTTTATGGCTCCGGGGAAAAACATCAGGTGGGCTGCTTCTGAGCTAGTGACAGGGAGCTTCTAGAGTCCACACTTCTATTTTCGTTCACAGAGAATTAAAAAAAAATGGCTTTATACTAAATGAAGAGAGAACGCCAAAAGCAAAATATTGAAATACTCTGTAAAATTAAATTATCTTTCTTTTCCTGGTTTCAGTTCTAGTGTCTCTCACCTTCTCATTTATTACTAT
The DNA here is from genome assembly GCA_026212715.1 of Elanus axillaris. NCBI lineage: Eukaryota > Metazoa > Chordata > Aves > Accipitriformes > Accipitridae > Elanus > Elanus axillaris. The sequence continues at coordinate 18,679,090 of JANZLQ010000031.1, read as the reverse complement.
TTACATAGTAGAAATGACACTCTTTTTTTTCTTTTTTTTTTAAGAAAAACAAAATTCTTAAGGTACTTCATAGCTTTTTAACACTCATTTCCACAGTTTTGTCATCAGAGAATGATTGTCTGGAAAAAGAATATGGGAATAGAATAATAGGATACTTTACAGATACTCCTGTATGCAAATAAACAGAGCAACACCAGCCATTTCTCTAAATGGATTCTGCCATCAGCATTCACCTGCAGATAGACACTCCCCTGGGATTTAGGTAATGCAATGTACAACATGGATGACTGGGTTTGTTGACAGTAGTCATTTCTCTCTGAAGCTTATCATCTTGCAGTGCAGCATCTTGAAAGGCAGAAACCAAGTTGAGCAGAGAAGCTCCCTACAGATATATGGTGAGGACTTGTTACACAGTAAATCACTAAGAGGGAGGTAAACAGGAGATATATGATTATCAGAAATTACATCCTAGCAAGTGACATCCTATCAGTTTCTCAGTCAGGGTGTTACAGTAGTCAATAGGCACATATTCTACCTCACAGATGTTGTAGCTTGAATCTTTTGTGAGTTATTATGAGTAGAAATGGAAATAGCAAGGTGCAAGCAGGAGTCTCCAAGCCTGCCCATTCCCCATCTAACATTTGGATATACACTGAGCCCTAACCACAGCATCAGAGAAGGAAAGGGAGGGTTCTTCAAATGCCACATGCCACCAGCATTGCAGCCAACAAGGGTGATCAGGAGAGAGTGAGGTGATGTGGATTCTTCCCCTTGCTTCCCCTTGACACATTGTATGAGTGCATAATAAACCTCTTTTCCTTCACTTTTCTCTCAGCAACATGGGGATACTAACTTTTTTTTGAAAAGAAGTTTGAAATCTGCAAGCAGAAACTGCCTAGTGCAAAGTAATATTTTAATTATTTCTATCAGGGTGCTGCCTGGAACTTCTGGTAAGTCCTGTTACACTGTATTATGAAGAAATACAGACTAAAACCAGTACATGATCCAAAGCTCTTATTAAACAAAATCCCTATGCAAAGGAGGTAAGAGTACCAAAAAGTAGCTGGGATACTGTAGCTTTCCAAGCTATCTAACCCTAGTGAAAACGATGCATACTGAGTACTGTCAGACATCTCTCTTTTACTGCATGAAACCAGCTTAGTGTCAGCAATGCTTGGCAGAAATCAGCCCATGAATTAAAACCAGCTTACTGGTAGTTGACTGGACAAGTAGAAAACATTCCTCTGGAAGTGGAATTCATGGAAGTGAATTTAGAAGAATTTTTAGCCAATCTGCAGGCTCTTTTCACTGGTCAGTTTGATCTATAATTAGCAGCACCTCTGGATAGTGGAAGTTCATCCCTTCTCCCTCTCCTTGCAAAAAAAATGAATGGGGGAAGTGGTGGTGGTGAGGGAGAATAGCACAGAACACCTGAAAAATACAAGAGAAAAATATGTATTTTTATGTCATCCTTACTTTACTAGCAGACTCTGTTCTGTTCTGACAAATGATTGCCTAATTTTGTTATTCATGGTTCCATCATCTCTACCAGATTCCCATATTGTAGGTAGCCATGAAATATTTGTCTTTTAATCTCTAAAAACAAAATCCAGTTTATTTTATACTTTTCCTCAGCAACAAAAACATATATTTCTTTTGACTTCCCATTTAATTTTGAATCCACTTCGAGATGAGTCTATACATTTAAGGCATGTGTTGGGCTAAAGATACCTAAATCAAATACAATAGAATATCTAAAATTCTAGTACAAGTTTGTTCAGCAATAATGTTCCTTAAGGACACAACTCATTATTACCAGCATCAGCTGCCTGACTGGAGCTAGCTTTGTACCGTTCAATGGGTATACTTTTAAGCTGTCTTCAGACCTATATGCAATAGCTACTTACACTTGAGTTCCTTTAGCTGATTTCCAGTAGCAGTTCAGCCTTACTGTGGAAGCTCTACAAAATTCCAGGCAAGCATTAGACTCTGCCACTTTTCGTCTTCTAATGTACCCATTTCTGAAGTGCGTTTATAACCCAACTGGCCATGCTGTGGCTTTGCTAAAAATAATTCAGTCATCAATACCATGCAAAAATTATTCTGTCTTTCTTAGATCTGTCTTTCTTAGAAATATTGTTTTGGGATTTTTCTGGCTTGAGATTATATCTCCTATTGGTGCCAGTCATTCTTTGAAGCCTATTCTTAGGCAAGCTTCTTCACATCAGACAAATTAGACACTTAAAATACAAATGCTAGTGTCTGATCAAATGGCAAGAAGAATAAGAGGAATTCCAACAAGCAAGTGTAGCTTTTAGGATAGAGGACCATGTCCATGCAAAAGGTATAAAGTTGTCAGGAAAGGCTTGATGAGCATAACACATCAGGAAATGTCTCATAGATTTTGGCTATGAATATAGTTTACAGGCTACTTAATAGGGCTGTAGTTTCACTATAACGGAGCTGGCTATGGCTTTGATGTGGACTGTGCCTGCTTAGTCTCTCTTCTCATTTCTACTATCTCTTTAAAAAAAGCTAGAATGCCCCAGGATTTTTAGAACAAAGATGACAACAATACCTTATTTTTAAATTTAGAAAACTCAAACCAAGTAGGTTAAGTGCACTAGAAATAAAAGTTTTCCCCTTGCTTGGCTTCTAGACTTTAATTAGTTGATGACTTTCTGAGTAGAGCTACTCTGCATAGCCTGCTTTGACATCTCTCTGCTCCTCATTGCAGTCTCAAGGTGTCTCGAGGAGCTGCACCTGGCCACACTCTGCAGTCTCCCAAGCCACCCCTCTTTGAGCAGCTACAACAGATCCCTACAGAAAGAAGAAATTTCCCTGTCTTTCTGGAGGCTTCACCTCGCCGAGGCTTCTTAAAAGCACACAAAAGCAAGGGCAGGGAAAACAGATGCCATCTGTCACAACTGATTTTGGCACATTGCGGTCTTTTTTTTTTTTTTTTCTTTAAAAGAGTACTTTTAATTAGCTAAGTTCAGTGATCCAGCTTCCTGCTCAGCCCACCACAGAACAGATTTTGTGCAGCTGAGGAGATAGGTGGGAGGAAAAACTGAACCACAAGGACAGAAAAAACGACCAGAGAAAGAACATAGGAACCACTTATACCAGCTTTGCAGCTAAAGCCAGTATCTCTGACTGCCTGGGAGAATGCGTAACTCTCAGAACAATAAATCTACTTACTGGAGATCATTGGAAAAATTTCCTAAGGCACATATCTGACCCTCTTCAGACTTGCAATACCAAGTGACCTGAGAGACAACTTGCCCTAACTCCTGTGGCCAGTCATGGAATGGCAGTCTTTTACGTCTGTGAAATGTCCCAAATCCACCACAAGCTGATGTGTATGTTGCAGTAGATCCAAGGAAACATGAAAACCTGCAGTACCAAAAGAATCAATGAAATGCCCTTTTGTGCTGTTCTGACACCGCTCCGTGGTACTCACCTGATAAATACAGTAGGTCCCCCCAAAATTACTAACAGGACACATGAATGATAAATGCCAGTTCCCTGCGCATCAGGACACCAGAAATGTTTACATTTTAACCCAGGTGTCACTTAACTGTTCTAGCAGCAGCAGCAAATTTGTTGCAATTATCATTAACAGAACAAGCACACACTCTGGAAAGCCCCAGGCAAGCAGCCTCAGAAGCTAAGGGACATACCACATCTAGAGGATAATACATAAAACATGCTTTTTGGATCTACTTAAGAGGTAAAACTCAAAGGCACTTCAATTTCAGATTAGGGTCTTTATAGATACTGTTAGTTTTGGCTTGTTAGACTGATACCAAAGTAGGGGCTTTGGTAAGTTTCTAACTGGTCACTTTGTGGGGTCAGTGTCAGGATTTGGTCTTTTCCAAGTTATTGCATCACTACCCTTAGCCTCCTCTCATCTGAGATCATACTCTGAAGGCAGTAGATCAGAGCCTCTGGCTTACTAAGATAACAATCATTTATTGGAGCTGCAACTTTACTGAACTTATTTCAGATCAAAAATCTGTCAGGCCTGTGTGGGCTATGATGATAAAATGATGCAGTGCTCTGTAGCTGCTCTATCTTGCTTGCCTGCTGCCATGTCAAAGCCCTTGTGACATCATTGACACGGCCCCTCTGTCACACTGAGTGACTACGTTGTCACAGGCTGTAGAAGGTCCTGGCTCAACTCCTTTTGATCTCAGCAAGCTCAAAGTGACATTCTTACCATAAAGCATTAAGGAAAATGAAGTGTTAGCTGAATGCCAAACAAAGGGTGCATCTCTACTTTGATAAATGCCTTTCTGTTCAGAGGGATATAGATAGGGTAAACAGCAGTCCACTAACATGGTAGGGGCAATGCTCTTTGAATACTGCATCTAAGGAAAATAAAGCAGGACAGAGGCAGACTTTAGTGCTATTTCAAGCATTTGCAGCCCAACTGGCAATGTAAATCAGCAATAGATCTGACTCATTTTCAGACATAGATTTTGAACATGGAGGTTGATTATGTGACTAATGACACTGGAACTGAACTAATAATAGCTGACGTGAACCAAGAAAAAATTCAGTGTTGCTTTTTTGGGCTAGGTCAGGCAGGGGAAGATGAAAGGCAGAAGAAAAAAGTTGATATTTTTGTCTGCCAACATAAGAATTGATGATATTAGAAAAAAAGGTGTGTTTTACTCTTTCTTTAGAAGCAGCAAATAACTTCCTTTCACGTAGCATTAAGAATCAGTGGTTACAGTGATTTCACCAAATGCGAAATGTATCCCATTCACAGACAACATAATGTGCATTATTATGGCTTTTTCATTTCTCCTGAATAGCGGCAGGTAGCTATTGTTCTTCTCATTCCATAATCTTCAGAGGTTTTCAAAATTTCCATTGCAGATAATACCATCTGAAAGGGGATTGCATTATTATTGGCTTCTGGGATATTATTCCGGGTCTCTCTCTCTTTGGCCATGTTTTGATGTGAAATGACTACCATCATATCTGTTTGACTCTTGATACAGAGTTTTATTTTCAGAAGTTGTGGAGATGTTCTGGTGGATTTCCTTATTTTCTAGCTATTTCCCTCCTAGTTAATGGGGTGAAGAGACACAAGTCTCACCTTATAAAAAACTTCTACACAGCTTATGCAATTATTCTCTGATTTCAGTTAAATGCTAGCATGAGGTTCTACCCCCCCACACATTTGCATGTGGCGATCTGAAAAAAAACAACCAACAAAACTGTACCAGGAGACCAGAGAAACACTAAGCTTCTGCCTTGTCTATGTTTGATAAGGGCCTTTCCTATCTCAAAGGAGCAAGCATTAGTACTGCAGCTTTTCAGTCTTCATTCCCTTTATAAAAGTTCCTTAAAGTTAGTAACAGCAGAAGAGACTGTGATATATGGGGAGAAAACAGATCTGACAACAGCCTTCGGAATAAACAGATGGATTTTTCTAATGGAAAAATCAAAATTTTGGGGTACATTTTCCAGTTTAAAATTCCCAAGGATCATTAACATCCTAGTTACTAACTTTCTTCACTGCTAAACTACAAACAAAAATGTATACTGACATTTATGTATATTTTATCCACAAGCCAGAGGAAATTCCTGCTTCAGTTGCTGGAAAAAGAAAACAAAACAGAAGGAAAAGCACCTCACAGTGTTTCCTACACAGTCCAGAAGATTTGACCTGTTTTTTGTCCAGATACACTCCCAACAAAAACAATACTTTACAATTACTTACATAACTTCCAAGACATTTTTAAGCGTAAGTGAAAGAGCAGCACACAAAAGGCAGCAGCAGCTTACCAAAACCTAAAATGAATTAGGGTACTATTAAAATATCATTCTCTTAGTCCTTCAACTTATCTCTAGTTCAAAAGGGGAAGATTTGTTTCTCTCTCCTGTAGCTATGTTAGGCTTATCATGGCTCTAACTTGAACTAGAAAAGAAAAAAGAATCTAGAAGACAGATTGATGACAAAAAGAAAGATGATGAATTACAGGAGCATCAAAACCAAAGTCAAAACCTTGATAAGATCACTTTTTCATCACTTCTAGCTAGTGCAGTTGATGCCAAACCTAAAGTGCTCAAATTTACTGACTCGGCACTCCTTGCTTACCAGACTGATTTTAAGTCAAACACATTCATAAGGACAAACTCATCTTCACTTTCCAGGGCCTATATCAATGTAAATGCTTCAATGAGGTCAAAGGATCGATACCTCCTGTTGGCAGGACTCAAACTGTGAACAGGTTAGCACCCTTAGCTGAACAGGGTGATGTCAAAGAAAAAAACCCTACATAAAATAATTTGCTTAGCAGTCGGCACAGCAAGCTTGCTTGGCTTATGCCAAAGCAAAGACCCTGTGACAAAACTATATACCTAAAGCATATCTAACTTGCTGAATTTATGCAAGGTATAGGCTTGCATAAAGTTACTAAATTAACGCTTTTAGCTTTCTGAGTTGATGCCAGCTCTCACTTACCTGAAGAAAATCCTTAATTTGTGTTTAATTTTCTTGCCCTGAGTAAGAAAGAAAACCTTGCTGAGCAATAAAACAACTTCATGTTTCCATAGTCTTAAAAATGCTGGATCATTCTAATCCAACATGAATGACGTAGTACTTACATCCAAGTGGTCTGACAACAATTTACTAAGTAGAGCAGGAGAAATTAAGGGAGACTATGAGTGCTGTTAAAAAAACAAAACAAAAAACATTAAGAGAAAGGATACTCAGGTCAGTATCTCTTTAACCTGAATGATTCACACTGTTTTGTAGCGGTAGATTAGAAGATAATCCAGTGGATGTTCCACCCAGCAGTCATGTCCTTAGTGCAGACAGCTATAACATCTATATGCCCAGCCTCTTCTCCCAGCACATGCTGTGTTTATGGAACAGACACACAAGCATACTGCCCAGGAGCTATGAAGGCTGTGCACGTAAGAGAGATCAAGTAGAAAACAAACCAGAACAAAACCCAGTAGTTGATGTTATCCTTGGGAGTCCTAGCCACCGTACCTAAACTTCCGGCCCCCAGATACTCAGATTTTGGCATAATGGAAAAGTGATACTACAGACAGGCTAGATATGTAGAAGCCCTTCATAAGGTATTCCAGTATATGCAGATGTCAGTGCCAGTTGGGTAGTAAATTGGCTCCATCTCAGTGGAGCCTTGGGTTTCATCACATGGCCATATCCTGAGGGCTAAAGCATAATATACTCCTGCAAAGCCTGAGGCCTTTCCTCAGTCAAGAAGGGATTATGGAATGCATGATTTAGGTGTCCCTCACAGGAATCACTGTTATCTCAGGTCGGCTTGTATCAAATTCTGGTGTTTGTCCTTTGGATCTCCTGGGTTCCCCCACAACAGAGGATCCTGCACACCATTGCCTCTCTAGTCTGTTACAGGAATGTACACTTCCCTCTTGGGCAGCTACTGCTACCAGCCACTTCATACTTCAGTAGTTGCTGTAAAACTGGTATTTTCTCTACCAGCTGCCACCTCTGGCAGTGAGTCTAAGCCCAGGGGACCTTTCTCTGTTGATGATGGAGGGACAAATCCAGAAGCCAAAATTCTTGAATCAGTTCCTTGCAGCTGCATTTCCAAACTTTTGTGCTGCTGACTTTAATTGATCAGTGCTACCAAGAGAGGTTGGAGATAAAAACAATTCCCTATTAATCTATACAGGAACATGCTGTTTCTGGCCTTCTTTACTGACAACTATCTGACCTTGATTGCCTCCAGACAACCTACCTTACCATTTTGTAGCTAGGTAAACAAGAGAAAAATTTTGAATTATTTTGGAGTGTTTTCATGAATAAAAGCAGTTATTTCAGTTACTATAATTCATAACTTTATCTTTTTCCCTAGTCATGAAAAATGCTATATATATCTGAAGGCATCTGCAAAATCCTGCTTGGACTGTGTGTTCACAGAGCAGTTATTTGCTTAATAACTCACACTGAAATCTCGTTGCGGTCTCGCCAAAGGGGAGCTGTCCCACACTACCTGAACAAGAGCAAGTCCAGTGACAGCAAGCTGGCTCAACAGCCAAGAATCCAGACCTGCAGGCAAATCCACAGTGATGAGGCAGATCAAATCCATGTCAGTCCAGTCCATCAGGGACCAAACTGAAGGGGTCTGAGGTCCAGCATGCAGCTGCAATGTAGGTCAGGCAGAGAGCAGGGCCCAGGACCTCAGCTTAAATGCAGCTCCTGAGCAATAGGATTGCCTCCCTCCCAGGGTGTCTCAGAGCTGCTCTGGCAAAGCTGGCCCTGAGAAAAGGCAGCAAACCACTGGGGAAAGGGGTACACTCACAGCCCCGAAGAGAGGAGAGCAGCTGCCCACACCGGTTACTTAGCTGCACTTTAGTAGTTTTCTGCTGAGTGCTTTACCCAAGTGCATTGGGTTTCTGTGGCAAGGATTTGGTAGTGGGGGGGGGGTTACAGGGGCGGCTTCTGTGAGAAGCTGCTGGAAGCTTCCCCTTTGTCCGATAGAGCCAATAACAGCCGG
>JANZLQ010000031.1:18655264-18670480 GCA_026212715.1 Elanus axillaris | reverse complement strand
CCATTCCCTGTCCCCCTGTGCCGCTGGGGGGGGGTAGGTGGAGAAGCCGGCAGTGAAGTTGTGCCCGGGAAGAAGGGCGGGGTGGGGAGAAGGTGTTGTGAGATCTGGTTTTATTTCTCATTACCCTACTCTGTTTGATTTGTAATGAATTGAGTTAATTTTCCCCAAGCTGAGTCTGTTTTGCATGTGACGGTGATTAGTGAATGATCTCTCCTGTCCTCATCTCAACCCACAAGCCCTTTGTTATATTTTTTCTCTCCCCTGTCCAGCAAAGGAGGGGGGGAGTGATAGAACGGCTTTGGTGGGCACCTGGCGTTCAGCCATGGCCAAACCACCACACCAAGGCACAATGCTGGACGGAGGATGCGAGGGAATAAAGCTGGTCAGAAAGCTGTGTGGGGACCAGGTGTGTCTGAAGGAGCTAAATTCTTATTTTCTTCAGCCATAGTACCAGTGCCCTCTGCACTTCCTCCTGGTCCTCACTGCTAGTATCTGGGGTTGAGAACAATGTTCAAATGGATTATTCTGCCCTTTCCAGACAAAAAAGATTTTTCTTTTTATCGCCAGAAACTTGAAAGAAAGCTTTCAGATGTGCTGAAATGCTCTGGTTCTCCACAGTATTCATCTTGCTGCAAAATATTCCCCATGTGTGGATGGAGATGTGTGGGAAAAAGCTGCAGGGGAAGGGAGGGAGCCTGGCTGGAGCACAGGTCCCAGCAAGCAAGGGCATTATCACTGGCAGGCAGGATCTCTCATGGCTACAACATCAAAATACTGTGGCCTGCAAACAAAATCATGAAGACTCACTGTTGCAGGATGCCACTGAAATCAGTGTAAAAATTATCGAACCTCTGCAATTAGTTCCTGGGAAATTAATGATGAAGTCTCAGCTGTCGTTGTGTTCTATTTACAGCTTCTGTTTTTGAAGGATTTGCTGCATTTACAAAAGTGGTGGCCAGATGATAACGTCTAATAGGCTTTTTCCATCTCACAGACTTCTTTGATCCTTAAGCACACACAGGATAGAAGCTTGATTCAGATCCCTGAAGTATTTAGTGTGTCACATTTCTTTTTCTTCCAAATGGACATAAGGGATTGCTTAGAGAGCTATAAGGATTGAAATTGATTTTGTATTCTCCTTTTCTTGGTCCCTTGGGGATACAATGGTAAACAAAGAAGAGACACTGTGAATTCCGATGTTTGCAGTAGGGTAAATAATTAAAAATAATTAAAAATTGTTCAGTGTATAAGGGCAGTTCTTAAGGTTGCTGCTGATAACAATTGAAGCTTTTAATTAGTAGTATTACTTTGGTTTGTGGCACAGCTGAATATTACTTGTGGCTTTTAAAATATTTAACATTCTTTCAAACATGTTAGAATGTTTCTGGTTTGGTTTTGTCTAGCATTTTTTTTTATAGGAAGTTATAGAAGATTCATGAAAGAGGCTTGGAAGGAAAAGAGAATCTGTAGTGATTAAGGAGGAAGCATATCAAGAGCAAAACAAAAATATAAAATCCTCAGAAACCCACAGTGTAGTAAAGAGACAAGGGAAAAGAAAAGAAAAAAAAAAACACCACGAATTAATCCCGAGATAAATAAGCTATAACAAAGCTCAAAAAAAACTACACTGTAAACATAAAAAGATCCTCATATGAAAGGTAGACATGGGAAATAGCTGTTTCTCTATGTTCTCTCATTGCCAGGATTCCATTTCTATGTCCTCCAGATTAGAGTGAGCAACCTTATTTTTCTAGCAGAACAAGCAACACATAGCACACACAAAAAAGGTATTAATGGCAGCTAGTAAGACTTACATTATCCATGAAGGGTAAGTGACCCAATTACTTCACCCATGAAGGGACTGGGACTGTGTGGCCAGAGAGTGTGATACAGCTCTATAATCTGGCTAGTGATGTCTTACTGTGGAAAGTCTACCTGAACAATACTTTGAAGCTGTTTAAAAAGGTTTTCTCTCCTATTTTGCACCTAAACCATGACAAGGTGCAGCCTACAATGTGCAATCTTTCTGGCTTAGAAATTCTATGCGCATTTAGTGAAGCAAATAAGCAATGGCATGACATGTAATTGTGCATTATGTGTGTTTGAATTTCTTGGCCAAAATAGATGAAATTTAAAATTTTTAAAACTTCCTTTCTCTGGAAACTGTAAACTACAACTTTGTCAGAATTTCTTACATTTTACATTCATATGCAAAATTAAAGTTTAGTAATTAAAAGCCGCAGTTTAATGCTCATAAAACTAGGTCTGAGCATCTAATAAAATAATTTTTTTCCTTACCTTTTATGTTTATGGTGGATTTTACTGGAACTTTTTGAAGAGACTAAGTAGTGACATGCAACAATACAGACCTAACAAGTCATAGTGGGCGGAAATAGGCTTTCTGCTTTAGAGGATTCTGAAGTGATTGCCGATGTTGTAGTGAATTCAGTTCACAGCATGTTAACCACAGAGAAAGAGCATACTTGTACACAATACCTTATGAGGTCGAAGGAGCGTATCTTCACCTCAGTCTTGGATGCCAGGTTCAAAGAGCTGACATCCACCCTTCTCACCCTCTCTTGTGGAGAGCAGTTGACCTAGAACACTAAGGAAAACTGGTCTGTTGCAAACTATGTATCATACAAAAACTACTGGGAATGAGTAGGGACCCTTGAGACACTAGAGTATAAAAGCAGATTGACTTAATTGGGGAGGAAGTTGTTCACTGGTTGTACTGCCACTGCCACCATATTTTTCTTCATATTAATTCTGCTTCCATGTCTGAAATGTCACTCTGAGAACTGCTGCCAGATGTTGTTTGGATGAATGTGACAAAAAATATTGTAATACTAGATGAGTCTGGCATATGTGCATCACCTATAATAAAGTTCTACCTGCAAGAGCAATGATAACATACACAAACTGATGAGCTTTTGCTGAAGAGAAGTTATGGCCAGCACTGGATAAATGGCATGAAATTCTGTATCCCACTGAGAGCTCCCTGTGAGCATGTCTCTAATAGCAAATTTATGAGTAATGGTATAAATGTATTGCAAAAATATTAAGAAGTTTAAGCCCTGAGAAAATTTAATTCAGTGTTTTCTGTGCTCAGTCCTGAGTATCAAATACTTTCTGTAGCTCTGGTCATAAAACAAAGAAGACTGTATGGATGCTTCATAATCTTTTCAATAGCATACATTTCAAGAGAGAAGTATTTGGTTTTTTTCCTCCACAACTGATCATAACAATAATTTGCTTTTTATTACTCTGCATTCCTTCTTCACTCTATTTTACTTGTGTACTTGCCAGCTAAAAGGGAAGCAGAAAATAATGTGTTGTCGGATGTTTCCAAAAAAGAAAAAATATTTCTTGGCAATAACTGAAGAAGGAAATAATCACTATGCCCCTTGGTTTCACTATTACCTCTATACTACTACCTATCTAAAAATATATATGGTTTATACATATTGACATACAGAAGCCTGTACACACAGAGACACATTCATAGAAAGTATATACAGTACATCATTGTACACTATATCAGAGGTGTAAAGACTCTCAGAAGGCATTTAAATTACAAATAGTCCTATTTTAAGTCCCCAGAGTAATTTCACTTTAAGTGAGATTAAGATCCAGTGTAAGTATTATGAATGGGACTATTATTCAAGTTAGATGACAGTTCCCATTATAAAGCCCTGATTTTGGTGGCTTATAATTTTGCTGAACTTTAATCTTTCAGGCTGACTTGTTCCTTACTGGCAGGATGGGGCTGGAGGCTATATGGTTCAGAAGGATGGTACAACTATCAGAAATACAGCCTGTCTCCTAAAATAAAACTTCATTTTATCTCTTCACAGCATATTTTTGCTCCCTGTCACTAATTTCAAGAGATACTATGGTGGCCTGGGGCTCAGTCTCTCTTTGCTTCCTGCCAACAGCAAAATGAAGGTCTGGGCAGGACATGAAAGAGCAAGAGTGGTGGGAAGGTGGTCCTGCTCCTGTTGTGAACTCTACCATCAACTTCTCCTTTTGCTCCCTCTTCCCATTTTATACTGGAACTCCTCATTTCCAGTCTTGATGGGAGGCCAAAGGAGGAACAATCCTGGACTTCTTTGCTGCCCCTCTGTTAAAGAATACGTGTAAATATCAATTTTGGCCAATAGTGAGAAGTTGCAAGTGAAAAATGTGATGTGACACAACTAACTTATGCTAACCCAATTTGTATTTCTCATTTTCTGGGACCTGAGGATCTAATTTGCAGAACTACTGAGTATTCACAGCACCAGCTGCCATCAAGAGAGTCTGTACCGTTAACTACAATATTAACCAACCTAGAAATAGCCTGAAAAGACAAAATGGTGGTCTCAGTGGGAAACAAAACTGAGAGATACTTTGACTACCATAGTCTTATGAAACTAAACACCACAGTCTTTGCAAAGCTGCCAGATACTACTGTGTTGACGAACACAGCAAAATTAATGAAGGTGTTTGGTAACATTGTCTGCAGTTTACAGTAAATAGACATGACTACATACAGAAGAAGAAAAAATAAAAATATTGACCAATATTGATCAATAGAAGCGCCATCCATTCTGTACACTGAATGGAACTGGGATTTGCTAGACAAAACCACTGTGGGATCATACAGAGACTTCTGACTAGCAAGTATGTATGGATAACTTGAGTACTTTAACTTCTCCATGCCTGACTTCATAGCCTTGGTATAATACAAATAACTTGTGTATTTGTGTAGTTTTGCAGTGAAAATCAAGCAATTGAACCAATGCTGACCAAAACCAACAATAATTCTGCATTGTACCCAGAGACAGGCAAGAGCAAGATATTTCTATCTATGCTTGAGTTAATGAGAAATTATGGATCTGTCTTTTTCAATGCTGCATTGAACAAGAAATGCTTTTTTTCACAGATCCCTAAACCAGCATAAGATTACCTTTTCAAAGTTTGCTGCTTGATGTTAAATTTATTTATCCACATGGAGCACAACAAGAAAATAATTAAGAATGGTGGATTATCAGTTATTGTGTATCTGTATTAATGTCATAGTACTTTGGGACACGTAAAAGGTACTGTAGGCTAAAAGAACAGGTGTCAGTTGTCTGTGGGAACTGTGCTGGCAGCATGTATTCATAAGAAAGATTACTTGAGAAAATTTACTCTTCAATGAAACAGAGAGGAAGCTATTTCATATAAGAAAGAACATACATCTGCTTCCTCAGCACAGAGTAGAAGACGTTGTAACTTGTAATCCCAATGTAACTCGTTCAATTATAAAACCTCATAATATCCGAGAACTGAGCTTGGCCTGTTACACTACTGATCTGAACACAGATATGCACATTTTAGAAAATCAGGCTGGCAGAAAATAGAATCCACAAAATTGGAGAAAGGCAAAATTAATTAGAATATCCTGCCGTTTTGAGTAATGCATGTATTCTGATTTCTTTTTCCCCACTACAGTATTAGCTATCAAACAAAAAACAACCCTTATGTGTGAAAACATGGTATTACTGGCTCATCAGTAGTCATACAGAACTATTTTAGTATTGTTCCCTTCTCTGCTTGCTTTTCTGACACATTTCTGTGCAAAAGTTTGTTTCCTAGTTTATTCCATAATTTGGTTTTGCATGAATTCTTTTGAAATACTTGGGGAAGCAAGCACTGATGTTAGCTCATCTTTATTTTACACTACACAGTCTTTTCCGTAAATTAAACAAAGCAAAGAATAATATATTAAGCTCAGAAATAGCATTGATGGGCTACTAACTGCATTAGAGAAGGAGTCTCTAAATAAGATTTGCACCATTGCTATGCCTGATGATGTAGAAGCTCACAACTCTGCCAAGATTGCTTACTCAGTACCATGACCACCAGTCCATGCCGTCCTCCACACCGCTGCTCTACAGATAGGATCATAAGCATCTACACTACTTAAGTCAGCTCCCTCTCCCTCCCTCCCTCTCTCCTGCCACAGTTCTTCCAAAATTTAAGGTCAGGCATACCTACTGCTCTCTCCATGAAACACAACTTCTCAGACCAAGATTGTTTTGTCTTGCTTAGCATGGACACAGCCCAACAACCCAGCCCAGGAGTCTTACTTTTTCTTTTTCTTGCTCCACTTCACTCCAGGTACAGGTTTTAGCCAGCTGTGCTCCTGCTGTGCTCCGGGTGCTTCCCCTCTGGTATGCAGCAGCAGTTCCCTAAATCTGCCTGCAAGCTGGGCCTTAAGAGAACTGGGAACTTACCAGCAGCAAATTAGCAGCAATGATTAGAAATTTTTAGCTCTGAAGTACCTCTAACAAGTGCAGGTCAGTTGTCTGGGTATAGATGTCTAATATCATTTTAGATAAGCCATTTTGTCCCAAACAGGTGTCCATGGGGCTTGCATACAGAAGACTGGAGAAACTCATCCTTCCACACTGGAAGGCAGGAGAATATCCCAGGGTGTCCAGAACACTATCAGGCATCTGTGTTTAGCTGACTAAATGGTGTGGTCTTACCCAACAGTTTTCAGCATGTACTAGAGATTTCTCTGTTCACTAATGTTTGGGTCTCCCATTTTGAGATACATTTGAGTGATGGCTATCAGAGGGAAAATTGCTTTCAGAGCTCAGTGCTCTCAGAATGAAAATGCCTGATGCTAAAACATTTACGTGGAAGACGCTGAATTTTTTCATTTATCTAGTTACTCTCAAGGAGCCTTAGGTATCATTTGAAGATAATGGTATACTTTACATGATCAGTTCTGAAATAAGCACAGTCACCTACATGTTATCTAGACTACATTCAAAGACATACCTACACACAAACACATGCATATATATATATATATTTACACATATACACATGCATATATGTATAAATACATACAAGCGTATATATATACACAATATAGATATATATAAAAAGTAAAAAACACTTAACCAACCAAAAAAATCATAAACCTTTCCACATATATATAAAATCAGCCATACGGAAGATCTTCAGCAATTCAGAGAAGAGGGTGAGCTTCTCAGCTATTTCAGGCTAACCAATAAGTGAAACGGAGAAATGTGTTAACTACTTTCCTAAGCCGAGTCTCAAGGGATGTTGAGAGGAAACATATGCCAATAATTGTAAAGGGGGATTGCTGCTCACTTTTAATTGCAAAACATATGAGTAGATTTGGGGTTTTTTAAATACTGTTTAAACTAATACTTTATAAATAAGAATATAAAATGCAAATAATTTAGCACCTCAACAATTATAACTATTGAAAATATAAAAAGGCTGTATCTTTGAGTACTGTCATAATATTTATCTTAGAAAGCTCAAAAACTGCAGTTTCGGTAGCTGTATCATTATTTCATCAGTCATCAGCCACTGTTTGTAATTACATGTCAGTTTAAGAGTTAATTGACTACTGATCCTCTTAGTTCCTCTACCTCTGTCCTTCATATTTTATGTATTATATTTCCTAATGAAAGAGTAAAATATATAAACATAAATTTTTTTTTGTATGATGATTTGTAAGCAAATTGTTGCTGTTCTCAAGTTTAGCTCTAGAAGGCTGAGCAAGGCTAACATTAAAAAAAAATTAAAGTATGGAGAAAAATATGATTTTAACTATTAAATTTACTACAAACCTTCCAAATTTGAAAATATTTATAGCCATATACTTAAAAGAATTCCATAGGCCACAACACACAATACTCCCTCATCTGATTAATTATACTATTTTTACTTATTTTTTATGAATGCACTTTGCAGGTCATCTTAAGGAGGAAAAATAACTGTTCTCTACCCTCCTCCTTTTTTGGTGTTCATATATTATGGACATGAAAGTCGCACTCAAATATTTCTAGTCATCTTATTACCATACGTGTTGACAGGTTTTTTTTCCATTTAGGTTCCATTGGATTTATCACATCTTAAAATACCATGGACATGAAATGTTTCCAGAAAAAATTTAAAAGTTCTTTCAGTATTTCTCAAATGCATTGATTACATGGATATCTACCTTGCTTAGAAATACCCGCTCGCATCTATTTCTTCCTGTTTTAAATAAATTCCAATACTCCCTATTTGGATGAAATGATATGTTAATTTCCAGTGAAAAGACTTAGTAGCATCCAATATTGTTATCCTGCATCCTATAATTATCTCCTCCTCTTTATTAATTTTTGAATATGTGTTAGAAAATTGCAACCACATTTGAAAGAATATTAGGAGTATTAAAAGTATTAAGTGTTTACATTTTTCTTTTAAAATGAGTAAACACTGCATTAGTTTTATCACTTTGAAAAAGGCTGTGGCATCAGCTCAGCCATTATGAGATACTTCAATACGTCTATGGGATAGTGACAGTGTAAATACCTTAAGTAGGTAAAAAGATTAGACCTAGACTCCATCTATGAGGCAAAATGGGTAGGAAATTAGACTTTATTAATTCTACTGTTCACTGAAAAAAAACCTTTTTCTTATTCAGTAGCATCAGGCTTTGGATTACTGGTTTGAAATTTGGTATATCCAAGACAAATTGATTTAGATGAAAACTCTTTGAGATGCAACTTTTGATCTTGCATACATCAGGAGCTCTCATGAAGGAACTTTGCTTCAACAACACTACTGCTATATACCAAACCAAAAACCTCTGAGATGTTCTTAGTTTAATACAGGAATTATGTACTATAGATCATAACAAATACATGATTTATTTTTTTTAAATTTCTGTATTCTTTTGAAAATATTTACTTACTTTTCTCTCACTGTATTCTCTAGTGTAGGTGGATTTGGAGATAAATATTCCTGGAATTTATATCATAGTCCAGGATACCACAGTAGAGAATTAACAAACTCTGGCATATAACTGCAAAGGCGTTTACAAGGCAAGTACTTTGCATAGTGTTCTTACCTTGTTCTGGGACACTTACAGCAACAAAGAGACCATGCCTTTTGCGAAATTCTAGTGTTCTTCCATAAGTCATCCTGCAAAATATTTTGTCTGATCTAACATGTTGACCTAGTTTTATTTGCTTTTGTGATTATGATTCTGTTGGTTAAGCTTCAGTCATTCAGTTTTTCTTCATAATCAGAGGTTCTAAAAACAAAATAAAAAAAATCTAACAATCTAATCATATTCCACTGGCAGCTGAAGAAAAGTGACAATGTTAAGTGCCAACTATCACAAGATAGCACCATAAGCAATGGTACCATGTAAACCATTGCAAGAAACATATCACATCTGTACTCTGTAGTGTGATTAAATACCATGAGGTCATCAGCTATATGGTTAACTGTAAGAATCTCTTACCATTCATGTGGATCGTCTCTAAAGCTCTGTGGTTTATGAACAGTGTATCTAAAGACTGTTACCACTACCTGCCATTTTGCTAAAATGAAGCTCTTGCAGACATATATCTGGCCAAAGTTCTTGCTGTCTTTGAGTTACCTGGATTTGGAATGTGGTCTGGAGCAAAATGCTCTGAGTTTCCAATAATCTCCATGTAACTGGCTAGCTCCCCTCTGAGACTACAGTTCTGATTTCTGCTTAAACTTTTACAAGGTAGCACAACAGAAGTGGAATGTGGTCTACACTTCCCTTAGGACTTCAAAGACTATCTATCTCATCTCATGTTCAAGAAGAGATTATTAACAGTTAAACTTCTGAAGGACAGATTAGGTAGATTAGGTATGCCTCTGCTCTAGAATATATGGTGCCACAAAAATGAATCCACAAGGAATTCAGGTTTTGTTTTTATTTCTTTATTATTTATTATTATTTTATTTAGCTATCTTGATAAACTTTTTCTTATTTCTTATGACCAAAATATTGATGTCTGTAATAAGATACGTATTTTAACTTCAATCACTGGCTGTCAGTGTTGTTTCTACACTTATATCAGGCTTGTCCTCAAACCTTACATGAACTGAAAAGTCATCCACTTGTTTCCATTTTCTAAAAGCTTTTCAAAGTCTTGCTCATTACTGTGCAACAGCTTACTGCATTTTGATTTCCAAATACACCACTGTCCTGCTACATTACCTAGAGAAATTTATTCATACCTGTACATCTGTTGCCGCTTAGGCAGTGGACTCTGTTCCAAGGGCAACGCTTTACTGACCATATGTTTTGCACAATTGTGGTGGGTTGACCCTGCCTGGGTGCCAGGTGCTCACCAAAGCAGCTCTATTACTCCCTCTCCTCAACTGGACAGGGGAGTGAGAACGTAACAAAAGGCTCATGAGTCAAGATAAGGACAGTTTAATAGAGTGAAAGCAAAGGTCACCCACAAAAGCAAAGGAAAACAAAAGATTTATTCTCTAATTCCCACCAGCAGGTGATGTCCAGCCACTTTCTGAGAAGTAGGGCTTCAGTAAGTGCAGGGGTTGTTCTGGAAGACAAACATGGTAATAATGAATGCTTCCCCTCCTCCTTTCTCTTCGCCTTTATTGCGCAGCAGATGTCATATGGTATGGAATATCCCTTCAGTTTGTTTGAGTGGGGAATGTTGGGGACACAGCCTTGATGCTCAGCAGCAGCCAAAACACTGGTGTGTTACCAACACCTTTCTAGCTACCAATGCAGAGCACAGCATGATGAGGGCAGCTATGGGGAAAATTAACTCCATCTCAACCAGACCCAATACAACTATACAATACCAAACCAAACTGGAGTATCAGAACACTATTTTCATAAAAACGAGTGCTGGAAAACGCAGAAGACTGCATATCAAACTCAGTGTTGGTCTTCATTCTAGGTGAATTTACTGAGCTAAACTATAGGCCTGTGCATTTTTAGCTATATTTTAGGAACCAATTTCGATCTAGGTTCATTCACTGCCTGGTACTCCATCAAGCACTTCTATATTTGGTTTACTTTAAAATCATAAGAAATTCAATTCTTTAAAAGAGCCATTTCAAAGACTGTAGTAAAGATGACTGTTGGCAAAAACCTGTTAATGACAGAAGCATTAAACATTCTTCTTTACTTTGTGGCTGTTGCAGTCTTTTAATTGAATGGGAAATTCCCAGAAATCAATTTCAAATTTAACAAGCACAAGGCAGGACCTGAGATTAAGAAGCTCAAGCATGTTCATCAGTGGTTTTTTGGATGTAGTTTCCAAGTGGTGGACATGTGTATTCCTTGACTAGATCATGCATCTAATACTTTCACTGCAGCACTGTCTTAACATTAGAGCATCAGCCTTCTGCTGTTTTTTAATATCTAGTTAGAAATCCACACTAGGTTAAAAAAGAAAAAAATCAAAGAAACTGCAGGGGAAAACACTTCTTAAGAAAAATCTCACACCAGATTACAATACAGCAAGGCACAGATTTTTCAGTTTAGTGCAAAACAGAGAGGAGGAAGAAAACTTGAGTATGAAAACACCTAAGAAAACAACAACAATAATACTACCAGCAACAACAATGGAAGAAGACAAATAAGGAAAGTAATTGCAGGAAAAGTGGGATTAATTTCAACCTTCCTGAAAAATTACAATTTTTTTCAGCTCAAAGTGTTCTGCCACTATTTTACCGCAGTTTCATACTATTTGAACAATGTAGGTCAATTTTTAAGGAAAAAATACCATTTTGAATCAAAAAGTCAAAGTTTCACTTTACAAATGTCAAAATGAAATGGTTTGGCATTTCTGAAATAAAATATTTCATTTCAGAAAGGTCAAAATGATATCTTTTGACATTTTTAAAGTTCTTCCCCCCTTTTTTCTGACCAGAACTATTACCCAAATTCAACCTTGATTAGTTTCAGGCCCTTTTAAGCTCAATTTTCTATCTTAATTAATAGTCATAAAATAAAATTTTCCCACTATCATTACAACAAAGAAAACAATGTGATCTTTAAAACCATGCTGTAACTGCTTCTGCTATGATACTCTCTACCCTCCGCCTGCTTAGACTCAGCCTCCAGTGTCCATGTATCTAACCACATATTTTCACAGCTGTGAGAGTTGGCTTTTCCTTACGCATGCCTTAAATTAAAGGGAGTAACACAGTCAAAGGCACAATGTCTCAATTAAACCAGAAGCTGGACAGAGAATTAATTGTCCTAGTGGACAGTTCTCAGTGTTTTTATAGCATGTATATATTGCCCAGGTGTTACAATTACAATCACTATAAAAATGCTTATAGATGAATAAATGCACCATGTGAATCTCATGCAGAGTAATCTGCCCATTGCCCTTAGCAATGACATGTCAGCACTTCTTTTCTGTGTCTCATGGGCAGTCCAAACTAAACCCAATATTGTTAGTTTAGCATCTTATGAATAAATAAATCATGTTAAGCACTACAACCAGGACTGAGGTCAAAACAATGAATAAGAATAAATAGAAGTTATAACATCTGGTTGCTGACTCGTTAGAAGGTACATGTAACAGTCTGATAGATCACCTTACCGCTAATCTGCCAGTCATCACAGGAGCAGTGCAGGGCAGGCAGAGGACAAGAGCAATACTATTGTGGTGAGTGCAAATGAACCACAGCAGATTTACAGCAATATCATACAGAAATATCTAACCATGTAATCAGTAGTTCTTCTGTGAGTATTCCTGGAATGGCAGAGAGAGTGAAAGAGAATTTTTCCTTTCACATGCGTTAAGGACAAATCCAAGGAAAATAGGAAAGAGGGAAGTAAAGGGAAGCTGTAACTTTTATTTTCAAACATATCAGGTAAAGAGATCCTGATGAATGACACAACTCATATCTTTCTGTCCATGATCTGCTAAATGAATATTTTTCCTCAAGGCACTTTCTGAAGTTTCCTCTCCTACAAGCAGGTGCTCACCACCCCAAACAGCCCGAGTAGAAAATCAACAACATACTTCCCAGAATCTAGGATGTACTCAGGGTTTTTTGTTGTTGTTGTTTGTTTGTATTATTTTTTAAGTGAATATTTAGAAGCTTTTGGCATAAAGCTGTCTCCAGAACATCTTAGGAAGGCCACAAATAAATATCTTTAGTAATGCCTCACTTACTAGGCCTCCTGAATATGCCTGTATAGAAATTTTCTGGTCCAGTCCATGCCTGTCCTGTCCATTCACTCCTGCTGAGACTATCCAGATCCTTTCCCCATACTCTAGTAAAACTACAGTGCTTGTGTCCTCCTCATACCCTCAAAACTGGCAGCTTGTCAATATGTGCTGGAGTTAGTTATCCTGCACCACATCTCCCGGAATCCTTCTTAGGCTGATGACTTTCAAGCACTTAAACATGGGTGAATGAGTTCCAACATTAGTGCTGATGGAGCATGGAAACTTTGTGTTGATGTGCAAACTCATCTCCCACAACTTCACCAAGTACATGTCATAATACATCATATTGTAGTATTAACCAAAAGCAGTGCTTCACAAAAATGCAGTAGGCTTTTACCACCTGAGACACTCCTTAGACTTTCATCTGGTGAAAACAAAAACAATTTAGGCATGGCACGTCAGTTAGTTCAAATATACATATAGGCATATATACTTTTTTAGATTACAAAAATGAAATTTTCATTCAAATAAAAGTTTTCAACAACTTTTTCTCAGTAATAGAGTATGAAGCTGGATCTTAGTGAACAAAGCACATCTTACTAGAAGATCTTTTGTTTTCTTTTAGAAAATATTGGACTGTTTATACTTCTAAATGAAAATATTCCAGAGATAGATCTGTAATCCAAGGATGAGCAATCCACAGCAAGTCTTATATTCACAAAGAACATAGACTGTGTCTTTTAGTGCATATTGGCAACATCTATGCTGTACAGCATTTGGCCTTCGTTCTACATGGGTGATGTGCCAATAATGTAACAATCAGTTTGATTTGGCTTCCATTCATGTAGGAAATAACATAAGGCATGCTGGACCAACCAAGATAGTGTTTTTATGACATGGGATTGGGCAAACATGTTTCTGAGGGCTAGGACCTCTGGGTTAGCTCTGGAGGTCTATGTGTAAGAAAAGAGGACAAACCTGGTGCAGTTTTACTCAGACTGTTTTGCGGAGCAGTCCTCATCACAAGCTATTCCCAGCAGTATACTTGAATTTTGTTTTAGTAAAGGCTAGTTAGGGCACTCCAACACAGAGCCATGGAGCTGGCTGGCAGGTTAGTAGTGATGACAATCAAGGAGGTGAACTTCATTCCAGATGCCTTTTATTTAGTGGCATGGCTACCCTTAGAGACATCAGCCCTGTCGCTTATGTAACATAGATGCCACATATGTTAGAATGTAGTAATTTCACATATCACCAAGAGGAAAGGACACTGAAAAAAAAAAAAGTCAGCAATCAAAATGATGATGTAACAAGGCACAGAATTTCCTCTCAGAGCCAGAGCAATCATTCCTTTCCTTAACACATGCAAATGCTTTCACCTTACACTGAGGACTTAAGAATAACATAACTGTTTCAGAAGCTCATTGCAGTAATTTTCTGCAATAACTTGTGTGCCCTCTACCACCACTTCTATCTCTTTAAATGGTTCAGTTTTTGTTTTTTTTTCACATCCTTACTTAAAGATCTAATCTATATTATGTAAATGACAGAGAAAACTGCATATGTCTCTTTCTTTAGATGCTACCTTTCATGCTGCAATATTTAACAGGAAACCTTGAACAAAAAAAATCTTAAGTAAAGAACAAACCATTCACAGTAGTAATGTTCCTACTGGAGGTTACTAACTCAACCTTAAGCTATACGTATTAAATAAGTTCTTAGGCATATACAAAGCCCAGTTCCCTATTTCAGCCAGATCTCTTTCATAAAATAATAGAAACAAATCTCAAGTAATTTTTCTTTAATGATGGAATAGAAGCCTTTTGCCTCTTGACAGAAAAAGACTATGCCATCACTCTCCCTAAAAAGAGGGTGTGACCAGTATGCCCGACACTTTTACTAAATATGGGTGCTAAGGACCTTGCAGGGAGGGAGCCATTGCAGCCTCAGGTTGCAAGGAGATTCACGCAGGAGTCCATTCTTGTGAGAGTGAGCAGCAAGGATGGGGTCCCTTCATCCCTCAGGACAGCTTCAGGAGCTGCAGTGCACATATTGCTAACCTCTGGTTTCGTCAACACTGTCACAGAAGTCCTAAATCATATGGTATTCTCTTGTCTATCAGACAGATGTTTTTCCATTCAGTGGGCTAGACTGCCCAGGTTTGTGTCGTGGTTTAACCGCAGCCAGCAAGCAAGCACCACACAGCCACTCCCTAACTGCCCCC
>JANZLQ010000031.1:18643601-18654005 GCA_026212715.1 Elanus axillaris | reverse complement strand
GGTAGTGTTCCTGAGATGTAAAGAAAAGTATTCAAAACTTCATACTGAGAATAGTTTCCTCTTTTCCACTATCTAAAAAGAGGGTTTCGTTCAGTAGTTATAAGAACTTTCAGGACCGCTTTTGTATGTGCAACAAGGAAAGTATGCCTATGCTGACATGTTCACTGGCTATTTGAGTTAATCAGACTGAGATTTGGTGCCAGTTATATTCTGAAGTACAACAACGCAGTAGATATTACACTCTTAAATTCCACAACTAACTTGAGCTGATCAAGATAAGTAAGAAAACCAGTACTATGACTTTCAGGTCAAAAAGTCTTGAATTCAATATACCATGAAAGAAAAACAACCCCTAAACAAGAAAATTGTAACTTAATATTGTCTCTGTTTCAGCTTCGTAACAAATAACATTAGCATGCCAGTTACACAATTGCTTAACTCATTTGGAGGCAAAAGAATATGTAAAGGTTTAAAGATATAATGGGATAGGAAAAGAGGAAAAATATTAATATGAATATTTAAGATTATCAAAACAAAATGTACAGAAAAGAAAATAGAAAAATAAGCACTTGCATCTCTTAAAAAAATGTGTCATCCAAAAGAAACTTACACAGGATGAAAATAAGGAATTAATGACATAATAATGTCAATCAGCAACAGACAGTAAATGCAGGACATGTTCATTAGAAGATGAGTCTTCATTTTCTTGCCCCTACTCACCTGCTGTAAATCAAAAATTCAAAAGGGGACATGAAGGAGGTCAGCATGCAGCACCTCTGGAGAGGACTGTGCCAGGAACTAGTAATGGGCTCAAATTAGTCAGAAGGCACTGGTGAAATGCAGTCCGAGTCCTTATACAATAGCAACAAGGTCAAATTTTATAAGGAGACAAGAAAGAAATTTTGTTTTGTTTTGCTAAATCTAGCAGTCAGAAATCCCACTTTGCTATCTAAGGATAAAATCAATAGCTGGAAACATCTTGGGAAAATTTCTATTAAGAATAATACAAGTAGGGAAAGGACATATAGCTGATAATATATCCTTTGAATATGAAATTGCTTTAAAGACATAATTTTTAATTTCAATCTAATGATTTTAATTAATTTGCAATACATTTTTTTGAAAAGTATTTACCTATGTGGGTGCATTTACCAGATATGTACACATGCATCTGCACAAAACACACAATCAAACTGCATACAACATGGAATAAGAACTAATGTGTGAAGATAAGAACTGGCTTTGTTGCATGCTGAGCACTTCAGTGGCACCAGGGCAGACCTGTGTAGTACAAGTGCCACTGGAGAAAGTCTTTTTTTCATCACTAGCTGATCCCTGGGTCTCACAGAGATTGTACTTCCTTGACCAGTATTGTCTTGCCTTGTTCCACTGAGAAGTACAGCCTGGTGGTTCCCCCACCTCCAGACAGAAGTCAACTCTATGAGTTAATAACTTGGTTTAAAGGTCTCAAAGGACAGATGTGTGTGAGAAGTTGATCATGGAAAATAGGAAGAAAAGAAGGAATCAGAACTGCAAAGAACAGCTTTCCAAAGTTGTGCCCAAAAGGTCTGCATACTCAAGAGTAAAATCTTGGTCTCACTAATGTCAAGTAGAATTTTGTCACTTATTTAACTCCTGTTTTATTAAAATAATTGTTGAGAGGAAAAGTAAAAAAAAAGTAAAATAGAACAAAATGTATTTTTAATAACAAGAAAAACAGGTGGGAAAAAAAGAGGAAAAGTCAATCAGCTAATATCACACAAGGTGAGGAAAGGCACATCAAAGGGTTAACATCACAGACTGTTTAGCAGTTCAGAAGAACACATGTAGATTCCTATTAAATAATTCAGTCTGACCATCACCTTCTCTTCAGGCTAGCAAGTTCTTTTTCTATAGGAAAAAAAACAACAGTTACAGACTGAAGTGTCCTGCCTTTTCTTGCTCATATACTGTATTTGATTTTCACTACTTATTTATAAAGGAGAATTAAGGTTAACATCTGGTTGGACAGGAATAGTATTTAGATTTTTCACTGTACTATTTCAGCTTCCTTACTGCAGTTCTCCGTAAGAGGTTATTTGTTTTGTTTGTTTAATATTTACTAAGAGCTAGTTTGCAACCTGAATTATGCAAGAGGCTTATTGAAGACAAGATCATAATTTCATCTCTCCCTGTAACATGAAGAAGTAAAATCACCCTGAACCTTTCTTTATTCCCAGGTCATGCTAGGAGGAGAAGTGAGGAACAGGAAAGGATGTCTCCCTCGTGAACACTACAGTTTACACAATAATCTGGTTTGTGCATGTTAGGTTATGAAACATCTGAAACTCTTCACCAGGAAGAAACAGAAAGGCAGCTGTGCTCCAGGGAGAATGTGTCCAATGTCATGATTAAAATACATACCTGCTGAAAGGCTGCATTTTAAGTTCAGGCATGGTACCATATCTGGACCAGGACTGACAGGCAGAAGGGCCCATTTTCATTCAGCCCTTCAAGGAGGAATGCCTTCCAGCTTGTGCTGCCTCTACATCTCTTGCACACTGAGTAGGAGCAAGTGAGCACCCTTTTGCCCTATCACACCATATTGCCAAAGATTAAGCAGCTCGTGTGTGAACGAGGGCTGTATTTGACATTAAAATTTTGTAATGCTGACTTTCTTGCTATAGAGAAGTCTCTTTAAGGCAATTTTTATCTGTTTATTTCTCTATCAGATAGTAAAAATAATTAGCTTTATTAAATAGTAAGCAATATGATACTCAAGAAAACACAGCAGAGTAGCAGGATATGCCTGCCACCTGGTATTGCCTCTTCTGTGTGCTTTCTTACAACACATAGCTGCAGCTGTAAATTGAGTTTGTTTCTATAGACAAAATTGATGCAACACTTTTCTCTGTTTATCTAAAGTATTTGCAGTTCTTGACTCATTAACTAACACATTGATTGGAATATTCGTAAACTGGGCTAAGATTCAATTTATTTGAGCCTTTTTGATTTGAGATATCTTTCTGTATTTCCTACCTATCCAAATACCTACTGTGCTTCCATGGGAAGTTATTTTATAATCTGCTTTCTAGAAAAGAACCTCATGTGTGTTTTCATATTGGCTGAATCCATAATCTTAAAACTAGGCTTCAAATAGATAAAATCTCAGCATTAAATGACTGCTTATGACAAAAAAAAAATCACAAACATGTTTGTTTGCCCAGATAGAGAGTATAGCAACGGAGCAGTTAACAAAGGCTACTTCTGGACTAGTAAACTGATATTGAAAGTGTCACTGGGTCACTGATGAAAAACATATAGCATACTCTATCAGACTGCTCCTTTTAAACCATTTACCATCACAACCACAAAGAAACAGTTGTAACAAATAGTTCAGTTAACTCTTAGGTTATGTTTACAATGTGCATCCTAAATGTTTCAACTCATTAATAATTCTATTAACTGGATCATAAATTCTCCACAAAAATATCTCAGGAAGTTCACATTTCCTGGTTTAGACACAGAGAACAATACAGGTATCCACATTTTAATGTGGACGGGATACACGTTACCCACCATTGTAGAACAGGTCTCAAAATGCAAGCATAGCTATAACTTTTGTTATTTTTTTTTCCCCCTAGGAATGAAGGAGTAAATTGAATTAAAGGCTTCATACTCATTTGGCCAAATGTAGTTGTGTTGTAGGGCACTGCACTCCTGCACATTCATATTTTTTTATACATTGTTTTGTTTGTTATTATTATCTCAATGATGAGGAAAACATGAGATCTAGACAGTTCAACAGTTGCAGCACTGTACATCCACATTGGGAAGCTACAACTTGAAAGCAGGAGCCCAAGTCCTTCCTCAGAAGTGAACATGTAGTTCTTTTTAAAAAAGGCAAGGAATGCTGCTAGTAGTACCAAATCATAAGCTCATGCTAATTCAGTCCTTCACCTCTCTGATGATGCTGCCCTTGAGCTGACTTTGATGTGGCCTTTGTTCAGCAGCCTAAGTGCCACATGCAGTCAACAGACTGAAATATGCTTAGGACTTTTGACTCAAAATAGGCTAGTACTAATTAGGAGAGCACTCAAATGTTATTGCAAAAATACTTGTTATACATTTATACAAAGCTGTTTTTTACATATATTTTTAATATGAAATTATTCTACAAAAATATCCCTTTTACTGAAATCATTTTTTTACAAGCATATCTTAAATGGGTAGCAAAACCTTTGATTCTAGTAGATAAAATTGAGCATGCTCTGAAAAAAACCTAGACTAGGATTGCAAAAAAATAGTAATTTTGAGCTTCATACTAATCTATATTTGACTGAAACAAGAACTCTTAGTTGAATTATAAGGCTAAAATATATTGTTATATATCTCCTAGAACTACACCATTCTTCTACCTCTTTTCTCCAACTGCCTTTCCATTCTCATTTTGAAAGTTACTTATATATTGCAGATGTATTCTACTCAGTCACCTTGGCAACAAGGGTTATTCCCTTACAGAACATAATGTATTTTCATATTTTTTTATAATAATAATAATATTCTGTAGC
This sequence comes from Elanus axillaris, assembly GCA_026212715.1. Lineage (NCBI taxonomy): Eukaryota > Metazoa > Chordata > Aves > Accipitriformes > Accipitridae > Elanus > Elanus axillaris. The sequence goes on along the minus strand of JANZLQ010000031.1, from coordinate 18,649,455 downwards.
TATTATTATCTGAAAGAAGCAAGAGAAGCTGTGTCTTTGTCCCTTTGTTTTCAGGTCATTAACAGGACTGGATGATAACTCTCAAAGACTGTTACCTTTTATTTTTTTCTTACACTTGTTTTACTGCTTTATTTAGTAAGTTCCTAAAACAGTTTAAATATAAACTAAGATTCCAATTCAAAACAGTAAATACATGCCTAGTTCCAGATTTAAATATCATTTAGGTGCTTAAATCTAAAACTGTAATCTCACATCTCACTCACCTCTCAGATGTTATTAAGGGCTACCATTGCTTCATTTCTTAAGTTAAAAGTTGGTCCCTGTCGTGGTTTAAGCCCAAATGGTAACAAAGCACCACGCAGCTGCTCACTCACTCCCCAGCCATGGCCACAGTTGGATGAGATGAAAATATAAAGGCAGGCTTGTGAGTTGAGACAAGGACAGGGAGGGATCACTCCCCACTTATGGTCACGGGCAAAACACAGGTTCAATCTGGAAAAAAAATAACCTAAATAAATTTATTTTACTACAAATCAAATCAAGAAGTACTTACTAAGAAGTAAACCCAAACCTTAGAACACCTTCCCCCTACCCCTCCCTCCTTCCCACCTCAACCCCACTCCCAGTTCTCTCTCTCCCTCCTCCCCCGGCAGCGCAGGGGAACAGGGGATGGGGGCTCGGGTTGGTTCCTCACACCTTGTCTCTGCTGCTCCTTCGTCCTCAGGGGGAGGACTCCTCACTCCTCCCTTGCTCCACCGTGGGGTCCCTCCCATGGGAGACAGTCCTTCATGAACTTCTCCAGCTTGGGTCCTTCCCACAGGCTGCAGTCCTTCAGGCACAGGGCTGCTCCAGCGCTGGTTTCCCATGAAGTCCCAGCCATCTTGGTGGGAATCTGCTCCTCCACTCACCTCCATGGGCTGGGGAGGGACAGCCTGCCATCTCACCATGGGCTGCAGGGGCATCAACCTCCTCCGGAGCACCTCCTCCCCTCCTTCTCCCCTCCTTTCTCACTGACCTCGGTATCTGCAGAAGGGTTCCTCTCATATTCCAATCCCCTACTCACTGCTGATTTCCCCTCTTAAATCTGTTCTCCCAGAGGCGCTACCACCATCACTGACAGGCTCGGCCTGGGCCAGCGGTGGGTCCAGCTTGGAGCTGGGGAAGATTCTAGCAGCTTCTCATGGGAGCCAGCCCTGCGAACCCTCTCCCGCTACCCAAAAAACCACACTACACAAACCCATAACAGTCTCCATATGCAAATTTTAATACTGAAACTAACCAACATCCAACAACTCACTGTGTTTATCTCTTACAAGTTGGCCAGTGTCTCTATCCTAGCACAGCCACAGGAGCTGTTGCCCTTTTGTGGTCCCATTGCCTGGCTCATGCCTGCATTCACATTTACCTGCAGGCTCCCCACCCTCCTTGATGCTGCCCACCTGCCCTCCCACTTGATCCTTCTCAGAGGAGAGATCTCAGCTCTCTAATTATTGTGTGCATGACAGTAGACCATGAATGTACCTGGAACACAATCAGGCATCTGCTTGGGAAATGCTTGTGGTAGCTTAATGAGTGACTGTCTTTGCTGTTTGTTACCATCTCACCCCTCAGGTCTTAGTTGCTGCTTTGCAGCCGAGACCTGTGAACTGACCATGTGGACACTGGCAGTTCAGTGCCAAGTAAAAGAGGTCATTTTTAATTACTCCTGATGTCATGTTTTCCCAAAACCCTGCCTGTAAAGGCTTTCCTGCTGAGCAGGTTGCCTTTTGTCTTCTTATGTAGCACCCTGGCTACACTGGATCCTGTTCTAAGATTCCTGCTAGGATGCAAGGAATATGTGTGCAACAGGATTTGGGAACCCTAAGTGAGCTGCCCGATGTTAGATATCACAATGCTCATTATAACCACATTTAAAGTCACTCATCCCTTATGTTCCTGACAGACTGCAGTGCATTTACACACGTGCTGTCAAAAAGAAGCATACATTGCCCCCCAACAATGCACCAACTTTGAGGTCGGGAAAAAAAAAGTAATAATAAAAAATATCTTAAGAGTGCCCAGAATCATGTCATCATCTCTGAAATAAAAAAAGGAATTCCTCTCTACTTAAAAAATGAATATTTTAATTTGGAAAGAAAAAAACCCAACATTATCTAGGCACAGGGATAAGGGCCCTCACTTATTTTGGGAGGAAGGGGAGATTTCTAAATGGCAGCACACTTCTAGACCCTTAGACCCTCAGTTCTTTGCCTCGTTGAAGAGATTTTGCTGTTAGCACAGGAACAAGGTTCCTACCTTCTGTGACAAGAATTACAGCTTACTCTCTCACCAGTGATGCTGGGTCACCTGCTCCTGTTTTTCTTATAGGACTGATCTTGAGGGAGATCAGGGAGTACCACCTCCTGTTTGAAATCCAGAAAGTGCTACCCCTAATAAGACTGTAACAGCCATGCAAGGGTAGAAGAGATGGAAAGAATAATACAAAAGCACACACTTCAAAAGAAAGGGGAGGACAGAGAAAAGGAAAACACCAGTAAAAATTTCCTATTCCTCTTATGCTGATCCTTTCTTTCCTGTGTTTTATCAAATAATTTTATTGCATCAAGAATAAATAATTGATTAAATAGAAAAAAAAAATTGCTAACCAAAATAAACTTCTGTTTGAAACAGCCAAACTAATGTTAAATGCACTTAAAACAGAGTTAACACTCTATGTAACAAGATCATAGAGATTATAAAGCTGCTTCATTTTATTCATATTACAAAACTGCCACATATAATTTGGTAATTTTAGCTGTCTTTGATCATCAGAGGATGAAGATTTATCTATCATAAAGGCTAATTACTGTTATCGTCTTCCATAGACAGTGGTCTCTAAAGGCCCTGCTTGTACTTTTTGATGGAAAGAAGAGGGCCAGCCTTTGATGATTTCAGACCTGTCTCATCAAAGAGCCGGTGGGGCACTACCCTTAATGTATTCACTTCTGAAAAGACAGTAGGAGCACTGCCATCTGCTTTACACCACAAAAATCCACTAAGAAAGCTCTGTTAAAATGAAGACATCTTGTCCTTCATTGGAGATACAGACACAGACTTGTGAGCATTCCAGAGGAAAAGAGTCAGAGAAGTAAAAGGAAGTTATGAATATTGCAACTGCTCCACCTTATCAGAGTCTGTCTCTCACTAACTTTTGTGACCTCTCTGCAGGTAATTAGCACGCTTTGTGACTCTACTATTGGCAACATCCTCCGCTTGGGAGTCTAATGCGATTATCATGCTGCTTAAAGAAAAAGGGGAAAAAATAAAAAAGGAAGACATTCAGAAAGTATGGAGCATTTAACTACAAAATAAACCAAACACTTTCTCTCATTAAATATACCCAGAATTCAGGACATCATTGATTGGTTTTAAATCTTGCAGATGAAAAGAAATGAGTGAACAAACAAGCTGAACTAAGCTGTTATAAACAAAACATTCAAATACTCCAAAAAGTAGTTTCTCAAACCTAAATTACCTCTAATTCCTAAAGAAATTAAGTAACTCATTTCATTTTGTTTGGGTTATTTAATTATCTGATAGAAATAAAAAAGCAGGGAGCAAGGCTGAATCAAAGAAAGAAAGATTGGCTTTTTGTCTCACAGTGAGACACACAGCTTAGTTGTTAACAATAAAATGCTATAAGCCATATGTTTCATGTGGTTTTCTTTTAAGCTTGAAATTAGAATGTGCTAATTAGAGTATGGGCCACATATAAAAATACAGCACTCCATTACAATTGTGCTTGTATGAGGACTACATTGTTGATGAGTAGAAGACTGGTGCTATAATTATCTTACAAACCAAGAAGTAATTCACCTTAGTAATTTTTGAATATGTCAAGAGCCTGGTTCACAAATCACTTAATTGCTTTTTAGGCATTCTTTGTGCTGCAATTTACTGTATATGAGAAAAGTGACTTGTGTACCAATATCATATAATTTGCCTCATATTCTCCAACCTTGAAAATCATAGCGTGGTAACTAACAACACTTGGTTTCAGCTTCATTTCCCAGGACTCTAAAGACCTAGGGAGATGTGAAGTTGACAGTGTTTCCACCTGGGAGCAAATAACATGTATTCAAAAAAAAGGAACCATGAAAATCTTCCCAGAAAGCCAGTAGGTAAAACAATCTTGTCACTTTGAAGATCATTCCCACAAACTGCATTTGAGTTCATTCATTATCAGAGCATAACCCATGTTTAACCTTCAGGAAAAAAAAATAAATCAGGGAAGCTGAGATGCAAATTGGGCAAGGAAGAGAAAATTCAGTAAAATACATAAGACTTTCCAATATGCTTTTTTGCATGCTCTGTGAAACGAGATTATACTCATTATAGAATACATATCAGACTCTTACTTCCACTCAGACAGATGCCATTGTGTGAAACATACTGGTCAACAGATCTGTCTGGGAAACTTCTGCCAGAATGTTGATGAAAAACAGGTTTCTGTGAAAGAGGATATTTTTTAGGAAAAAAGAGTCAACTTTTAGGAATTTATATTGCTCCAAATGGAGTAGATCTCAAAATTTTTGTTTGGCAATCCAGAGAGAAATGGTTCTTAATTCTGTTTGATGTGCAACCTATATGCTACCAAAGGTTTTGTGGTGCTATGTGGCCATTGATACAAAGGGTACAATATGGTTAGCAAATACCACATTAGTGGCAGCAGATTGCATTCAATTTGGGTTGGTATCACTGCAATCCAAAGGTTAATGTAAAATTCAACCTTTGTCCCATGTGATTTCTTCCTTCTGCTTTATTTCTTTTTCATGGCATCAAACACAAGATCTTGTCTTCACTAACAAAATTTACTTTGACCAGAACTTCAAACATCATTACTATTTCAGTATTTAAAAGTTTCATCTAGACTGCATTTGGCTTCATATTCATACATTGGTCTTTTTTCCTAGCTGTTTCTCACACTGGGAAAAGTCTTAAAGCTGTATCTTTCTCTACCTTGAAATTCCTTATCTGCTTTGGTGCCTGCAATTAGACAAAAAAAACAAACAAAAAACCAAAATCTTACCCAATGTCTAATTATTCACCAGTCTATATGGATTTTCCATAGACTAGCAGAACATATTAACACTTTACTAATTTATTACTGATAATGATGGAGTGGTCAACTAAAATGTGACTAGAGCATGAAATTATATTTGATCCAATATCTGTTGCAGATCACATATTTCCAATCACTTAGGTTTTTGAGAAAGCCTTAGTTTGCAAAAATCATTCCCTTTGCAGTCACTATCTACATGGGCTTAACTTGTAGAAGTACCAATTTCAAGGGGATTTTTCAGTATTTTAGTCAAATATATTGACTGATGAAGATAATGACAATAAACTTCACATTTGGTTTAAACCAAGATTTGCAACAAATAGACGTAAAAGGTGCCCATGATAGTAAGTAACCTGACCAATTAGAATAAGTTGTCAGATGAATACTAAAATGGAAATGCAATACTGCAAAAGATAAGAAATTATTAACAGCTTTGCACTGAAATCTAAGGGAAATTCACATCTTTATCTATATGTTCTATTCAAATTGCATTTGCATTAGAAACCAAATAAGTAAAATGATACATCTTTTTCTAAGGATCAACCTTTTCTTATGTGTCCTGGTTTTGGCTGGGATAGAGTTAATTTTCTTCCTAGTAGCTGGTGCAGTGCTATGTTTTGAGGCAGTATGAGAAGAATGTTGATAACACACTGATGGTTTCCTTCTTGCTAAATATTGTTTAGTCTGAAGTCAAGGATTTTTCAGCTTCTCATGCCCAGCCAGCGAGAAGGCTGGAGGGGCACAAGAAGTTGG
>JANZLQ010000031.1:18626426-18643501 GCA_026212715.1 Elanus axillaris | reverse complement strand
GGTGGGGTGTGTATCGCCGCTTGGGGATTAACAGGGTGTCAATCAGCGGGTGGTGAGCAATTGCACTGTGCATCATCTGTATATTCCAATCCTTTTATCATTACTGCTGTCACTTTATTAGTGTTATCATTATCATTATTAGTTTCTTCTCTTCTGTTCTATTAAACCATTCTTATCTCAACCCATGAGTTTTACTCCTTTCTCTAATTTTCTCTCCCATCCCACTGGGGTGGGGTGGGGGGAGTGAGTGAGTGGCTGCACTGTGCTTAGTTGCTGACTGGGGTTAAACCACGACATTATGATCATAAGAAATTAAATTATGAGGTTAATTCACATCTTATTTGAAATAAATCTACCTCATATTACTTGTGGGGTAAACCACTCCACTGGTTATATGCTGTATCATGAAGTTGTGTTTGTGAAAGGTAAAGATATGTAGGTATCTCCAAATGAGCAAATAAAGCAAATCTAAGAAATATACAGAGCGTCAACACAGGCAAACAACCCTTGTTTGTATCCACAGGCCTTGGATCTCCTCGTGTTGCTAAGGCTCAGTAAATCTCATCTTAATGTGCTTTCAACTGTTATTTGCTATGTGGAGTCTTCACTACATGGGAACTTCATGTATAGGAAGATGTTTTTCACTCCCATTAAACAGAGATAATATATTGATAATTACACTGGCAGTTTGCTATTCAAACTTTGTCTGATCAACAGCAGCCCACTAACTGTAATTTCTGAGTCAACTAGCAAGCACACTAGTTTCACCTGTGCATAGTGGAAAGTCTATCATTTTAACAGATTCTGGGACATCTTCTCATTATCTTTTCTGCTCATTTCTTGGTACCCAGTCTCATCCTTGGCAGCATGTCTAACTATTGCTGTTTAATGGTACATAGACCTTCCAAATTAGAAGAGGCTTGTCCACACTCTAATGTCTTTGTGAGACTTTTTAAACTTTTGACTATTTTTTTCTTTAATTCTCCTGCCTTGCAGATAAGGTTTTCATTTCTATCAAGCCTCAGACTGAAGAGTGGGGAGGTTTTTTTGTTTCTTGCATCTGATACAGTGATTTCTGTTGCTAGAAGACTGCCCAGGCTGCCTTAATTCTATCCATCCCTTTTATACATCATATTTACATATTCTTAAACAGAAATATGAAGATCAGCAGCTACATAGATATCCTTTTAACATTTCTTGGGGAAAACTAACATATAATCACAATAAGATACTGTTACAGTATTTAAGATAACATTGCCAACTAAACCCAAACTTACATACAGCCCTGCTGCTTCTGGCTATACGTTTCTCCCAACACTGCTTTTAGTCATTCCATGTTAAATGACATGTCAAATATCTATGCTTTATTTTTATAGCCTTATTTTTCTTAGTAAGCAGAATTTTATTCTTCCTAGCCCTTGTTTCCCTTCAGTGAGGTAGGATTTAAATAGCTTTTGTCCATCTGTGTGTTTTCAATAAAATTTTTATAGATATTATAGTAATGGTGTCCATACATGTCAAATAGCAATAGACAAAACAGGGTACTAAAGGGCTATCTAGGGAGAAAGAAACTCCTATGAAAATAAAACTGAATATGTGGTCCCCTTTTGTTTAACAAGGCAAGCAGACATCAGCTAGATAGCTGAGAAGAGAGCCTGTCTAAAAGCAGGATAATCCTTAGATCACTTCATGCTGCAGCAAATACAGTTAGTGTTTTCTTTTGCAGAACACCACAAAGACAATTGGCTTTGACAGTTACAGTTCAGGTATGACTACCAGTATTTGGCATGACTAACAGCCACGATTATGTTCCATGTCTTTACTACAAGCCTATGATATCTTTTCAATAGTACCTCTAAAATATTTCCTTTTCTCACTTCATATCCTTTATATCCTATATGCAGTGTCCCTATAGTGTCACCTTCATATACACTTTTCATTCATGCAGGAGTGATAACTCATTCTTTATTAGTGTTATCTATAAACTTGCTTGAATACCATGTTAAAACAAATGCATGTTTTGTATTTTGCTATTTCATAATATACAGATATATATATACCCTTCTTGAACTGAACAGTCACATAATAAAGCTTGTCTCCTCAGGAGGGAAAACAGTTGATAGAATTAGGAATTTCTTTAATATAGTGTTGTTGATGTAAAAAAAAAAATATTTAAAGGCCTGATTCCATTAATGTATATGACTCAAACTGCAAGAAATATTTTATCTGCTCACAATTCTGAATGTCTTTTCACTCACTCTCATAGGGATTTTTTTCAGGTCTGCTCTCCTACAGTATAATTTGCTTTAGCTGTTTGCTTGGTTTTTCTGGGTTTGCTTAATCAGAAAACAGGGAAAAAAAACCACATTAAGAAAGCACTCCCTCTCTTCCGCACCCACTCACATGCTGCTCTCAATCAAATAAAATCCAGCTCATGCACACATTGCTGAAATACGACCCTGTAAAACATGTTGGGCTGTATCTCTCAGCCAATACTTAGGCTGCCATGTCATCTATTCTTGGAAGCTACTATAACAGCCTGAACAGATCAATTGCCAACTCTTTGCATTTTCCTCACTCCGAATCTACCTTCTGGTAGACATTAAATGGAACAACTTCAGTGAGATGACACACTTACAAAGCCTCCACTTTATCTCTAAGATATTATGACCAACAGTTCTGAGCCTCATCATTTTAGCAAAGGATAGGAAGCAGGACAATGCAATATTAAGCAACACTATGCAATGTTATCACCATACATGGACCAAAATGATGTTATTTCAATACGGTTCTGCAGATTGCAGTGTTAGGTGCTAACCTTTTGTATAGGCAGCTTAATATTTTCATTCCTTTCCTGTGTTTTTGTGAGAACTCAAAGAAAGGTGAATTTTATCAGTGTGTCTTTATTATTACCTTTATGTTTGTCTCAACATAATTCCACTGTTTGTTTGATGCTGGTTAGCACATAACCTTATTCTTTGAAATGCTAATTGTGAAGACAAAGTTTACTGAGGCTGCTGAATAATGAGATATCATTATCTTCAGGTCTTTCTGTGAATGAGCCACAACTGCACAGACATTTACAAACATAATTTTAGAATAGGGTTCCTGACACTATGCTTGATGAATATAAATGAATTGGATTAAGTTCTTTGCCTCTGTAGAATCCATCTCTTGCTCTCTCCAACTATGAGTTGCCTCATGTAACCTTACTAGAAGGTCTAAGCCATGAATATGGCTTGAACCTGCTTTATAGCATATGAAGTGCTAGAAGGAAAAGGTAAACCTGGCCTATTCTATCTGTCCATTGCAGAGTTGATAGATGATGTTGGACGCCTTATCTGAACATTCACATTTCCACAGAAACTTCCAAGGACCATGAAGGCAGAATATAACAAAGGATTTTGTCAGAACGATAAAGATTATATAAGCATCTCTGTTTTGCTTCCTATATATTTCCTGCCATTCTCAAACAGTAAAGATAATGTCAATAGTTCTATGCCACAATCAAAATTCCACTGTGTTTCCAGGAATGTGGTGACTATTAACAGTAGACAGCTGAGAAGAGCTCCTGTCAATATTTTGCAGACAACTGTCAGCTGAAGGAAATCTTTATAATTACACCACCTTTTTTTTTTTTTTTGAGCCATTTTGCTTGTAAAAGCGGAAAAATTGAAATTCTGCAACTCATATTTTGCAGACAGGCACTCTGAGGTGATAAGGCCATATTGTCCCATCAATGTTTCACATCTATGAAGGTATTTAAGGTATTCTGCCAGAAGGGTATTCACTCCCTTCTCTCCCCTTCTCTTTCACAAATAAGAGCTATAAATGTTATTTCTAATTGGCTGCAATTCTACAGGGGTCAGGGCATTTTCCATTGCAAGATTTATGAGTTAAGTCAGCTAATGCTCACACTACCAGTGATGGATACTTTTTTCCTAAGCAACTCATTTCTTTCTACTGTATGTAACACTATGAGCCTTGTACAGAAGGCAGTCCTGACTACTTACAGAAAATTTGCATTTCAAGCCTAAACAGAGTTTTAATCCAACAGTTCATGCCCACAAGAGTTATACATTAGTTCTAAGTGGGTTAGAATTTGGTTTGGTATCGTCTCAACACAGAAAAAACTGCTTCTGATCCAGAGATCATTACCCAGTCAATATTTTTTTTAACTAACATTTTTAGTTGTGAAATTATTTAAATGAACAACATGATGAAACCTGTGGAAATTCATGTAAAAACCAAATTTTACATTTTTATGCTTTAACCCAATTCTATGCCAGCAATGCTTACTTTTGTCCAATACACCCAAAATGTTATTGAACAGCTCAGTCACAAATAGCAAGAACTTTCAGCATAGTGCACATTTTACCCTGAACAGAGCAATATAAGACTTGAAGCTGGTTGTCATAACTGTCCCTTTCTGTATAAAGTAGCTGTAACTTCTAAGAAACTGATAATCATCTTTCTAGAACTGCAGTAGCATGGCAAGCCTCAACACTGTTTTGAGCTATGCTAATAGAAAGATTCCTTGGTTATATGTAGGAGAGCGATGGGCATGAGAGCGATGCAGAAGGCAACAATAATGAACTTTTAAAAATAAAAACCCACACCAAAAAAACCCAAACCTTTCTTACCAATACACTTTGGACATAAATTCCCAAATTCATATGATTTCTTATATACAATTGCCTGACCTCTCTCTGTTTGAAGCCTGGGTATCACTGCTTCATCTGAGGGTACACATAACCGGTGACCTGGATCCAGGGAGCTTAAACAAGAGCCCTCCAGTCAGCTGAGCCACAGCCACTGTGTGTACTTCCAGCCCAATCCCATTGCAAAAGAAAAAGCACATAGTTCAGGGATGTTTACATTCACAATTGTTCCAGGTCAAGCAAAAGACTTGCGTGTTTTGAAAACAAACTTAATTTTTTTCCATTGTTCATTTTTTCAGCTAGAATATTTTAAAGAGGGGAAGGCTGTTTCAGTTCGGTAAGTGCCAGTTCCCTTTCCCAAGACTCCCTGTTAAGGAATTCTTTCCTTACCAAGCCCTGCTCATAACTCTTGGCCTCTGCACAGTTAAATTCACAAAGGAATTATCAACATTAATACCCTACCAGCTTGCTGTTTGTCCAACAGTCCTGTGAGTTCCTCCAGCACTTAGATTTCTTCCAGTAACATCCCTAAAGCACTTGCATGTGTGTTCTAAAACTGCTTTAAAAATTCAAGCAATGCTAATGCCTTCAAAACACCACAGCTGTCCTGCTTGCAGGAGGTCCCTGGCAGCCATCCTCAGGACAAATGCAGCTGAGGCTGGGACAGTGGAGGAGGTTGGTAAACCAAACTGCCCAGTACCTGAGGCTCTCCCTAGCACACACGGCCTCCTGTATTCAAGTCCCTGCCCCACCTGATCTGAAGCAAGGGCTTCAGTCTTCTCAGAAAAATGCCCTAATGATTAGTCTACTTTGGAATGACTAAATGTCACCTGTTGGAGCAATATCAATCTGCTTAAATTTATTAACAGTGACATGTTACCTCATAACTATCAGTACTATCAATTTTAGTTAGAGGTACTACCCCAGCTGCTCTCATACATTTTTCTACAAAAACTGTATTTTTGTTTCCTGACATGCTTTTGTAACTTTGCTAATGCCTAGATCAACTAGATTTAAACCATCTCCAAACAGTTTTTGTCTAATCTTAAAAACTTCTAATAATGGAAATTCAAGTGCCTCCTGAGGTAACCTAATGCAACACTTTCAGCTTTATGTTCAATCTACAATTCCATTGCTGCCCATTATTTATCCATATTCACTAGCAACAACAAGAACAGCTTATTCTTTTATTTCTGCAACCTTTTGCAAAGATTGCAAGGTAAGACTAGAGACTGCTGTTATGTATCCCTCCATCTTTTCCAAATAACCCCAGTTCTTTCACTTTTTGCTGACAGGTCATGTTTTCTAAACGCCTGATCACTTCCATTGCCAAATACGCATAGGAAGGAATAATTGGCATGGAAAACACAAATGTAGCCAAGAAGTTATAAAAAGAATGGCATTAATAGCAGGCATGCATTGAAAAGGTACAAGTCAATTGTTAAGCTAATTAAAAGTAATGGTACAGCAACAGAGAGAAATGTGTACTGGCTCAATATTAGCCGGTGATGTTAGAACACATAATGGAAAACAAGTTTATATTGCTTTAAATGGTCTATGTGTCAATGAAATTGTCTTTATATGCATCTAAAACAAAGTATGTTATAGAAAGTATCCGTAGAGATTTGATTTTCTCCTTGTGAATGTGTGGTTACCTATAAATAGCCTACAGAGACGTCTGAAGCAAAGCAAAACTAACAGGGATCAACAGAGAAAAATTCTACTTTAACGGTATACATATACACTGTGGTGTGAGAGTAAGACTTTTCCAGTAATTATTCTCTTGATGCTTTTATGAAAAACATGACACAGAAAATGAAATCATGGTAGTTTCTGTGAAAATGGAACTATGACCACAGAAAATAAGTCTAGGATTATCCTGTATCACTTCATCATGAACAAAATAACTTCTTTAAAAGAAATGCTAAAGTTTTCTGTGTATGCTAAAACACATTGGCTCTACATTTTCAGAAGAAAAACCTAAGCCAGAATTAAATACTAGGAGCCTGTTTTTCAGATGCCTTGCAAAAATGCTACTAAACCAGTTGTATTGCATGATTACTTCAAAAGAGTAAAAAACTTAAAATACAACAAAGAATCAGAACTTGCCATATTATCCAAGAAAAGCACATCACTCCAGTGGAGACATGGGATAAAAGTAGTTCACATTGGAGGATATTTTACTGTATTTCAACTTTATCTGGCATTTCAAAAAGTTATAATTCTGCTACATAGCCAGCACACCTAACAGAGGTCAACAATGAACACTAAATAACAAAACAATGAACACTAAATAACAAAAAGAACTAGTTAGCCTTAACAAAGTATAATAAATCAGATAGCAAGGGACTAGAGCAGAAAGGTTATTCTTCTGTACTAAGACATACATGCAACAAATGGAATACCCAACCAGTCCTTAAGTTAACTTATTGCTTCATATACAAAATGGCTGAGTAGGTACATTTATCTCTTTGGTGACTCGTATCAGATCTCTTTTACTATTCTGCCAGGAATTTACCCTTTGAGTCTTTTTGAAGCACATTGTGTTGACAATGACCCTAATTGGTTTCCATGAAATGCCATATTTCTTTTCAACAGAAAAGTGAGCTATCTGTACCGGCAGTCATCAGCATCCAAATTGTTGAGAAAAACACTATTGCATGTTGGAAGTAAAAATAAAAAGAAGTATACCAGATAAGAAGAAAAGTAGCAGACAGCAACACAGAAGGTCAAGCAACTCAATGCTTTGTGGTGTGACAAATGTACCGAGTGATATTTTAGTGTCTCTTTGAGGTATAAAGAAAAAAAAGAAAGCAACTGGATTTTGTCATGTCTAAGGTGATCTTTGCCAAAACTTAAAGTAGTTAGATCTCATAACAAGTTAAAAGAAGCTTATTTTCTTTGAGGAGAACATGTAGGTTTCTCTTTTAAAATACCTACAGGCTAAGAATGATAATCCTGTTTCAGAGAGCAGGTAAATATTACAAAATTCTAGTTAATTTCCATTTAAAAAAAAAAAAAAGAATGAGTTTTACAATTCCCTGCAAAAACATGTCTTCTGACTGTTGCTAAGACAGCCCTAGCGACGATTTCCTTGAGAACTATGAACACTTTGATCCCAGGCAACTGAGGACAGCATGCCTGAAAGCTGGGACTCCCGAGGCCTTCTGCTTCCTGTCAGCCCATTGGGGTGCCAGCTGGCAGCAGTGCAGAGAGGTTTTGCAAGATGCCCGGCTTTCTTGTGGAAATTTACCCAAAGCCATGTGTTCCTGTAGAACCTGGGGGATGACAATTCCTGACTATTCGAGCAGTGGGGTTGGGGGACTGCTTGTCAAGTGAAGAAGAAATCCTAATAGCTTCTAGGATGCGACTTGTCAGTTTATTAATAAAGAGCCCATAATGTATCTGCTTGTGACAGCAGAGGATTCCTCCTTCCAGGTACATCTTCCGACCTTACTAGCTGTGTAAGCTGGGCTTCGTACTGCATCCTTCAGTCATTGAAGCCTACTTAAACTGGCACAGAACGCGAGAATTTGCATACTCATGATACGTTTGGAGAGCCACAGCCTCAGAGGGACGTTAAGAATGGAAATGAGCATGAGACAGCAACATTCGGCTAGTCCAAGAATTTTATCTTGACTGGGGGCAGCACAGTTTATGAAACTTCTAGCTCCATTCCAGGCAGCTTTTCTATGGAGAATGTACCTGACTTGTACTTTGTGCAAGACATCCCCTCACATTTTACAGTCATCCCTCTCATGGTTTAGTAATCTGAAGTTAAGGAAGTAGCCATATCTAAACTAGTCTCTATCATCCTTGTCTACTTCTCAGGGTAGACAATAGGTTACTAACCAGAAAAATATCTTTACTTCCAGTCCTGGAAAAGGGAAATATGCTACAAAAGAGGGCACTGATGGGGTTGAAGTACTGGCTCCATTCAATCAGCTGGAGTTTTAACATCAGATGAAGTAGCATCAGAATTTTTCTCTACATTTACTGAACCGTATTTCTTTCTGTACCAGTATACTTTGCAGTATTGCTTGTGTTAAGGCAGATTTCCTAAAATAAACAATCAAACACATAAAAACCCAATAAATTTACTCAAGTGCTGGGTATGTGGGTTATAATGCAGCAAATTGTGTATGTGAGAGAATTTCACTAAATTCAAAGTACTGATTCAAGTCCCACATCACACATGTAGATAGCTGAACCTAGCTTATTTGAGTTTGCAGTGATGCAGGCATAAAATAAATATGCTTATGCATAAAATGCATTTGAATCTCGCACTGAATCTTAAGTATATTTAATTTGAATATATAATTAATCATGGAGTATTGATTTATTTCTTGTTTTGCTGTCTATAATTTGTAAATATCAATAGCAATTCAACCCAACAACAGTTTTTGTAACCCCGATAAAATTTGAAGGTATTTTCCACACCAACAATTTTTCCACCATGTTATAAATATGCAGAAGTATACAGAAGCATGAAACTAAATAGCTAGTTCTGTAATAAAATAGTACATATGTGAAGGGGATTGGCTTAGCTTCTGTGTGGAACATTTCTCAATTTAAAAATTCTTATACATATTAATGTGGGATTTTTTTTTTTCCTTTTTGCATTGAATTGTAAAGTAGTTTATAATGAGAAAATGACTCAGTTATCCCCACTTGTGCTACATTATCTGCTGTGGAATGGAGAAGGAGTTGATAATGAATATATATATGAATAAAAAAAACCCCCACAAACGTGGAGGATTTGATGTGGGATTTAGATAGAGCACAGGCCTAGCGCTGATCACCTGCCCAAGGCCGAATTTCACACATAGCTCAGATGGCAGTATTAAGTATGTGAAAGCAGCAATTCCTTTGAATAATTGATGGATTCTTTGAGTTTTTGTTACTGAATCTATTCATTGGAGGGTAGGAAGATCTGACATTTTGCTTCCCTCAGTATAGATTACTTCAGACAGGTGCTTTAGAAAGATGCCTTAATCCGTCTCCAGATAAAAGCTATGAAGTTAGCCAGCTGAAATAGGCCAAGGTTTCCTCAGAAACGTTTTTTTTTTTTACACCCCCACCCACACCCTCTAATAGGGGGTCAAACTCAAAGAAATCTACTAAAACAATTATTTTAGTCACAACATTTAAAAGAAAGGAGAAAAAGAGAAAATGATAAAATATTTAATGAGAACATTTTAAAATACACTGAATCAATTGTTTCAAATATGACATTTTGTTTTAAGTTATACCTAAATATCACATTCTTAGAGTTTAAAGTTCCTTGAAAATTTGTTTTTTCAAGTATAAAACATTTTGTTCTTCCCAAAACAATTTATCTTTCACAGTAACTGGGAAGATAAAATTGCTTCCCAATTGATCCAAAGCAATTTTCCTGACTTTTTTGTTGTTGTTCAACCATTACAGAAACAAGCACAAAAATCGTTTTGTCCTCACAGTTTCACTTCTTAATGTTTTTTTTTTATTCCAATCCTATGATGAAATTTTCTTTTGATGCAACATATTTTGTGGCATCACCTCTTCAGTGATGTAGTAGTTTGATTTTCTCAGGACAGAACTGTCTACAAATCTTATAGAAGCAGCTCCACATAATCTCTACATCTGCTTTTCTCTAGGGTTTCTTGAACTGCTCATCTGTAATCAACCTGGTTTGTTTATAAGTTTTACCAATATCAATACTCAAAACTCACAAAGACATTAGCTTCACATAAAGAAGAAATGAACATTTATGTTCACTTGTTAGGAATGGGATCTCATTTTCTTTTCAAAGCTAATGCTTTCAGAAACAAAGAAAAAAGCTTCCTTCTGAATATTTCCTTGGCTTTTGCCACCCACTTGGCAACTCTTTCATCTCTCTTATGGAGACTCTTAGCAACTGCAGCAAGCAGGAAATGCTGCCATTCTTGGATGTGGACTCCTCAGAATAAATAGAAAAGATGAAGAACGACTGGGACTGATCTGTCACCCACATATTTCCAAAATCATAGAATCACAGAATGGTCTGTGTTGGAAGGGGCCTTTAAAGATCGTCTAATCCAACCCCTCTGCTGTGGGAGGGATTTGTTATTTCTTAAATGTTCCCATAAATAAAACCAATCAAACCATATACATGGCAAACAACATGAAGCACAGGTAAAGACACCTAAATAGGACACTGGAGTTTTCTGAGCCAAGAGAGGATCAAAACAGCCTCTTGCTCAGAGAGATCAGAAGGGCCATTAGACAAAGTAAGAAGAACAAAAAGTTGGTAACTTCCTCAGACACCAACAGGTCACCAGAACTCACAAAGATAATCAGTTGGGTAAGGATCAGATACAAGTATTAAAGACCTAAGAAAACGGCTCATGAAAAACACATGACCTCTAAAGGGACCTTACCTTAACTGCAGTGCACATAGGTCTAAATTCTTATGTCGGGTACTTTGTACATAACATAAGACAAAACTTAAAAAGGAAGAGGTGTTGTGCTCCAAGGTTCAAAAGGAACAGCAGAGCCATGATGATCAGTATCTTCCTGCTGGAGCCCCAACAGTGGTAAGGTTACCTCATGAAATACTGGAAACATTTCTGAGTCTTTGAACTGAGTCCATCAAGCACTGGTATTTTGAGAAGCCTTGTGCAAATACACAGAAACTTGTCTGCAAGTTTCAGTGTTCCCTTGTCAGTGTATGGAATTGTCCTATATGTTGTACTATAGGGTGGTAATGATTCAGGAGCTCTGTTTTCTTTATTCTGGCACTAGTGTTCAAAACGGTCAGCAAGACATTCCACAGTTCAGCGAAGCACCAATGAAGTTGCAAACATTGACAGAAAGTGAATCAGGCAAGCAGTTCTAGCACCTCTGATTAAGGATTAAGTCTTTGCAAACTGAAATTATCCTAACATTATGATAATGACTAGACCTTTTTATCACTGTTTCTGAATGCACTGGAAAATGTTGCTGCATAGAAGAGTTTGAACAAGAACAGTGTGTGGACGAACTCTTGCATAGTGCTGAGCAAAAGTCTCCTTGCTACCATGCTATCATGAATTAAAGTTATATTCACTAACTTCACTGGCCTGTCAAATTTGGCCAAAGCATCCAGACTCCTCAGTAGATGACATTACCTAAGGCTCTGGTTATGTCTCTCTATCAGCTACTCTAGTCTCTTGAACAGGTGTCCCTGACAACAAGATTCTTATATTTTAGTTTCTAATGTCTTCCAGTGGCAATTCAAAAGCTAGTTGAATTTTGCTAACATCTACACAAGAGTTGGAATGACTAAACTGAAAGAAGAGGTGTTGTCCACCTCTTAGGGATCACATCAGTCTTTGGATGCATATTAAAATATTTTACATTCTTTATCCTTTCTATATGGTCAGCTGGCCATGGATGACCAACTACATATAAATACAGCAGGCAGTTTAAATAAAATTTTTCCATGTCTTCTCTAAGGTATGCATAGTGGCTCCTTGTTGAAGCTGATCAGACACTAAGAAAACTTAAATACCATTTGCATATCAAACCAAGTGCAAATACCTTAGCTTCTCCATGTTGATGTTAATGACTAAGAAACTGCCAGCAGCAATGTCTGTATGTTTCTGTCATGCTTCCTCATGACCTCAAGACGAGGAATAGTCAAAGATGGGTAAAGAAAATATTAAGTAAAAATCTGTAGAAGTAACTGATTATAATGTGAAGGGTTTATATTGTTCCAGCCCCATTTCTCACAAGAGCTCATGAATTTGATTCAGTGAGCAGCTTACGACTCACTTGAATGGGCACAGCAAAGTCTCTCTGTCCAGACTTGGTAGTAATTCCTCCATACACTCGAATGCACCCTTTAGCTCTCAGATTTTATTTATTTATTTTAAAACAGCATCGATCCAAATAAGTGCTAAAACATATGGACTGCTGCTTCTGAAATAACAGATGGGATAGAGGCTATCAAAAGGCCATTGAACACATCAGTCACAATGCAATGCTACTATTACATTGTGCTCCAGTATAATTGGCCTTGAATTTCCTTTTAGAAAGGGTGCAGTCCATTCCAATTCCCTAAGTTCCATGCATCATTATAGCTTAATAGCATATGGAAAGTAAAGGACATACTTGAGCACAACCACCAAAGGTAGCCTTGCAAAAGTAAAAATATATTTGTTTTTGTTTTAGAATTTGTGCTTCATTCAGCCTTCAAGTTGACACTTTTCTATAATTTTTAATTTAAAAGTTAAATTTAAAAATAATTATCTGTTTCTATAAATGTTTTTATTTTCTTTTCTCATTCCAGAAAAGCAGAAATTACCATTTTGAAAACTTCAATTCCAGCCAAGTTCTCAGTTAGCCCAACAGAACTTTCTTACATTTCTTGTTATGAAGATAAATCATGTAATTGTTTGAGGCAAGTGGTACATCCCATGGTAAATGCCCAGCAGTCCCTGAGTGATGGAATCACAAGATACTAGTTCTGCAACATTTCACATCAAGACACACAGCACAAGTTAGCTCTTGTGTTGGGCCAAGAAGATAAACAAGTATTTAAATATATATTGTTCCCAGAAGAAAAGGAATTTTGATGCAGCAATCAGCTTGAGGGGAAGAGCTACTGCTGCTGGAGACATGTTATACAGCATGTTACAAAAGCAACACAAATCTTGAAAGCCCAGGTCTTCGATGCCTTCAG
Organism: Elanus axillaris; assembly: GCA_026212715.1. Lineage (NCBI taxonomy): Eukaryota > Metazoa > Chordata > Aves > Accipitriformes > Accipitridae > Elanus > Elanus axillaris. The sequence continues at coordinate 18,630,157 of JANZLQ010000031.1, read as the reverse complement.
GAAAACATTTATGCAAAGACAAGTGCGATTCTCTACTCTTCAGTATCTGTTATTTCTTAAATGTTCCCATAAGGTCAATTCAGTGGAGCTGATGAGGACTATTTCAAGAAAGGTTTCCCATGTTGGAAAATATACTTTCAAATATTTTTCTATGATACTTTTCAGAAGAAAGCCTGTAAGGAGGAGTCCTAGATTCAGAATACTAATGTCATAATATTTAAGGTACTGATTTTGGAGTTAGAATACATAACCATATTGCCCATCTGATTTGGAACAGATGCTTGAACCTAGATCTCCCACAGCAGTGTAAGTGAGTGCTCCTGAATCAATAGGTGTTCTAGATGATATCCATCACTTTATTTCACTGTTCTTTCCTCCCCCACACTCCTAATGGTCTTTTTTTTTCCCCTTTCTAAAGCAGAACAAAAAAAATTTTAAAATCAGATATTTCTTAGCCAGTACTCCTGTTCATCTCTTACCCCTATACTGGTGAAGGATTTTCCTTATAATATCTGTCTGTGGTAGTCTAAGCAAAGGATATTGTAACTTTGAGCAGTGCTTCCCTGTGGTTTTTCCAGCAAATATAAAGAAAGCTCCCCTGACTCCACAGTGGTCAGGAAAAATAACCCTATACATAATTTTACTCCTGTCTCCCTTCGACCCTTGCAACAAGCACCCTCTCAGTTTTGTTACTTATTTCCTCTCATTAACACCTGAGACATTGTTTACAACAACCTATATATCTAATTCAACAGCACCAGATTTGATTTCTATATTTTTGAGAGCTAATGTTCACAAACATATTTCACATGACAGTTTTGAACAAAGCTGATTTAAAACCATTACCAGAAAATCCTTGAACTGCTATAAACCAGCATTATCACCAAATATCTAGGCCAGACCAAAATAAACACAAACAAAAATAACAACAAAACACAACCCAAAACCCAAGACCAAGAGTAAGCAGAATTCTGTTGGGTTTGGAGTGGGACTAGGCATCACACTTGCAACTGACAGAACTTTCTACCAGTCATCACACAGCACCAGCTGTTAAAGTGGAAAATAAAGTTTTGAAAGGAGCTATAATAAGATACAATAGCTAATGTTTTCATACATGGAAACCCCAAGCCATGCTACTATTACATAAGCATTTCCAGAAACAATAACAACATCATAAAACCATGGCATTTCTGATCTGAGTTTAGATCTTCAAAACTCTGGCATGTAACTCCTAAGTTCACATAACATTAATTGTTAAGTCAAACAATAATGCATGTTACTTTCAATACTAGAAGTGACACAGGAACCTATGGGGTTTCTTCTTGATGTGCTCAGAAGCACTTAACACTTGAGAAGGCTGAGCAGCTCAGCAGATTTCTCACCTGTAAGCCCCACTGACATGCATTAATGACACACACCTTTGACTCTTTTTCCTGTCTGCTATATAGCCTGGATATAGGTTATGCTCCAGTCCTAGCTCTTGTAAGTATTTTATCCAGTGACTGGTCAATGTAGAACAAACAAAAAGTACTCAGAGCACAGATGAAAGAGGATTTTCCTCTTCAAGCAGGATGACCCAAACACTCCCCTACAGACATGATCTCCAGTTTTTTATTTCCCTCTAGCTCACTGAATATTATGGAAAGTAAAACTCTTCCAACATACCTGCAGACTACAACAGCTGAAAAGCCATCCGTTGCCTGAGGGCAGAGCATCTCTCTGGGCCAAGGGAGGTAGACATTTGGAGCTCACGCAGATGAAGGGAACCGAACTCAGACCTTTGATGTCCTTGATGACTCTCTCACCACTACTGCATCGGTGGGAGTGGGCAAGAGGGGAGACATCTTCTGTAAGCTCCTCCTCCTCCTGAAGTGAGACTTAAGGAACAGCTGTTCCCTTTTGGAAGGGCCTCTTGCAAGACAGAATTCAGGGTAGAGAAATCTCCAAACAGGGAGAGCTGCTCCCTGGTAGTGGCAAAGTGGGACCAAAGCCCCAGAGACAACAGGCTGTGATTTAAATCTGACTGTGTCCTCAGTGAATTGTTTTGGTTATCTCAAAAATCTCCCCATTCTGAGATGCCTAACATCTCTTGAATACCCCCAGAGGGGAGCACAGCTCCCAGGTTCAGCTCAGATGCCAACACCATTTTGGTTTCAAAACCTCATTTTGTAGGTTCAGACTAAAGCCTAAATTATTTGAAAAATACAAATTGATCCTACTGCAGACTGTGCTCCTAAATCAAAGAAGCAAAACCACCCACAACAGATATATAGAAACTTCTGTCACATCCCAGACTACCATCATAGACCACAGACATTTAAAATCTTTTTCTAATTCAAAGATTTTAAGAGGTGATATACTTCTCAAAAGTACTGACTACCAGTCACTTAATACAAAAAAGCTTTGCTGCTTAGATGGATCACTTTAGAAAACTTTTTAAAGGAAAACTTGAGCCTTATGAAATTATTTTCCATGAATGCACAGAAACATGTTTTGCATTCACAGATTTTACATATATTCAGGGTGGGATTAGGCTTCAAAAAGCAATTTCTTGGAAAGCAGAGACAGAAAGTGGCTAATAAGAGCTCAAATAAGAGGTACTTTCTTGTGGAAAATATAGAATACCCATTCTCACATACACCAATAAATTACATGGGTGTTTGTAAAGCTTATGGAATATAGATTCAGTAGTAACAATTATTTTCATGTAATACAAACACTGTTTTATTTAATCTCGCTGCTACTCTTTTAAAATGATATTGTTTTAAGTGTCTACTGTATATTTTCCTTTCTTTGAATTCACTCAATTGTATTTTCTGGTCTGTATCAAACAAATTCATCTAAATCAAATACAGAAGTCAGCATTTAGTTTGACAAGCGTCAGTTTTATTTTCTTATCTCTTTTCTGAGTTTCAATGCATCTTTAAATATATAAGCAAATCTTTTACACTTCACACACAAAAGTTTGAATGTCTATTACTACTCTGTATTACCATCACTGTTCTTCAAAATTACCATCCTTGGATTGGTATTTTTTAATACTCCATTTAAGTCAGCATTTAATGGATAATAAATATATAATTTAAAAATCATATTATATAATTAAACATATTCAATTTGATAATGTTTCAAAAGAGCTACTTTCCCTTCAACTAAAACATATTCCCACTAAATAAAACATATTTACACTATATTGTTACAGTATATACACAATGCTCTATATTAGTTACACTATACTATACTCATATTCACACTAATAAAACATATTTACACGAAAATCAACCAGATGCAATAAATCTGAAAAAATGGGGCATTTTTATGAAGAGATATGTAACATTCTGTGCTAAATCAGAATACATATGGGGCTGCTTCCAAAGTAAATTTCTGTGAATTGTCATTGGATTGGCAGATACCTCCTAAAACCAAACTTTGCACTTTTGCCCAAGTTGCAGCTCTGAATTGAAATCAACAGAGCTTTGGGCTGAGAAATGACTGCAGGATTGTTACATTTAGCCTGTTGGTAGACATTTGACTTTGTAGTTAAAACTATCGTAATATTAAAGAAAAGAATCACATATATATCACAGTCTACCCTTGAGGTTTGTTCCAATTTTTCTCCCTTATTTGACTGAGCATGCCCTGTCTGGCCATCTGTGAATTCCATAGAAAGACTCTGCTGTTATTTAAGAAAAAATAAGTAAATTCAATGGGAAGGTTTTCAGGGTGGGGGG
>JANZLQ010000031.1:18597559-18626326 GCA_026212715.1 Elanus axillaris | reverse complement strand
CCCCCCCCCCCCCCCCCCCCCCCCCCCCCCCCCCCCCCCCCCCCCCCCCCCCCCCCCCCACGCAGAGGAGAATGAGTGAAATCACTGCTTGTGATTTTACCCCGGAAACAGAAATTTCTTGTTACAGTCATAATAACATGGTGAATTTATTTGCTAATTCTTGATTTTCAAAGGTGTATTTTGGTCTTGGAAGTACTATTTACTAGAAACTGATTCTGACAGCTTCTCTTTTTCTTGTTTCTTTCCATATGTGTGATTATTTTGAAGATTCACTATGAATTTGGTCTTCTGCTTGGTGAAAACTTCTTAAGTCTTTCTTGTGAGGCCATAGATGATATGATATATGGTCATGCCATATACATGGTTATTTTGATGAGTATTTTGTTCACAAATCAAATATCATTGACACATTTTGGTTTGGTTTTGTATTTCAAAATAAAATAGGTTTGCTTTTCTAGGTAAAGCAATCTGTCCTATGAAGTTTTCCCTCACATTAAATTGTTCAGTTCAGGGAAAGGAGAAAAAGGATTTTCTGTGGGGTTATTTTTGCCCCTGCCTTTCTTCCAAAAACAAGTCTTAAGTGCAAAGCAAAGCCAATATTGGATTAGTTTGATGCTTGCTTAAGTGGAATCTCCAATGTTGAAAAAAAGCTGAGTAAGTTAGGAACTCAAATCCCATCACCTTTCAATGGGATTTAAGCTTCTAGGTGAGGAAGATGCTTTGGAGATGGTTATGACCTGCAGAGAAAAAAATGACAGGACAATTTTCAAAATGAGCAAATAATTGGCCAGGTTGTTCCTGGTTTTATAAAAGATTGTTCTATGGGCAAAAGCTTACTGACTTTACCTCTTTCCTTTATCTTTCTGCTACCAAAGGGAGCAGATTTCTCTTCTTCCTGAGAGCACACATTTCTGTTCTGGGGAAAGATCACTGAATGAAAGGTCTATTATCTAACATTTTCACACCAGCTTGCAGAGTGGGACCAACACAGCATGGGAAGACAAGTACTTTCCACAAAAGGGACTGTCTGTGGGCATAAGCTATAGCTATGTGGGAAAGGTATTTTCTCTCCTCTTGGTATAATATCTTCCACTGCTAGGGTAGAGACAACACAGGTCTGCATCTCCTCTCATAGTTACTCTGGTAAAATGAACTAACAGAACCCAGAATAAATCAATAGGAGGTTTTTTGTGATCATTGTTGTTTGGGGTTTTTTTCCAAGCAAAGTGAAATTAAATTGAAATAACTTTGCCTTTAGATACATAAGGACACAGGAAATGACATGAAATCTAGATAGCAGAATGCCCAAGCACACTTGCTGATTTCTTCTAATCTGGATACAAAAATCCGTCATAAAAATCCCTTATCAATGTTAGGCTGTGATGTTAGAAACAGAAGTAATTGTCTCAATGCTGACAAGTTGCCTTCCTTGTTTACCTTGCCTGTGCTTTCAGGGGGAAAGGGTGATAAGCAGATTCTATCTTGTTCTTTTCAAACTACCCCAGAAAGAGGCTGGGATTAAGACCTTTGGAGAGAAAAATCTATTAGAAATTCAGTGTACAGTCTACTTTAGATAATGCAGGAGTTTGGACTGTTCCTCTCATTTCTTCCTGAATCTTTCATAACCTGGAGATAATACAATACCAACTCAATCAAAAGTTTGAAAATACATGTCATAATGAAAAGTGTGAATCTTGGCATTAGGGCTCATCAGAAATATTTATTTATTTCAGATTCCAATTTGTTTCAGAGATTCAAATCTGAAAAGATCTTTATAAGAAATTGAGAACTATTTTCCTCTATGTTAAGCAGATCAATTGTTTAGGAAGAAAGATATTGCAATAATGCTTCCTCGTCAAACTTTAATTTGGGTTTATTATCTGCTTAGAGACAGAATATACTCAAAGTGTAAGTATTATTTAGGATTGGCCTGGCTGACAAAATCTGACCTGAGTAAAAGCTTTTTTACAGTCATTTCCACACTAAAAGTTGCAACTTTATGTCATGGTATTCTTTCAGGTTAGAGATGGCTATGAGCCAACATATTCTCATTATCACCCAAACTTCACTATGACCCCAGAGTGGTTGACTACTCTTGTGTCTCGTCTCAATCAGCAGCCAATAATGATCTACATTCATTAATCCCAGTCATGGCATTATGTTAAGTAAGGCTGTTAATTTAAAGTTTATCTAAAATTCCAAGTTTGCAGCATGAAAAGGCTTCATGCATAATTTTTTCTTCCTACGTGGGTGGAAAACTGTTTCACTTCTCACCTCTGCCCATATGATAAAGTCTGGCAAAATTTTCTTATTACCACCTAGAGGCCACAGCATATGATCTGCCAAAAATATTTGCATCTTCTGAGAGCTGAAGGGAAGTAAAAGAATCTTTTTAGGAGCTGAATCTGGACTGAAGTCCCAGGACAACCTGAAAAATAAATTGACTGTGAAAGTAAGAATGTTGTGAGGAGACTTTCTAGTGAGACCTGAGCTGTGAGGTATGCAAGTAGATTTAGTCTCCAACTGCATAGAGGTGGTAAGTATCTCTACGAGGTATCTTGAGGCAGTAAGGACAGACCTTTTGGAGCTGAGGATGCTTTTCTTTCATTCTCAAATTTTGCAGCTCTCTGTTACTCTTGAAATAGCTGTTGCTTTATACTGGCTTGAATTAAGGTTGATTTCAAGATGGCTGCAACACATCAATATATTTCACAGTATTAATTTTTTTTAAGTACACAGGAGTCTGGGCTGTTTCTGAAGGACTGAGCATGCCAGCACAATCCATCAGCGTTCCCACGGGTGAAAACTGCTGTTCCGACCCATGGCCCTTCCAGGAGTTTCCTGGCTGCACAACAGACCAGCACAAAGTTAAATGGTTTGAGGGCAACCAGCGCCTTTGGCTTCCAGTCGCACATGACTGTGCCATGATCAGAACAACACCCACAAGACTTTCACCCCTAGTCCCCATCTGCTGAGCCTCCATCCACCATCAGCTCTTTGGGACCCCAGGGCAGGTGGGCACAGCACCATCCACTGCCAGAGCAGCCGTGGGCAGCGGCACATGGTGCAGCCTCAGAGCAGGGGTGCTTTTGGATGGCTCATCAGGGCAAGGTGCTGCAGCACACCCGCTCCCTGTACGGCTGAGACTGACCAGGCGTAGCTGCAGTCCCAGCTCCAGGGATTAAACACAGCTATGGGGGCATAGTCAGGAGGTCCACACTTCAAGCATCGCAGCAAATAAAACTTGTGCCTCTTCCTAACACTGCCCCTGTGGACACCTCTCGCCCCGCTCACCCTGTTTGTGGAGAGCGGCCCAGAGGTGGTTCTGGTGTAGGCAGAAAATCCCTGGCAGACATTTCTGAAACATGTTTCCTATATGTGGGCTGGTTTTGGTTTCCCCTCCTCCTTTCCCTCCCATCTGGAGCTGACAAGCAGCAATGGGTACGGTCTGTCCTCCTCCACCCAGAGACAAGCTGTGCTCCACAGAACGCCTCCCAGGAGGCAGCCCGGGTGCCTCGTTAGTCACAGCTGGCCTCGGCATGGAAGCATGAAATGGGAGTGCCCCCTCGGCAGTGCCAGCCCTGACCTCCATGGGATTTGTTTCTGACTCTCGTCAGGTGGTACAAGATCACTGTCTTCCTGGAGGTAGTCACCTAGCAATGACGGTCCTGCCACTGAGAGGCCATCCCTGAGGGTTACATGGCCCAGGTCCTCAGAGAAAAGCTGTGGCAAGCTATGGAGACTGTGCACGACCTGCAGAGGTGGTGGAGGTCGCCTGCCGTTGGAGGCAGCACAGCGAGTGCCGATCCCACAGCGGGCTGAAAAATTATCTATCTCAGATGCTAATGATTCAGGCAGAAATCAAAAGTTTGTCTGCCTTCTTTCATCTATCCACTGTACAGCCTACATACAAATTCCTCTTCAAATATCATTAAAGCTCAAATATTGAATTATTCAGTGTAAGCAGCTTTTGTGAAACACAAACTTCATGGTTGATTACATATTGCCTACCCCTGACTCACAGAAAGAATTTAACTCCATGAGTTCTTCTACCAAACCACACATGAAACTGAGTTTCATATACCACATCATAAAAACAGTGTTAAAATATTTTTCCTCCACTTTCCACACACAGTAAAGTGAGAAAATAAATGAAAGTTTAGTACCATGTAACAAAGTTTTAAATAATACTGGAAAGAAAAACATTTAGAAGAGTTGTAAGACAGCACTGAAAATCATGTAGAGACTATCTGGTGGGCAAAAACAACGAAAGAATATAAATGGTGCCTTTAGGGAGGGAAAATGTGTTCTTACAAGGAAAAGCACTCAGGTTATCTGAATTTCCAAACATTACAGTCATGCACACACACAGAGAAAAGCACTTCCCTAATAAAAATCTATGATACACTGTAAGAAAAAAAAAGACAAACACCCATATCTCAAAGCTCCTGCAGAAATGTATGTTTTAAAAATACTAAAATTAAATCAACTGTAGTGACTTTTATATTAATATTATAAAGGTTTGTATACTTGTGAATGCTATCACTGTGTCTTTACCTTGATTGCAGTGGATTAAATATTTATGTAGGGCAGCCAAACTTTGTTTATTTCTTTTACATTGAGTTCAGAGTATACCTATGTGAACCAGAGCTTAGCAGAGTTACAGATTTGTAAATCAAAGATAAGCATCCACAACACCCTTCATCTAGCTTATGTAGACAGTCTTCTAAGAACCAAAATAACAACAGCAAGCTTTTATTTTATTCTACTTGGATTTCTATTGCCATCCAAAAATTGTGAGGCAGTATCTGTTAGAACCCAGATACTATATCTAAAAGCAGAAAATACTCCATTTTATTATGCATTCTTATCCTAGAGTTATTTTTATTTCTACAGCTGTTTCCTAGTAAGTTGAAATACTACAGGTGTAATTAATTCTTATAAAGCAGTACCAGTATAATTAAAGTATTTCCCGTCAGGTAAATTCAACATTATTGATCTATACCTTATCTCAGAGCATATTCAAATGCAGGACCTAGATTTGTTAACTTATAGAGTAGATCTCCTTTCTCATAACTGATAATAAAATATGCATACACATTTTCTCATAATATATACCAATTCACTGTATTAGAATGTGGATCTAGTGACCAACAGTTGGCAAGTGGTATCCTGTTTCATACAGACATGTATTTTCTTTAAATTGATATTTAATATCCTATCTAGGCAGTGCTACTTGTAAGTGGTGTTCTAATTAGATATTATTTTATTGGGAAATAACTTGCCTGTTGAGTAAAAGAAAGAATTGCCAGTATTCACTATCCTGCAGTTAAGAAGTGTTAACACTACTCTAACAACATCCATTTTTCTTTTGTTAGTTAACTGGAACCAATGAAAATTACACAAGAAGAAAATAACTTGGCATATGATTCACACCATAACTTGGAAATGATGCAAACTCTAAAAATGTGCAGTGCAATATGAAGAAGTTTGAGTGCTTCTGAGGACCCCCTCCACAAGTCCCCTGATACTCAGAAGATCAGTCTCAGCTTCAGAGCAAAACCTATAGGCCACCCAAAAAGCTGAGCCCCATTCTATTAGGCATAGTCCATGCAATATGATGCTAGCTTGGTCAGTTCACAAAATAGTTTCTATCACAGGGTGTTAAAAAATGCAGGCCAGCAGACACCTCTCAGCCAGCAATACCTACGGAATAAACAGGACTCTACACCAGACAAAGAGCAGACAAACAAAGCTTTGTCAGCTTAGTTTACATCATTCAGAGAAATGGGATACCAACCTTTTTGATAGACTGCCATTGACCCACGCTTATTTTTGCCGATAAGGGACCTTAGTCAACAATTCATGTTTTAGCTTGAATATCTCCCAGTCATATATTGTGCAAGGGATGGCTTGCTTAATCTTTGGATCAATCTGTGATGGAATAAAGCTATATCCTTAACTCCTTCTAGCTGTTATATATATGTCATTATATACAAATTTATTCATTCTGATTGATTGATATTCTCTCTGATCAGAGTGTTAAAACAGACATCCCACAGTAATATGATTACTGGTGTAAGGCAAGGAAAACATCTATGGCCAGAGTATGTGCAGCTTGTGGATCCATGGGTAGGATCAGGAGGACTGAAGGTACTTCAACTGGCAGGAGCTTACAGCTGTAATAAAGCGCTCTCCTTTTGGTGAAGAAGTGATCCCACTATAGAACATCTCAGGCAAGTCACTGAATAGGTTTAGCTTCTGTTTACCTATATGCAAAATAAGCACAATAATAGTTACTTATTGAGCATTTTATCTTGCCTTGCAGCATAACTTTTTAACCTTTTAGGTTGTGGGCTTTGTGAATACATATTAAAAAGAGGGACACTGAGCAAAACAGATAAAATGTGACAAAGACTGGAATAATACAGTATTCATGCTGCTTATTTTTTTTTTTTTAAACCTTGTGGAATTTCTCATTCTCTCTCTGTGCAAAGCATTTCCATGGAAGGAATGACAGTCTTGACTTAATCATGAATGGGATCAGTCCTGAGACATCCAGAACCTTGATGGCTGGTGAGAATGAGAATGGCAAAGAACTCGCTACTGTTACTCAAAAAATCAGTAACTTCCTGTGCCCAGGGAGAATTTCACTGAAGTCAACAACCAACTTAAAAGTGAGAAAAATGAAACAGTTATATAAAGTAAAAATATATATTTATGCATTCCAGTAAATGTTGAAAGGTGTAGGAATGAGTTTACAATATTCTGAGAAATAACTTATTTATGAGGAAGAAATATGATTAGAGCACTTTGTTAAGAATTAACAAGGAGATTGGCAGATCCATCTGCTTACTTTACCAAAGTTTTATGTTGCCAATATCTTAAGTGATGAGGGGTGACACAGATTGTAGTTCCCTATCCTATATAAAGAGCTAGAACTATTCTTAGGGTAATAAACTTACATCAGAAATATGGATGTTTATTTTCTGGACTACTGTTTTGAACAAGTACAGAAGGCTAAATTTAGTACTACTGGTGGAACTTGAGAAAGTAAGACGTTCTCAAGAACCAGTCCTGAAAAAGGCTAAGTGCTTTAAAGTCAAGAAGGACACAGAATTTTTGGTAGTATACTGGACTCACTCAGCAGTTGGTTGCTGAAAGAATTAATTTTAGCTCTTTCAATACCTTTGGCCATTTTAAGGGTATTTTATGTATTATTCTGATTGGGTTTTTATTGTCTATTTCTCTGTGTAGCTGGCTGGTGCAAGAAGTTGGTACCAAGATACATTACCATTGTAAAAGAAGTTCAAAGAAGTATTTTGACAGGACTGCTAAGTAGCTCTAGAGTAGCAGTTGTGTATGTTAACACCCAGGGGTTTTGATCTAGGTGCTAGGTGTGATGCAGTGAAATTAAATTGACAGTAAACATTGACTGATATGCCCAGTTATCCAATAGGTCAGCTTATGCAATTTCTAGTATGTTAAGTCACCCTCTGAGTTAAAAAGAAATTATGATGCTGCATCAGTAATTGAAAAACATAGTCAAGAATGAAAAAATTTCTATATACAAGATTTTTCTCATTGACTTTTTCTGTTTGGATAGAGTTCTTTCTGTATGCCTTATAAAGGCTTTAAAACCCAAAGTTCAAATTTCAATAACTTTCCTCATGCCAATAGCCTATCTGACTCCCCATGGACTACTTAAGTACATAAGCAATGTGGTGTCAGGCCTTGAGTACAAAATATACAGAACTCCTTTTACTCACCATATACATGCATGTGCAAGTGAAGTACATGGTAGCATTTAAGGGGCGAAGACAACAGATATTTAGTCTTACAAAACTCCTTTATGGTTCCTCACTCAAGTAAGAACTTGATCAGACTTTGCTCATGGTAGCAGGCTTCCATTTGATCAGTTTGCTTTATTATCAACTAACCAGCTATGGTCATGTGCTTGCCATTGCTTTAAATAAAATCAAACAGCCCTCTATTTGATTAGGAGAAAAGAAGCAAGCTAAGAAACAAAGGGGATCGTATTTTCAAATAAGCTGCTTGAGCCAGCCTATTTGTGTGCCATGTCTGAATAAAGTATGTATTTACTTGAAATGCTAAAACAAGGAGAAACATAAAAATAAGGGAAGTAGGTAGAAAGGGAATATGAGGAGGTAACAATGGGGTACAGAAAACAACAACCAGATGCAAAATGGTTGGTTTAATTAGGGAAACAAAGTTCTTATCTGTGTTCCTGCCTGTTCATTTCATCAGCACTCATCTGGGAAGAAAGGAAAGGGTAGGCAATACAAAAGAAAAATAAGCCTATTTCCTATACATCTAGCTAGAAACATGCATGAATCTCCACACAGAAAGAAATCCAAAGCATTCTGAAGCTCATCATCTCTATTAGAAATTACAAATTATCCAAGAGCATCTTAATTTTAATTCATATTTAAATAATTTCCTACTAATTTAAAAATTCAAGTAAACCCATACTAATTATGAGAAAATATAGATGAAGGTATCCTGCTACCATAAAAAAAGCTTTGTTTCAGAGCCAATAAATTTATGTCAAATTATACATGCACTGATAACTTTGAGTTTGAATAGCTTAGGTTTTCACCTGTAATTTTTCTTTTGAATAGCAGTAGGATAATGAATAAAATAAGTTAGAAATTATGAAAAATATCCCTGGCAAATTTGGGGCCTTCCACATTTTTCTGATGAATTTTAAGCAGTATGCTCTTGTCAGTCCAGGATGTTTAACTGAATAAGAAGACTAGCAAGCTCAATTATCTCATCAAAATATGTTACCATTTAGGCTTTAGGAGAACTATTTAGTAGCAAGCATATTTAAGCAACCAGGTTGTAGATTATTAATTCAGGAGGAGGGTCAATTATCTTAATAAGGACTGGAGGTGACATAGCACTTTGTGATTTTAATCTGCAATAGGTTATTTTGAAATTGCCTGAGGGTGAATATAATCAATTTGGAGCATCTAAGCAACATTTACTTTGTACTAAAACTGACAAACAACCTCAGGCAATTCATCAGCGCAGTCAAACAGAACAGTAACACTCAGAACAATAAAGATACTACTCTCTCAGAGGTGGATGAAAGAGTGACACTCAGTGTAAGATATCTACAGAAGTTTTTGCATATTTTATCATATACTATCCTATACTGCATTCAGTAGAGAAGAGAAGAAATTGAATTTACCACCACCTAACCCTCAAATAAGTGTCCAAAGGTTTATGAAAAGAAGGAAAAATAATACTTCCAAAATTTAGAACTAAATATAAAACATCAACCTGTGCATTTAGAGCAGATATGGCAATGTAGTATAAAACTATTCAGATATATTATTTATTAAACTTCTATGCTGAGTGTCTACAAGTCCTTATTCTTACAGATAAATTATGTATTACTCAACACCACTTAAAGAAGATGTTGAAAGGTCATTTCTCTGAATTTCTTATGTCTGGCAGAAAGAAATCCACATCATTAAAATACAAGAAAGTATGCACAGCGCAAAGCTGCCTCTTTGCCCATTTGGTGTAAATGGATAATTGACAAAAGCATCTTGGTTGTATTGGAATGCTTTGAATTTTCAAACAGAGAGGAAAATATATTTTAATATATTGGGCCTACCTAGAAAGAGCTAATATTGTAACTTGACCTTTATGTCTACATTGTTCAAATATATTCTAAACTGTTCTGAACATTGACTTACGTAAACCTAAGATCTCAGATTGTGTAATTAGCTTGGTTTATAGCCGTCAAACCATACTGGAGTTTCTTGTTATTAAAGGTGCCAGTGAAGAAAGGCATGTCACACATCTAGTAAAAGAAAAAAAAAAAAAAAAAGACGGGTTTTTTTCATGTTGTTCTTTGATTTTCATTATGAAAAAAATGATAGATTAGCCTTTTTTCCCCCTTCAGCACAGAATCAATAAATTGAGCAAAGTTGTGAACACTGGCAGAATTACTAGTATCAATGCATCTCCTGTGATGGTCCAAGCCAGCCTCAGTGCCAAAGATGCATCTCTATGGTTATTTTATAGCTATTACTACAGCATGTCTTTAATAAGAAATATTTCATAAACTCTGCTTCTGTTCACAGAGAGATGGCAATTGTTTATCCCAATAATGAAACAATTAGAACACTTAGCAGGTTTAAGAAGGATAGACTCTAAGTATCTTCCAAATCTGTCACTCTGCTGGATTCCTGCAGACTTTCCAATCTGCAGCAAAGAATTATAAAAAACTTTTTATTTGGTTTATCTTCTCTAAATGAAAATGTTTATTTACTTGATCTTGAGTAATCCCACTGTAAACACTCTTTAGAGCAATGAAATAAAAAGGCAGGGATAGGACTATCATATTACCCTGTCTATCAGCCTGCTGGAAGAAAGTAAAATATGGATTCTAGGGTTTGAAGAAGCCTATTTCTATAATGAATGGAAATTAATTTCAAGAAAAATCTACTTTTATCCTGACCCATATTCACCTATAGATTCAAGCCAGGAGAACATCAGCGTAAATGAAAGAGCACTCGTGTGGCATTGATGAGATGGGAATCCTCAGTGAAAAAAAACAGAACTAAAACATCATTGCCACTGAGATAAATAAAGTGTTTGGGTTGCAATATTTGAGCAATAAATTTAATTCTTGAATGATTACAAAGATTTGTACAAGACTGTGAATGAATATATTGAATGTGAGCTTGGGGATGCCAGCGGTAGCAGTGTTGCTAGGATAACACAGAAGACATATCCATAGAGCACATTAAACTCTAGGCACTTCAAGCCTAAATGCAAGCATTCAACAGCAAACCTTTACTCACATTACCACGCCCTTGCTGTTTCTGCACTGACATGTATGAGTTGGGTCCTTTCTGTGGAAAGTCTCCAGAACTCTTGCCTGTCCATCAAAGGAGGACACGTCCACCCACCCCCACAGCACTTGTGCAGAAAATTTGAGTGAACTTGTCTGCAAATTCAGTGCCTTTTGAAGAACCCTTTCAAATCTTTTCCTCCCGCTTTCCTTTGCCATTTGTACAAGCAAACATAGAAATAAAACACAGGGAAAAAAGTACTTTACAATATTGTGGGTGCAAACCACATAGGTTTGTCAAAAAAATCAGATATTGGATTACAATGTAGACAGTCCTTGAGAAGGTCTGTAAGGATGAACCATTAGAGGATAAATCAGTAGATAAGTAGCGTAAAGTACCAAGGAGAAACAGAAATTAAGGAAAACATTACCTGTAAAATCTAAGTGAAAAACAAGATGTTATGGCTGGGACACCAAGATGTAGAACAAATGGGAATCATCATGTGAATGTACAATACATGAGAACAGTAGCTGTAGTCTGAGAACAAGTAAACAGAAAGACTGCATTATGCAAAGCATCCTATAAGGATTTTGAGGCAGGTAAAGTCACTCAGTCAAACAGACCATATTCTTAAAATCATCCCATCAGTGTAAAAATGGATGTGATTTTGGGTTGCATACAAAAACCCTGAATCATAAACCCTAAATAGATCTTGTAGGATCGGTAGAGTCTAAAATCTGATGTCTCAGGTGTACCACAACAGCTAAAGCAGATAAAGAAATGAATGGTATGTGTCATGGTAGTCAAAATTAGCAGTCATAGTCATTGAGCTTTAGACTGGAAAGAAGAGAAGAAAATGAAGGTCCTGTTCTGAGCATACAGTGAAAAAAAAATCAAGAACTACTTTTGTAAAGCAAGAACTGAGAATAAATCTGCAAGTCAGAATTTACTGAATGTCAGAATACAATTGGACAGAGGATTTTCACACTCCTTTATTCTGTTTCAAGTATGGGCAATTTATCTTTTGCTTTGTGACCTTTCACTATGTCCTTCCCCTTTTATTTCTGAATAGGTTTCCAGATGGTCTCCCATCCAAGAAATTTCTTCATTACTCAAAATAGGCAAGGTTCTATTTTTACCAAAATACAGTGGACTAGGTTCTTACGTTTTATGCAATTGTAACAACTAAGGTAAACACCACATCATAAATATTTAATCAGTTAATATTCATGTCATAAAGAACAATATTCGTTGTTCTTTAACAACACAAGGAAAACACCCTAAGAACAACAACCCAAGTATGGAGAAAATACCAGGACTAAACGAAATTAGTCAATTTACTCTTAAGTGAATTCACTTTGACAGTTTATAATTTTAAGCTAATTGTGTAATTTTCATTGGGTTAACATTCATGCAGTATTGAAGAAAGGCTGCCAATTAAAATAAATTTCTGCCTGAAAACACATTACTTGCAATTGTTGCAAGGAACTACTGAAACTCTGCTAACTATGAGATTAAATGATAATTCTTTTCTATTTTTTTTCCCCAGTTTTTTTGGACAATTTTACATTTGGCAGTACACTATGTATTGACAAAGTAACTGTTTCCAATACACACTCAGTTTGTTAGTCAAATCATGTGTTGCTGGCATGGATCTTTCACACAGCAACAGAGAAGCAAAATTTGAAAACGCCCAGAAATATATGAATGCAAGCCCATAAAGTTTGGCAGAATTATGAAGCAGGCCTAGTATATGAAATAAATTTGATTTTGTAAGCAAATAGATTTCAGGTTTGTTTTGTGGGTTGGGTTTTTTTGGCTTTGTTCTTCCTTACAAACTACTTTTAGAAGATTTCCACCCAGAGCTTTAACAACATTAAATATAAACCTGTTTGGCTGTTTTGCAAGTAAAAGCAGATTTTCACTGAAAAATGTGAAATTATGAAAATTATGAAAACAGGCTCAACAAACTTGTGATAAGAGGCAAGCAAGCAGTGGTTCCAGCAGCCCACCATTGTCATGCCAGACCAGTAGAGAATGGAGGGCTTAGACAGTTAGGTGCCTCTAAGGACTCCCAGGCTTCTGTTTCTGGAGCAGCCCTGTCCCAGAGCCTGACATTTCAAATTTTCCCTAAGCTGTATCTCAAGGACACTCTTCTTCTATGGACTGTCCCAGGACTAGGGAATTCAAGGTTTCTTGTCACAAGGCCTGAAAACCTGGAGCTGAAAATGCATGGGAGTCGCATCTGCAGCAGGGGCTTTCTAGGGTAGTTAAGGCAACAACTTTCAGTCTTCTGCACTTCCTGATGAAGAACTGCCTCCCATGCTTCAGAGATGCTGGATAACTCTTGGATTCCTCTAAGGTTTTTGTTTCTCAGCTCTCTAGTGACTAGAGAAGTAACAGAAAATTGAAACAGAAATTCTGAGAAACCTCAAAGCCCTCCAAATTTCACTTGAAATTTTTAAAAATAGACTATTTAAAGATTGAGAACGTATTTGTTTACATTTTTGTTTTCCTGGTTATTATTTTTATATAAAAATGCAGCTTTAAAAAGCAAAAGGAATTTTCCAAGGAATAGATAGTCTGACCTTTTCTCATACCCAGTAAGAAACATTTATCTCTTCATACTATGAAATGTATGTTCAGCAACTTATGCTAGAGAACAGACAGTAAACAACCCAAAGAGCAGAAAACAGTGCTACAAAAACATACACTTTTTCTCTTTTTGATTGTTTTAGACTGCTGATGTAAATATTCTGACCATGGAGAGTCTTTCACAAGAGGTTAGCATTTCTGAGTTGTCCCATTGACAGCTGTGAAACTACTAATGAATGATGCACAGCTACAGAGATTGAATCATGAAATAGTAAATCTACAAAGTACCTCAAGAAGTCTAGTCTGGCATCTTGCCTCACACAAGGTCAATTTTATCTTTGTCATTCATGGCTGATGTTTATCAAACCTATTAAGAAAGGTGTCCCATGATGGCAGCTACAGTTTTCCTGAGCAATTCTGTTGCTTTTAATATCTTTATCATCAAAATGTGCTTCATAATATCTAATCCAAGTTCTTTCATGCTGGAATCTAATCTAATTAACTTCTTATTTTATTCATCATGGACATGTAAGCAAATTATTTCCTTCCTTTTTGCAAAAGCTTTTTCCATACCAGAAGGTTTGCAAATATGTGTTAAAGACTGAGGACAAAGTTTCTTCAATTTATTTAGCAGTAATCAGCCAGAGTTGATAAAAAACTAGGTTTGGACATAAAATTTAAAACTTAGCAAAATAGTAGCTATAAGAAAACTATAGGAAACAATGCTGACATATGCCAAAAGCTCATCAACTAAGAGTTTACTGTCTCTGCATGTTGCTAAACAAAGACAACGGGAGAAGGGGGAAAAGTTGTGTTTTGGGGATTTTGTTTGTTTGTTTGTTTTTAAAAACCAATCTTTTGATTGAAAGACAGCAAAACAGCAATCTTGGGCCCCAGAATATTTAGTAAAAACTGGTTTTCTTTTGGAAATTACTTTCAATGGAACACTTTTGAACAGTCATATCACAAAGATTCATAAGAGAATGTCCCTGTTCATCTTCATCAATTCCTCAAAATTTTTTACATCTTCCTCCAGCAACATAACAATAAACGAACTTTAGATGAGAACTTCACCATGTATTTTAAGTACCTGCATGAAACACTAAAACTTTAGTGATTAGAGCTATTTTTTGAAACAGTCTTGGAAATTTCAGATTGTGCCTCTGCTTACACTTGTCTGCTTAGCTAGTTTTTCATGAATGGCACATCTATTAGATGGACTGCAGTGATTTATATTTCATTCAGGGACACACTGAAAGCATATCTGTTTGAACAGAAAAAATCCTAACTTACTTCAGAAAATCCAACCCCAAAATGTAGGTAGAAATTCATATAAAATAAAATTAAAATTGGGGGGGGGGGGGCAAATAAACCGAAAAACCCAGGAAGAAAACTCTCAGGTAAACATTTTGTCCTTGCTTCCATCTATACAGCTCCCTTGTTCCAGCTGTCTAAATCTGATCACTTAGAAACAACTGTCATAAATCCCAAAATTGATAACAATTAAAGTTTTACTAAATTCTACACATACAGCTTGTTGTAAAAATATATGTATGAATCATGATGTTTATAAGTTTTACAATATCAGTGAATTTAAAATATGAAGTTCATGTGCATTGTAAACTAAAAATTAAGGCACCATAACAACCATATGTATTTTAGGCACTTGTCTTCTACACCTAAACAAAGTGTCATACTGTCTTGCCTCCAGTGCTAGCAGAATTTTATCCAAAGAGCACTCAGAACATCTGTATTGGGTTTGTGTGGTGGGATTTTTTTGGTAGTGGAGAGGGGGTTACAGGGGTGGCTCCTGTGAGAAGCTGCTAGAAACTTCCCCAGCTCCTAGTCAGACCCACCGCTGGCCAAGGCTGAGCCTATCACTGAGGGTGTTAGTGCCTCTGGGATAAAATATTTAAGAAGGGGACCTTAGAGTCGGAAAGGAGATTGGAATGTGAAACCCCTCTGCAGATACCGAGGTCAGTGAAGAAGGAGGGGAGGAGAAGGAGGGAAGGAGATTGATGCTCCTGCAGCCCGTGGGCAGACGGCAGGCTGTCCCCCCCAGCCCATGGAGGGGAGCGGGGGAGTGGATTCCCACCAAGATGGCCATTACAACATGGGAAAGCCCGCACTGGAGCAGCCTGTGCCTGAAGGACTGCAGCCCACAGAAAGGACCCATGCTGGAGCAGTTTGTGAAGAACTGCAGCCTGTGGGAAGGACCCAAGTTGGAGAAGTTCACAAAGGACTGTCTCCTGTAGGAGGGACCCCACGGTGGAGCAGGGGAGGAGTGAGGAGTCCTCTCCCTGAGGAGGAAGGAGCAGCAGAGACAAGGTGTGAGGAACCGACCCGAGCCCCCATCCCCTGTTCCCCTGTGCTGCCGGGGGAGGAGGGAGAGAGAACTGGGAGTGGGGTTGAGGCCGGAAAACAGGAGGGGTAGGGGAAGGTGTTTTGAGATTTGGTTTTACTTCTCATTATCCTGTTTTGATTTGATTGGCAACAAATTAAACTGATTTTGTTTTTTTTCCTCCAAGCCAAGTCTGTTTTTTGCCTTTGACTGTAAGTGGTGAATGATCCCTCCCTGCCCCTGTCTCAACACATGAGCTTTTTGTTATATCTTCTCCTCCCTATCCCACCGGGAGGGAGGAGTGAGTGAGCAGCCTCGTGGTGCTTTGTTGCCGACTGGGCTTAAACCACAACAACATGTAAGTTACTATAGCATGAATATACTCTTTAGTCTTTGTTTTCCCTGCTCTGATGAGCTAGTGAATCTTGCCTCTTTACTACCCTTCCTGAGCTCTGGACATTCTTAGTACCTTCTAAAGATATTATCTCAACACACATGGAAAATGCTCCCAACATCAGTGTGTAGAAGAGCTCACTCATGCCTTATTTATAATGTTTTCTTACTTACAGGATTAATCTCAAACTACAGAAATCCAAAGACTGCTTTAGTGCAAATTAACTTTCATTAGCTATAAAGACCTGAAAACACTAACAGCACTTTAACTAGATACTGTCCTTTTTGTTACAGAAAGAAGCAGAGGAGCCACCTTATCTTTACCTCACTAATAAACTCTGCAAACCAAAATCCCCACAGTCTAACACTAGCATAATCAAGTTAAACACCATAGGGACACCTTAAACAGGGGCTATGTCACAAGTGACTTCACTGGCCAGAGGGATTTGGAGAATGAATGCCAGGAGAAACTAAGACAGCCATTAGCTTTATTGTCAGTATTAACCTTTCAACATTTTAAGCCACAAATGTTCTCCTGAATCATCATATAGAAGATCTGTAATTTTAATGACTTCCACAATTGATAGGCCAGTCTTATAAGAACTGAACAAGCCTCTTACAAGTCTGTGTTCTTCTTACCATTCTTTATATACATTATAGAAAAGTTTTAAATGTCATATTTGATTTGTGTTTTATTTCAAATGAAAATAAGCAGCCCACACAGGTTTAATAATTTATTTAGTATTTGGTTTGAAATGTTAGGGCACATGGCTTGGATGTCAAAATACCCTGTTTGGAACAGAACTGTTTAAGTCTTAAATGCAGCTATTCCAATAGTCATTATAAAGCAAATTGTTTTTTCTCCTAGCCTTTGATGGCTATGGGACAATTCCAAATTTGATCTTGTGGCTGGACTCCCTCGATTATTTTTGTTGCATTCTTTGTGTAAATCTAAAATAAAGGATGTGAAAAAGTGATTATTTCCCTTCCAGCCACTGCATTATTTTTTAATGAAAGATTGCAGCATTCTTTTGGTGCTCAGTGTTGCTTTAAACAGTTAGACAAATACACCAGGTCTCCAACTTACCTTGCCAAAGCAAGCTCATATTTTGCTAGATAGATAACCACAGCTGAATTTGGTCCCGATCAGATTCCACTGTCAAACTGCAGAACCTGTAGAAAGAAGTAGAATTACTCTAATTGTGCCTAGTAATTAGAAAAGAACACAAGCAGCTAGAATAAAATTGCTAGGGAGGGAAACAATTTAACATAGAAAAGAGAGAAAGCAGACTCAGAAAAGAGCAAAACCAAACCATCACAAAAGCAACAGGGCATGCTGTCTTCCCAGACGCTGCAGTCAGAAGGTTGAGTCAGGGGCAATTCTCCCACAAGAGAGCATGATGGAAGCTTTCCAGATAGCACAAAGGTGACTTTGCTGTCCATGGGAGATATATCACGGCATACTTGGTTGTAGCATTCGCAGCAGAACCTGCTGTAAGCTTCGCCATAGTTCAGCAGAAGGGTCAGTCTGAAGGAGCCTTTTGCCCTGCTATTCTATCCTGAGAACAAGGGTTTAGTGCTAAACACTACAAGCAGCAGAAACAGATCATGATGCCAGGGGAATTTAAATGATCCTGGTTAAAGCTGCAAACAGTGCTCCATAAATCACAGCGCAAAGGTTATAAAAAATAATTCAGATCATTCTTTCCCCAATCCCAAAGCCAGTCATCAAGTAATAAAACACAGCAGCTATTTCCTAGAAACAGTTTTTGCCATTTGGGGATTTTTTTTGACACAATCACCTACTTAGTGGGTAAAGGGAATGCAATATACATATGTGGAGTCTAGTAAAGTGCTTGGTATGATACCTTGCAGAATTGTACTGAAAATTATTTCCCAATGACTTGCAGAAGAGCATTGTCACATGGATTGAGATCTGACTGTAAAATAAAGGCTCAGAGTATTAAATTTGGAGTGTAGGGGGGGAATATTTAATAGCATTCTGTAGAGATTCATTCAGTTTAACATCTTTATTAATAATGTGGTCGTGGGAGTAAAAATACGTTAATGAAATATGCAAGAGAGAATAAATTAGAACTTGAGGTGAACGCCAGAGAGCACAAAGGCATAATACAGATGGGACCAAGTGAGATAAAGGAATCAGGTAGAAAATTACAAAATAAGATTCAAATAGGAAAAATACAAACTAATATGTTTGAGGAAAATAGTGTAAAATACAGATATTCAAATAGTCTGAAAAGCTGGGATGAAGTGTAATGGTGAAAGGAGACCTCATAGTAGTAGTTTATTGAAAATTGAGTAAAAGCTTATGGTATAGCATGGATCAGATCATTTTAGTTCTGTTCAAGGCTATCTTCTTCAGATGGTGTAGAAACTGTAGCAGCTCTGACTTTGGTACTGCAGCCAACGCTCATAGGACTCAGGAACACTGGACCTATTTAAAAGTAAAAAAAAAAAAAAAAAAAGATCAGTGCTCAGTTCCTGTAACTGAAAAGATAGTGACAAACGAGTGCATGATTTCGTTCTATCTTGGCAGTGACATAACTATAACCAAACCCAACAACAAAGTACCACACATCAAGATGATCTAAGGACCCAGACCTGAGAAATGGAAAGGAGGAGATCCACTGCAAGCAAGCCATAGTTTGATTCATTTGTGTAACCAGAATGCTTTTCTTCTCTGGTCCTTTGAGTGAAGAAGTGATTGTGTGATTTTAGGTTAGATGCTGATTATATCACAGTGATTATATCACTATGGCAATATCATGTGATTTTAGGTTATACTGAATAATAGAGAGTACATTTGATTCAGATCTCATCTGAGCCTGTTCCCTGACATGGCAGAGATCTGGAACTCTACGCTTATCTTTTTCAAGACCAGAAGGAAAAAATGCTTTGGGGAAATTGTCAGAAGGTGTTGGAATGTGTTGGTAAACCAAGTATGCATGGGACAATAGAAAAGCCACTTTTCTTCCTTGAAAAGTAGATAGAAAACAAAGTACCTCATATCTTGTAGAACTAGCAAACATTTGGGTCAGTAAGTTATTTTAATAATAGTTGCTTTATTCTGGAAGTTTCCCTTCTTTTTTTTTTATTCCCCACATTAAATTGGTATGAATTCTTACCCTCCGTCCTGCACCTAAATTAATAATTCTGAATCAGAACAAGATATTTTCTCACGTATAATCATTAGCACTTGTTAAAGGCCTTCAGATGCTCTAGGCTCTGTCTCATTGAGATTATTAAATGAATCTTTCACTTACCTTCTGGTTATTTTTCAATTTGTTTGAAGATGGCTGCAATTAAATCTCTTTCATAAAAAACGAATTTCCCTAATAAGGAGCAGTTTGCAGCTCAGAGCTCCAAGTATGCTCTCCAGAATCCCGAAGCACCTTGTGTCACACAAGCTGTAGCAAGGAAAGAGTTTCTATTCTGCTTTTTTCCCACAGTGCTCACCAGCCTTCAATGCTTTTGCCTTCATGAACTCTTCAGTTTCATTTCAAATTCCTACAGATCTTTCTGATGCTGTCTGAGAGTTGTTCACATCTAAACATATTTATTTTGGTTGCTCACTGTAAACAAGACTATGAGATAAGGGGGACAAAACTTCTCTATGTATGGTCTATGCATTCTTTTGTCCTCTGCACTCAGACAAAGGGCACCATGAAAACTGCTTGGAAGCCAACTAGTTCAGACTTAGGGCACACTGCTTAGCAAGTTGCAGCAGAAATTGTGGCATGCTGGTTGAGAAAGTATTAAATTGATGCGGATGCAAAACAGAACAGTGACAAGGAAAAACAGCTGAGATAAGAAAATCAGTGCATGTGTTTGGGGTTTTTTGGGGGTAGGGGGAGAGGAGGTATTGGTGTTTTGTTGTTCATTTTTAAGCTTACAAGTGTATTACTTTTTTACCAGTTTTTCTTCTATTTGACAGAAAGAAATTTGCAATCGTAAAAGTAAAAATATATTGTATTTTTGGATAACATAGGAAATGCTGACATCTCTTGAGATAATGGGGTTTTGAGAAGCAAATTTCCATGTTTTTTGACTTTCAGTGCATAACATGAAGGAGTTTAGATGAAGGTGATGTACTCGGTCTCTTTAGAAGCTTGAAAACAGATTGTTACTTTGCATAATCAAGTTATTGATATCCAGTGAGGAGTAACTCTATGTGAATCACAGGCAAATATTTCTAAAATAAACCTGTAAATATGCTGAATTTTTGTATGGTTTATTGGCACAAATTACTTTGGGTTCCTCTTAAACACTATTCTTCATCTCCCAAATGTAACAAATAAATCATTTATTCAGTAATGTAGTAGTCCCATGCAGATGTCTTGATACCAGCTTAGTAAGGTAGGCTGGAAGTCAAGGCTGGAAGTAGACACCTATATTACACTGGTGCTGTGGCTGTCAGTAAGGTGGTTTGAAATTGTAAAGCACTGTTTAAGTGCTAACTGCTTATTCTGTCTTGAGCCAAGATATGTACTATATTTTTTGAGTACTAGTATTAGTCTTGTTGCTCAGATATTGTCTGTCTTTATTAATAAAATTCTTAAAGAGCACACACAATGTAGATAGTATTTAAAATTTGCATAGATCCATCATTCTGGAAATAGCATTGAACTTTGTTCATTACCTTTCCCGAAATTATTAGCTCTTATTACCATAGTGAATATTCTGAGTGTTCCAAAGTAACTGTATGTTACCATACATTTTCCAGAACAGAAAACTGAAAAAAAAAAAAAAATTAAGAATGAGGTACCAGTATTCACAAAGAACAAAAACATCAAAAAAACCTCAAACTCTGCCTTAAACTTCCAAGTGTGAAAGTAGAACCACTTTTTCTGTATCACATACATTAGACACAATTAAGGTGTGTAAGGAAAAAACAAATCTCTTAGCCAGATTGCAAGTTTCATAACTGCTTATGACAGTTATCCATTCTTAAAATATACACTTAGGCCCAGAAGCAAGTCATGTGATATTAAAAGTGTATGGCTTGGGGGAGGAGATTAAAATATTGAAATAATTGACCTAATTTCTATTAGTCTATTATATTCTTTTATCTTTAATTATTAGGGGTTTTTTAATTGTGTCATACCTTCTTTACTACTCAGCTGTACTGATCCAATGATATTAAAAACATATCTTCTCCCAAATACATACTGAACATTTTTCACAAACTGGTCTCAGAAGCCGTTTGGTGAAGATCGTGCTAACTTGTGGTCCTGTTGATAGATTATCTAAATCGCTCTCAAATAACAATGGCAATATTTTTACTCACAAAATTAAAGTTGATTCAAATAAAGTTTGTGAACACAAATATATCTTTTTTTTTCCTTACATAACTGTACCTTCTGGACACTCCAATCAAAACTAGCCATTCCTTCTTGACTGGTGTAATACACACTTATTTCTATGGAATCGAGATTATTATTCTCCAGTTGGTATTTCAGAAACTGATACTTTTCCAGTATCATCACTATGGTAACATATTTCAGATTCTTCAATTCACAAATAATATATATTGTTTATAACACTCATTGATTGATCAAAATTCCCAAATGCTTCTATAGCTGCTTTCATTTTGTTCATTTAAAAAAAATGCGTTAGTGTTTTTTAGATGGGTCTTACTACTCACATTGTGTATTTTTTATAAAGTGACCTGCCACCTAGATATTCGCGTTCCTTATGTTGTTCATTTCTTTTGAGATTGGCACTGCTACCATACAATATAATGATGATGAGACAGTCTAAGGATAAAACATGTTTGGAAGGCACTTGGCATATATTATTAAATGAATGGGAAATGATCAGTTAAAGCAGCAGATGATTAGGAAGGCAGGCATATTTTACTTGCAAATAGGGCACAAGTTGGCAAGTCAACTTGAGCAGGTTTTAATACTATTGAAATGTTATGTTAGTACTTTGTCAACACTTGCAGGATGAGTCCATGCACCAAACCACTCCTGCTATAAGGAGTCCTGGGAGAATATTTCTGTAAGGAAAAAACAGAAATACTGCTCTAACAAAGGAGATACTATGATCTTGTCAGAACTATTGTTAAATTAGTGGACATATGCTTTCTACATATATTGTGGCAAATAAATTTATATTTATTTAAATGTCAGAGCAGTGTGTAGTGAAGACTTCATGAAAATTCATATGAAAATCAAAGTTCAACTCCCTTTGTTAAATATTTGATAGTGTATCCCCCACATTCTCAGCTTTTACTTTTAAAGCAATAAAGTATCCATTGAAGTATACAGTAATCATTTTTTCTCCTCATGATATTGTTCCTGACCACTTATCCGATCATTTGAAAAATATTAAATTCTCAGTTTTGAGATCTGAAGATTAATTTATGGTTTATGGGTTTGTCCCCTGAAGCAAAAAATCTGTGTCTGAGGACATGAAGGCAAGTTGGAGCTGGGGAAAGCAGCTGACAGGGCTAATGCTGTTGCAGTTCTATCCCTGTGAGACAGGGAAGGAACTTTAGGTTTTAGAAGTGAGGAGAAATGGATTCAAGACAGAGGTACCAGGAAGAATCCCAAATTGTTACCAATTCTCTTCAGCATGTCTCTTCAGTTAAAAAGCCAAGACAGCGCAGGGGAAAGATGACGAATGATGAGGAAAGTGAAAAAGAGGGATCTAAGAAATGCAGTCAAATATCAAAGATTTTTGCCATAAACAAGGAATTAAATGGCAATCCATGCTATATATTGTCTGATGACTTAAAATCAATGCAATAAAGATAAGAAAAAGTATAGCAGCAATAAACAGGAAAATTAACACATTTAATAGCCCATGCTACATAGATTATAGCTTTTTTTCTTTTTTTTTAAGTCATCAAGTATGTTCAGCATTGATGGAGGCTGTAAAGAGAAAAAAGCTTCTAATTATTAAAAAATATGTTTATAGCATTTGGTATTAGAAAGGAAAAAAAAAGTCAATCCAAAAGACATGCCTAAACTGATGTGATTCTGTTTTTCCAAATTCTTCAGACAGGAGAGAACAGTAAATCAGGCTGTGAAGTCCCCCATTACTCTAATGAGATTATAGACCCAAAGTTGAAGATTAACAGTAACCTTTTGTGCTTCTCTCACAACCCCAAAATTATAGGAACATTTGATTGAATGACAAGAGGAATCACTGTAAGACTGACATTCCCTCCTGCACAGGCACAGTACCAAACTATAAGTAGTATGTTATTCATCAGCACAGGAGGATTTTCTTTCCCTCAGTCCTGTATTAACATGTCTAGGACACACCCTATTGGTGATCTAACATTTCCCCATTTACAGTTTAGATGATACAACTTCTTTCATTTAGGTACAGAGTATACCAAAATCTAAAATACAAACTACCTTTGACTACACTAAGGAGAACAATTTTTCATTTATGAGCACTGTTAGTCATAACACTTTTCATTTATGCTGTGATAGTTTTCATAGTATCTTTTCATCAAATTAATTTGTCATAACATTTATTTTGTGATGAATATCAAGACACATAATGGGTTGTGCAACATATTTTTTTACAGGATAAGTCACCCTCTGGAAGATAGCAAAGAGAACATTCCATGTGAGAGGGACTGCTAAACATTTCTGCCTGAACTGAGTTATTCTTCCTATATATAAAATATATGATACCAGTATCACACAAATGCTATGTTATTGTCCCAGCCTACTTCTCATAAAACCTCTCCTTTCCACTGCTCCACACACTGTTCAACTGTCACATAAAAGCATTAATATTGTAGGCATTTTTATTTATATTCTTCCATCAAAGGTAACAGTTTTGTGAAACAGAAGCAGCACCGCTTTTCAGTTGGTTGCCCTACTTTTCCATCATTAGTATATCCAATGTTCTGTTACATACAAATTTAACCAAGGTAATCAGGTGAGACAAAAATGTTACATATAGAAACAAGGGCTAATTGTTTTTTTAAAGGTTGAGAGGTGTTTTTTTGGAGAGCAAGTAGAGACTTGACCTGTGTTAAGAAGTTTGGTAATCATTTCTTTGAAACAGTCTTGCATCCTCACACTTTTGACTAGACAGGCTAATTTGCATTGGCCAAATACCGAAGAGAGGTAATTGTATGGGTCCATAGGGGTGAACAGGAAGAGGGGAAAGAGGAAAGCAAATGGGTTTTGCCCAATTTAAATCCTAGAAGGTGATAGTTTTATTTCATCGTACCCAAATGAGTTCAATTCAGCCTTTCCTACTAGCAAATATGCTACAACTCCTAAATCAATGAAAATGTTTGTTCCTTATACTATAAGGGGTATAACTAGGGTTGATGAAATCTAATGTATATATTAAATTCCCAGTGTATTTGTTTCTCCTCCTTCAGTTGTTTGTCATGTACCATGGTAAAAGATTTTTTGAGTGGTGAAAAAATTAATACATGAAAGAAATTAATAAAAGGAAAAAATACAGAACCAGGATTTGGTGTTGCTAGTAAGTCAGTAAACTTGGATATTTACTATGTGGATTTTCATCATATACTAATGATATTTTTACTGCATATTTTAGGGATTTTTATTGTTCCACAGAGGGTTTGAAGAAACAATGCAAATATTACCTGTAGTTCTTGAATTTCAAATAGTGAACCTCAGGTGACACTGAATTACTATTGATCAGAGCACTTTCTCAACACAAAGACCAGAGGGAGAATATTCACCCTTTTGAAATGAAACCCATCTTGATATAGAAGCTTAAGGACAAGGTAGTCTCATGTCTCCAGTAAACTAACGTCTCCTAAGAATTCTTTTTTGGACATTCATGGTTGTTTCTTAATCAACATTATTTTGTTCGTGGTTTCTAAAGAAATTGGCACAGCTTTTCAGAAGACAGAATGTTCACCTAGTTTCTGAGCTTGGGACCAATGTTTATTTTTGCTATCTCAATTTGATTTGATCATACTGGGAAGCTGTCACCATCTGCTTCTATCTTATGAGATTTGTCTCACCATGTGAAAAATAATGAATGTGATCAGAATGTGCAGGTTGGTGAAAAAAAAATCACCTGTATATGCTACTTTGATTTTAATGAAAAAGGAACAGTTAATATAATGAGCATTGATGAACCCTCACAAACATTTTCCCCGTTAAAAACTGAGGTTAATAAAAGTATTTGTCAAAGAAGAAATATATTTCTGACCAAAAAAAAGAGAAAATTGTTTCTGCATTTTCCTACCTTTTTGCTCATAAGCTGATGAAGTAAATGTATGTAGCAAAGACTAAGAAGGTTATCTACATGGGACAGCACAGTGAAACTACCTACTTGGGACCTCAAAAAATAATGTCTGCTTTCTCCAGTTTATTCAGCACTTTTGTGGATGGGGCTATTAAGATTCTTGCTTCTTTCTTAATGTAGCAAGTTTGTCTCATTTTAGTGTTTTCTTTTTAAAGGCCTTTTGTTAATATGTAAAGAAAAAAGAGGGATCTCAGATCTTGCCATTTAAGTCTTGACCATGTAAAAACAGGTAGCCTGTCCAGATTTTTGCTAGAGCTCAAGTTTAAGGTGTTCGAACAAGCCTGATGAATGTAGAAAAAAAATCCAAAACTTTAAAAAATAATTGCATAGGTCGAATTGACTCTATTTTGCAGTGTTCCTTAAATACTCAATGATTTTATTTAATGGATATAAATTTGTGGAAGTTAGTAGCACAAAGACTCAATTATTTTGGGGTTTGGATTTTTTTTTTCCTGCGAGTGCATGAAACTGGTTTTCACAGCACTGAAAAGTCATTAAATCTGCATTGTATTTGGATGAAAGAATAAAACTTAAATATTTGGATGAAATAATAAAACTTAAATATCACCTATAAAAGTATTAGCCTCTGCAAAGATACTGAATTGTTAATTTAATGTATCAGAAATTTACATTAAATAACTATGAGAAAGAAAAAAACAAGATTATTGTATACATGGGTATAAAACCAGAAATATATGTATAAGCAGAAAATAAGGATTTTACTATGAGTAGCTGGCTCACATCCAGGGTCGTTCAAATGGCTCGAAGCTCTAACTTTTACTCTTTTTTTAGTATGTAACATTTTTAAATGGAATATAAAAATAGATTGCAATTTTTTCTGCTAGCACCAGCACCTGAAACAGTAGCCAAGACAAGGATGTAGCAGTAGCATCTCTAATCTCTTCACATTTCCTCCTGTCAGCTTCCTTTCTTCCCAGTAAGTTAGTCACAGAGAAGAAAAGAATGTAAGAAAAACCACTTTTACGTTGTGGTGAGTCTGTCCAAGCCACTTAAATTGGCATTGAATAGCACTGCTCCAGGACTGAGGGAGAAAGCAGCAATAATAAATTCAGGGAAGAATCAGTTGTTCACTTGCCACCACCTTTTCTTATCTCCCTGCTCAAAGATTTGCCATGTCCTTAGGTATACCAGAAGACTGGATAAAAGGCATTTAATTTGGCTGAGATGCATTACTTATATCCTCTGAGATCATTTCAGGAAAACTTGCATTTTCTTCTCACATCTTTTCTACCAGTTGGAAGGTAACTAGCAGTACGTAGTCCAACTTTTTCCTTAGTTGCTGTTACTTTATTAGGTAAGGAAATTAAATACTTTTAGAAAAGGAAATGTCTCGGCTCATTGCACAAATAATTAGGAGCTTAATTCTCACACCAAACTTAGCTTTGTTTTCTTCTAAGCCACTTTCACATTCTGGTTCATCAGGCTGGGAGGGGTGCGAATGTACAGCCTACGGTGCTTGCTATATCTTTCCTGTAGGTAAAAGAAAAGGAAATCTCCTTGATAGTGTTTGGTGTGTTGGGGGTGAGGGGGAACAAAACCTGCCTACTTTAGTCTATTCCTTCAGATAAAAGATGTTAATTAATTCAAAAACCTACATGTCCAGACTACCCCTTCAAGCTCTTCATCTGCAACCAGTTCTTGCTCTGTCAAAGCCAATAGTACGTTCTGTTTTGGTGTGTTTTTTAAATTTATCATTTGAAACAGGGGACCTTGTTATTTTAATAATATTGCAATAATAATCATCAATCTATTGTTTTTCCCTTCTCCTCCATAAATTTTTCCTTCTTGTTTAGAATAGAATGCTTTCCTGGCAGATCTCTACTTCTAATTTGTTGCCATCTTTTCTTCACTTATATTAATTCTCTGTTTACAACAATTACCATAACTCACTTTAGCTAAAGGTTGAGGCCTGAAAAAGTTGCTGTCCATCTCCAATTTCTAGAAGTACAAATCACAGTGAATAATGTAACTTCAGCTCCAACATGGAAGTATTATTTCAAAGAGAATGACAATAATGATCTTTAAATTATATGACCTAATTCTCTTCTGACTTTTATGTTTTCCTGTAAATCAAAAGTACATTTTTGAAGGCTGTAAAGTTGCACTGACCTTTAATTAAAAAGGTAACTGCAGAATCAGTTTGTGGTTTTAATACCTTTAGACAGAAAAATAGACACAGATCCTGATGATTATAAACTCTATTTAGTTCAGTTTGATAGCTGGGGGAGGGAGTGGACATTAGCAGCATTTCAGCAAGCTGACAATAACCACTTCCTCAACCCTTCAGGCAGCAAACAACTACTGTCTCTTCACCACACAAAAGCAACATTCCAGACTCCTCTCCTACCCTGTGGAGGTGGCCATCTCCAGCAGAAAGCTGGGACCTTTCAGTGGTCCTGAGAAAGCATGGGGAGCTCTGACAGTGCCTTCTTCTCTTCTTTGGGGAAGCTTTAGGTTAGAAGGGAGCATGCTGTGGCATAGATTTTGTTTTGAAAGGCTGTTTTATTACAAATATAACATTCATTGCATTTAAAATCTCCCCCAATCTTTTTCCCCAACAAAATAAACAAGCATAATTGTTATAAAGTCAAGTACTTAAGTTGGGAAACATTCCTGTAGCCTTCAACGACTTTATGCCTTCAGTTTTGAGCCTCTGACATTTTTTTGCCTCCTATTTACTGTCTCTTTGCCTAGTAGATTTTCCTCATGTAAATTTTAATTTCTTAGGTGTTGTTCATGTCAATTCAGCAGTAATGAGACTTGGTTGCTCACTGTGGGTGGGATCTTCCGAAATTTTAGTAATGAACACCTCCACTGATTAAATGTGAATTGTTTTCTTTTAAAGGCTTTGGCCAACATTGGAACTTTGGGTATGATTTTGTGCATGGAAAGGAAACAGACAAAAGAGTGTACAGAATGTAAGGGCATGGTAACTTCCCATTTGGGAGGGCAGGTTTTTGTTAAAACTATGTTTGTTTGCAAGACTTCATGGATGAGCACAATAGAAGTATTTGATGAAACTGGAGTTTAGCTGCTTGCAGAGCCAGGTGAAATTGAAATTTCTAGTTCAGAGGAAATTTCATTCATTCCTTCCCTCAAAAAAAAAAATAAAAAAAAAAAGAAGAAGAGAAGAGAACACTGTAATGAGAATGCAATAATATCAATTTTCCTCTCAAATCTGAACTCCTTTCACACAAATAACCCAAATGACACAAGGGTATTTGAGCATTGTTTTTCCTTGCTATCTGTTTTGGGATTTGGTTTGGGGGGGGGGGCGGTTGTTTTTTTTAAAATGCA
>JANZLQ010000031.1:18567453-18594218 GCA_026212715.1 Elanus axillaris | reverse complement strand
GGGGGAAGCAAGAGCAATGACAATAAAGAACTGGAATTAATTTTCCACTTTTTTCCTTTCCCGTAGCTCCTCTCTGAGAGACATTTCCATTTCTTCAGTACCTATGTTCCCACTCTTATGTTTTATTTTACTGTCACTGTTCTTTTTTTCCTTATGTACCTTACTCTCCGTTCAATAGATGTTGTTTTCCTCCCTGAAAACTGCTTACACAAACCACAAAAATTCCTGCAATGCCTTTGAATCCTTGGGGTGGACAACACTGGGTAATCAGTGGGTAGCACTGGTCTCAGAGGTGACCATGCCCCAACAGGAAATGAGAAAAGGACATCCAACAATTTTCTACCACAAGAGGAAAAATTGAGGTCACTACTCTACTTGAGAATTGCGATCTTCTGGCAGAAAAAATCCCCCACAAGAATATAATTCATCTAGTATAAATATGAAGGCAATTTCATCTCTCTAAAATTGCTTTTCTGTTTCCTCAGAATTCACAGAATTATTCCAAGGCCAATGTTCTGGGGAGGTGGCAGGTCACAGGTAATTTTAATCCCAATGTAAGTAAATATAAAAAGGGAAAAACAAATAAACCCCTTGTTTTCTTGAAGAAAGTAAAATTACCAGGACATCAGTTGAACTGGAAAAATGAAAACCAGAATCATTCATCTGAGAGCCAACAACTAAGGTTTAAAATGCGAAAGTCTTATATTGCAGTAGCTGATCCATAACTGATACTGAGACAATAAGTCTGCTTGCTGTTATTTTTGATTAATGACAATGAGTCTTCTGCTCTTAGTTATGGCCCTTTCTGGGACCATCCTCTTTAATTTTATAAATTTTGAACATTTTTCAGGGCTCTGCTTATGCAATTCTGAAGGAGCATGGTAAAGGGCACCAGAGGAAAATACCTTACCCAGGATCATTAAAAAAATCTCCCTCAAGCAGATAAAAAGAAGTGTATATTTACTGGAACTCCAGGGATCTTGTTTAGTGTCACAATCGTATCATTGAGAAGCTTTTCTTAGTGTAGACTTGAACAAATTGGAAAGCAAGATGCAGTAGTAACACACTTCTGATATAACAAATTGCTCTTTATTTAAAGTTACTTTTAAAATACGAATAAGATTTTAAAGCCTGTCAAAGATGGCATGCAAAGATAAAAATAAAGAAGTGTCATGAACAAAAATGTTCTTTTTCTCTTCCTCTGCATTAATTTGCATGTCAGTCAAAAAATCTGTCAATGCATATGCAATATAAGCAGCATGACTTACACTACTAAAAGCATAGGAAAAAAGAACAAGAACTAAAGAAGAGGAAAACGACAGCTGCGATGAGCAAGGATTCTTCCCAATCTATAGTATATATTCAACTACAACAATGCACCCAAAGCTGGTGAAGAAATGATGACAGAACTGTCAATTATAGCTGAGCAGGGTGTAAACAGAAATACCAAATCTGCTGAGCAGAACTGACTCCAGGTGGTAGGGCTTCTCTGTCGACCCACCCCACCAGGAAGAGTGCGGACCCCATTGAGCAGCAGGGATCCCGCTCGCCTGTGGCAGCCCTCCCAGGCTAACAAAGGGCTAGTTAGAGCACCTCTCAGCAGAGAAAAGGCTAGAATAAATAGGGTTCTAATGGGAAACAGTAAGAAACAAAAGGCGTTGGCTATGTAAATCGGATTATTGATTACTACATAACAAATTCATCTGAACCCCAGGAAAGGAATGAATTGGGACCCTAACTCAAGGGGTTTGCCCAAGGGAAGAGGTAGAGGTTCAGCTTGTTTAGAGGTTTCTGAGCCTGTTTAGAGGTATCTTTCAAGTAAATATTTAATTTGAAACTTTCCTTAATTAAAAACTTATTCTGTTTTTCAGCATTCAGTGTGAAGAACACTGGGAGGTAAATGAGTGCCGTTTACAAATACCATTAATAAAGCTAAAGTTACCTTTTAATGAAAACCCACAAACTCCTTTAGTTGCAATCTGAAACCAGACTAACTTCAGGCTTCTCATGTATGAAGGACCATATAGAACAGTATCAGCTTCCCTTCAGTTCCCGTCAGGTTCACCTTGAATGTGACCAGCAGCTCTGCACAATACATAAGGTGGGACAGAATTCAGCTTTGGCATTGTCCTAGGAGAAAGGAGCAGCAAGGAAGAGGGAAAAAACCCCAAACACACAAACCAACACAAAAATGTCATTTTTGTCTCAAAAACAAGCAGCTGCAACCGATTGCATGCAGAAAGATCTGTTGAATATTGAGTTCCTATTTTTTAAACATATTCACATACTGAAATGAATTTTACTCCAAATATGAATTTGAAGGTACCAACCCAGGCAGCCAGCATTGCCAGCAGACTGGGCTGGCATTTTAAGTTATAGGTAATACTGTGAAACATGTGAAACTTTATTTCTCTCAGCCATTAAGGTCTTATCATTTTGAACTTGTTGCTCAGAGAAAGGTAGCCAAGCCTTTCTTCCACAAACCAGCAAGGGATTGTCTTATCAGTCAAATTCTGTCTAAAGAAATAATGTTTCCTGTGATTACGTTAATTCACTTCTTCATAACATTCTGCCTTTATATGCGAGATGTGGTTTCATTCCTCTGCCTTGAGTGAGCAGTCTGAAACTCCCATTTCCAACCTGAGAATGAAGCACCTTACTCTGCGTACCATTCCAGATTTTCTAGAAAAGTATTCTTTTGCGGATGTTTTTGCAGAATGGATAGACTGTATCTTTGGGGCAGAAAAGCTATGGGTAAGGATATCAAGGAGCTCACCAGGAAATTGAAGGTATCTGATTTTCATTCTCTGCTGCAGTACCTTTTGCTGATTTTATACTAAGTAACATATGAATGAAATACAAACACTATTGCTGGATTCCATGGGAACTCCAGAACTCCACCATATCAGATCGGTTTGTGCATATTTGCTTTTTTCTTCTTTCTCTTTGTATGCTAATTTTGTCAATAACAGCAAAAATTTAAACTTACAACATGGTTGATAAGGCAGACTACTGAACAGCAAGACATTGAAGTTCATTCCCTTAATGCTAAAGTTACTGCTTTAAGAGCTCAGTTATGATATTTAAAAGGTGAAGGAAATGCAACTACTGTATTTTTTCAACTCTGAATGCTTTTTTGCAGTTCTGCTCCATGATCAGAGAGATGCCTAAAGTGCCTGTTCTCATAGGATTTAGGCATTAGTAGCTCAGCATGAAGCTACTCAGTCCTGAGTGGGCTCAGACCTCTGTGCCAGGCAGAAGACCTTGTAGTGTCTAATACAGAGACATCTGGGTATTTTTCATGCTCCAGGGTCAGAAGGAAGGGGTTGCTGAGGACCCAACTTTTGGCCTTCAATATTTTGAAAACAAGTAAGATTGTGGTCTTGTAGCAACAGAATAGCAAAGCTCCATATGCATTTCTCTAATAGCAAAGGTGATTTAATTTAAAAGAAAATTGTTTTCACTCAGTCTTTCACACCAGTGGGTATATGTCCAAGTAGTCCTGACAGCTATGCTTCCTTGGGATGATGCAGAAGAGGAGGGATGGTGGTTATCTGGGGTTTATTATGTCTTCTGGATTGTTTTGTGGTTGGTGATAGTGTGCTGGCTTTGGATGTGACTTTTTTACTCTTTCAGAGCTGATGATGATTACAAAGTTTTACCTCTCTAGCATATCTCACCACTATGAGTCACTATCATCTGCTTTCTGTTTCATCTCTTCTCTGGGTGTTATAAAACTTAGTCATGTCTCACCTTCTTACTGCTCCTTCCTGACGGCTTGAGTCTTTTGAGCAAGCAGTCCCCTTCCTAATCCCAGAGGTGCTGAGAAGCTGCGTGGAAATGCACCCAGATCTTGATAACTTACTAATGTAGATGTTGTCAAGATGTGCCATTCCTACATCCCTTCTTCTGGAATTCCTGCCTGGTGTTTCCACAGCGATTCTTTGGTGCAATGTCAGAAATGATGACTTAGATAATCAGGGCCCTTTTGTGGATCTCCATGTTACTGTGAAATGAAGAACAGATACGGTTTTTAAAGATTCAGAAAGGATGATGAATTAGAAAGAGAATTGCATTGCTTTTATGCCTTCTTCATTAGAGCCTTCTCAAATTTAGAGAGTATAGAAATTTAGAGAAAAATTCAGTCATCTGTAATAAATTCAAAAGAGGGTGGAGTTAAAAGATGCAGGAACGGGAAGTTTCCTGCAAGTAAGATTTGTAAATAAACTCAAATCAGTGAGACTTCCGTTATTGTCATGTTAATATTTCATGACATAGGCGAGTCCTAATCTCTCCAATATCCCCATTGTGGTGACAGACACTAGGTCTGGCAAAGGGGCATGAGTACATATTAAAATGCTACTACAATTGAAAGTGCAAATGTAGCCTAAGACACTCAATCACTGGTCTGGATAGCAGTAGGTGCAGTAGTCTAAACAGAATTATTGAGAATTAAGAAAATGAAAGAATAAATAAATAGATAAATAAATAGATAAATAAATAAATAAATAAATAAATAATCATTCCTATGATGTGTAAAAAACCAAATACTCTGATGTGATTTATGGCAAAGATAAATACTGGGAATGTATAAGACACCAAAATTATTTTTTTAATATTTCTCTTTCTGCCTTCAGAATGCTCAGCAGGCCGCTACATTTGGTTTTTTCAGGCTCTCTCACATCCCACATAAAAACTCACTACAAATTTATTTTCAATCCTTTCAGCTCCCACTTTCTTTTTTTTTCTGGAACATATTTTTTCCCCTATGAAGTGTTATTTTGCTGAATTGAATTGTTCAGATAAATGCACTGATTCTAAAAAAAGGGAGTATTTTCATGACGCTGAAATCAGGAGGATGTGATTTTTAGAAACGTTGATTTATTACTAAAAACTTTTAAGACTACATGTAAAACAACAAAAAAAGGCAATTTAAAGCTGAAGGAACTTAACAGTAAGATAGATTTGGTTTTTTTTTTTTTAATTTTAAGATACTATCACACTTTCATTTTCAGGAAATTTCAAAAAAATGGAAAATCTTATCTCCTTGTCAGCTCTACTTATTAACTGCTATTTTACAAACTTTGATCCAAACTAATAGGTAGGTATATTAGGTTGGGCTTTGTGAACTTACATGTTAACTTAAGACATCCAAATAGGTCTTCTGAGGTCTTGCTAAGGAACTTATATACAAAATTTGGATTCCTACATGACCAATAAAGCAATAGCTACACAGGTAAGTAACTGTTACAATCAATTTTTTTCAAAAAGATAAAGGAATTACTTGTGTGAATAAGTTCAGGTATGTCAATACCACATCATCACCTTCGTTATGAATTTGAATGCACACAATTAAAAAATATAAGAATTATGATTACTCTTATAACTCTAAGTCAAATAAATATCACATATAAATGCATTTTAATTTTAGAGCCATATGAACTCTGCAAGATTTTGCTCAGGCTCATAATCTCAGCATGAAAAATAAATTCACCAAAGTTTTTGTGTCTCTTCCTTGCCTGCTTTATGGGCCAAATCTTTAAAACTACAGACATTTCCACCAATTTCAAGCATATCAGAATTTGCTCACTATAAACACACATATGTAATTTTTACCAGCACAGCCTCATTTGCATATTACAGAGCAAGAGTATTTCTTGTCCTCCCTTGGTATTCCTTCAAAAAGCAAATCCTCTGCTCAAAATAAGAATGGTTTCTAGAGATTCATTCCACTCTGAGACAAATTTTATTGAATTATATACAGTTATTTTATGCAAAGGTTGAGCTGCCACACTAGAACAACCTGAGCTTGAGAGCCATCACCTATCCATATAGAAATCACTCCCACAAATATGTTGAATTTATCAATGTTAATTACATTAATGCATACTTTGGTAAGGAAACAATATATATACACGAATATTGGTGAAAAATTCATAAAATGTGCTCTTTTGTAAAGTAGGTCAGATAATTATGGAGTTAAATCTAGTCCCAAATACACACAAATATATGTGGCTTTAAGCAAGACTTACACTGAAGTCAGTAGAACTACTCAGCATTCAGTCAGGTATTTGAGGACCTTGCTGGTTTGGGATTAAAGCTGCAACTCAGAGAGGAAAAACAAGTATGAACTGCCTTTTTTTTTTTATTCCAAGAATTAAAAAAAAAAAAAAAGTCAATTTGAAGCCTATGGTATTTTGATCCAGAGTAAAACAGCGCAGATCAAATGTTTTGTTTACATCCTTGTACTATACTGCCTGAAGATGATATGGTTACATCAGCTTGCAGCGAACACATGCCATGACAAGATATGTGTGATTTCAGTGCTGACCTTAAAAGGAAATATTCGTGAGTTTGTGGCAGAAGTCTAAGTCTATCAACCCAGGTTTCTAAGTTTATACTTTTTGCCTGAACAGATGTTTGCAACCTATGTAGAACACCTGGTAATCTATCACTTTACTTATCCTAGCCATTTTAACAAAGCTCTTGAGGACATTGTATTTGAACAACTGAGAAGTTGTTAAAATGGTACTTCAGTTTGTTGGCAGATTTAAAAAAAATCCTTCAAAAAGCATAACTCTCTTAAGAATTAATATATCGCTTCTAAGAGATGTCCAGGTAAGCGGGCAATGACAACTATCACTGCCACACTGTCCTGTAAATAGAGCATTGTATACAATAAAACTGGAAGTCCACACACACACACACACTCTCTCTCTCTCTCTCCATCTCAGACCGTCACGTATCACAGCAGATTATTTTAGTACAACAAAGCAGAAATACATCCACAGTTTAGGGGAAAGGGAACAGACAGATGGTATTCTGAACAAACCAGGGGTTGACAGAAAAAAAGAATGAAGGGCAGGATGGTACAAAATGAATATGAACATTAGTATTCATATAGAGAGGAAAAAAGGCTCGACTCAGAAGGTCTCTGAAATATCCACATTTATCCATTTTGTCTGCTTTGAACTACAGAGGGCTTGGTCATTGCTGGGAAGCCACCTTGCATTCCAGGAGAACTGAAGTACATATCAAAAATCCTGTTTTAAATTAGAAAAAAAGATTCCTTCTGGAATCAGTTGCTAATCCTATCTTTGTTCAACTGACTTTTTTTTCTTACACATAGGTAAAGGATAAAAAAGTAAAAATCAAATATAGAACGATTCTCTGCTCTCCTGCTGCCATCCCTAGAATTTAGCATATTGCTATTTTGGATAAAGAAATAAAGTTGTAAAGCCAAATATGAATCATAGTATAGACCCTAAAAGGTATTAATCACCATACTTAATATGCAACACATTTTTACCCTGTGTTGTTTCTTTCAACCAAGGAGCCATTTAAATGTTCTTTCTAGAGGATGGACCTTTTCATAAAATAATCCATGGAATGCAATGCAAAAAGCTTTTGGAGAGGAATTTCAAAGGTGATGTTTTTAAAATTCTTTTCCTAGCATTTTCAGTAAATATACCTACTTTGTCTTCATGTAAGATAAAATTGTAGATGTGTTTTCCTTCCAGCATCATAACCAGCATCTCCTGGTTCCATAGGAAACTAGAGCCCTTATTATAACACGAATGCTTAAAATGGCTTGGCAATGGGAACATACCCTGTGAAGAAGATGCTCCCCATCCAAGGTCGGCATTGCAAAGAAGGAAGTGAGGGGATTGTGTACGCATTTCCTCAGGTTATGTAAAAGAAAAAAGCAATTTATGTTGTATACTGCATGATTCATTAAGTGTGTCTTGAGGATACCTTTGAAAGGAAGGAGTTGAGGAAAACTTTGTTTTGATCATTGGGGAATCTTAACATTAATAATGCATCACGGAGTACAGTCAGATGTGTACTTAGCAGTTTGAAAACCTCAGCTACAGCCCAGCTTTGGATGTAGGCACGTGAATCCTAACAACAACGTGAACTGGGTGAGCAAAACTCTTGTTGGATGTAGTCCGTAATAATACATATAGTTAGCTAAAGAAGTAAAATCCAGAAATATTAAAATAACTTCTGATTTCAAGAAGAATTTGACCTGTGGAAAACCATATGACAATAAGGCCATAAGGCAGACTAGCAGAGCAGTTCCAACTCAGCATTTTTTTGTAGACGGAGAGTCAAAACAAGGCGTCCAGCTGAGCAGTGTGATCCTTTGCTTCATGTACTAGCATAGAGAAGTGACGAGTTTTACAAAGGAATTTGAATCTAAAGCAAGTCTGATTTCCACATAAATTGCAGGTGTAGCTGTTGATTTGGAAGCTAGAATGTTCTATTCTGCTATGTTTTTTATTGAAGTTTTATTATAGGTTTTCCCACTGCTATTCCTACCTTTCTAAATCCTGAGTGTTGTCCTGGCTCCCAAATTCACAGACAATGCTTCAAAGACAATGCTTCAAAGCACAGTGATTCCTTTTTTAAAAGTTCATAAGAAGAAATTAATTTCTCTGTACTTCCTACCATTCTGTATTGAAGGGCATCATTATCTTGTAGTTTTATGTGAAGTGAGGTTTAAAAAAATAATCATGATGATATGCAAGAGCAGTCTGGCATCTCTTGAAGACACTGTTTAAATAATGTCAGTAGAGGAAGAACCATAAGCAGCTGAAGAGCTTGTTCCGGCACAAACACTGAAATGCAATTCATGAAGGATGGAGTTCAGTTGTTGAAGAGGAACCATTGGAGCAAGTAAATGATGACATGGCATCAGAGCTGAAGCAGCTGCAGATGGGATAATCCAGGAGGACAATACATATGCTGAGGCAGGAGCAATTGTCAATAGGGACAGCTTGTCTGGTTATTTGGATGCCAATTCTATCGCATGTGTTTGCTTATGTGCTATGTCAATGGAGACAGTCACTTGACAGTCAGGCAGCTTGTCTGGGAAGTTCGGTGTTACCTGTCTTAATCATTTGTTAGGAGAAAGACATAAAATGCTGCAGGCAATGTGAACTGAAGGAAAAACAAACAAACAAACAAACAAACAAACAAGAAATAATGCCAAACTAATCGTATTTTCAGATTTCTTTTGAAATTTGGGTTGCCAAATACCAGACTTGTTAAAGTAAATCAACTGCTATCTATGACCCCACCCTCTCTACTCACAAAGGTATATTCATAAATACCCACACTTTTCAGATTCCCATTGAAGGAAAAAAATGCCAAATAACATCTGTAAAAAAGCTAATAAATGGCAGTCCTCATTCTGAAAAGAAAGCCAAATATGATGGCAAAAGGAGGAACAAAGGGAACCCTATTGGTGCTCAACAAGGAGTGGATTACTTTTCCAAATAGAAAGGCAGGCTAGAAACCTAAATAGAAAAGAATCCACTTTAGCACTGGCATCACTTTTATCTCCCTCTAAGATCTTTCTCTCTCATACCTCACCCCCTGATTTATTTTCATAGTAGCCCATTTGCATATGGGGGTTTTTGATCCTTTTTTTTCCTTACCTTTCTTTGGATCCATGATCTCTTTTGTCTGCCTAATTTAAGTTACCTCACATAAGCTTAATGAATTGCCACTGTGCTGTTCAAAAATAATTTTATTGCCATATGCTTTTGAGGTGCAAAACTTTGTCTTAATCCTGCTCCACCATGAATGGTTTTGTTGACCCTGTGTTCTTGCAAAACAGGAGCCAAAGATTTGCTTTCGAGAACAATCTTAAGAACAAGGACCCGTATGTGATGAGCATCTGTATTTCTTGCTCTACATGTGTTGCAGTATTGGTACTCTGCAGCAGCAGTGGAGCAGGAATATCACTCACCTCATCTGAGAAATCTTATCTTTGTGGATTTGAAGGCTAGAATTGCTGAAAAATTCCAAGTAAGTTCAAAAATTAAACCTCTACAATTAAAACATACATAGCAGGAAGACGGTGGAGGTGATGCTATTCTTCATTTTTACAGCTGTACAAAATTGGTAAGAAATCCAATCAAGGCATGAATAGCAAAAGGTGGGCAGCAATCAACAGGGAGACAACAGGAGACTTTCTTATTGCAAAGAAAGCAATACAGAGGATAAAAAATGAGAAAAGGGCAATTGTCTATACGCTTCCTTCTGACCACTCAGAAAGACTAACTATACTGCAAATCTGGAAATTTCTTTCTTGCAGACACTGAGGGTACTCATTAGGATGAAGGAAAATGTTTTATAATGTTGATTTGGGGACTTAGATTTTAAAAATAAAAATTAAAAAAGTCCTCCAGTTGCTCAAAAAATATATCAGAGGACTTTCATTTAACTTCTGAAAAAATGAGGCAGGCATTATTAATTGAGATGGAGTATGAAATATACAATATTAGATCAAAAGAAACTTTTTAAAAGAACTTCTCCACAGATGCCAATTAGGAGTCATTATAGAAGCTGAATGACAACCTTTACTACAGCATTCAGAAACAGGAACAAAATTATGTAAAGTGTGGCACCTTTAGCTTTGCAATACTGCAGTAATTCAGAGTTACATATTTTGTTTTTCTAGTACAAGCTGTTTCTCTGTAACTAGTCAAAGAGCAAACAAATAACTGCTCACTGTATGTCACTCATTTAATT
Source organism: Elanus axillaris (assembly GCA_026212715.1). Taxonomy (NCBI): domain Eukaryota; kingdom Metazoa; phylum Chordata; class Aves; order Accipitriformes; family Accipitridae; genus Elanus; species Elanus axillaris. The sequence goes on along the minus strand of JANZLQ010000031.1, from coordinate 18,583,676 downwards.
TGTTATGATTGTAGAATACCTTATCAGGAAAGTGAATACATAAGTAATGAAAACATTAGCTGTCATGGAGGGATTTAAAATACACAGCTTGTAAAAATGCTCCATCTGATTGTTTAGAGGCAAATGTGAATGAGTAAGGTAAAGACACTGCAGAGACTGTGAAAAAAAGTAAACTAGTGAGAAGGAAAGGAGCAAAAAAAGGAAAGATTGACAAGACATATAAATGGATAATGAAAAAAAAAAAGTCATTTATGATGTCATTTGCATAGGTGTTTAGAGTTATACCAAGGCATTCTTCTTTGGTAGAATGAAGAACTGGGATCACATACTGGCAGTAAGCAGCAGTAACTCAAAGAATAAAGTAAATTTGTCATTCTGTAGGCACAACCTTAAATGTTACTGTACACATTTCGTTTTACATGACCTCTAAAAACCACACAAGGAGGAACTATGGTAGCTGAGAGAAAAAAAAAACACAAAACAAACACAAAAAAACCTGCCCCCAAAACAAGAAAACCAAATAAATAAAAAAACCAAAACAAAACAAAACAAACAAAATTCCAGTTGGCATACTAGCCTAGGAATATAACAGCTCTTCCAGGGAAAGGAGCATTTAATATTGTAGACAAACAAATCACTCCCCTGCATAATTTAGACAGTGTTCATGAGCAAGAATTAAAAATAAACAAATGAAGTTTCTGATTTAAAATTGTATTTTTTCCCCAGCTGGGAAGAATTTATGAAGCAGAACATTAGACAAGTTGCAGAACACTTATAATGTCCAAAACATATAGACAGTTCAAAAGAGGGTTAGGCTATTACAGGAGAATATTTTTCCCCTACAGGACGATAGATATGAACAGCACTTCACAGAATTAAATCCTCACTATACAGTACTCAAGGTTCAGATCCTGCAGTCCTTTTTCATAGGAATAATCCCATTGGATTCAATCATTAATGGATCATTCATGCAAAACCCTAGGGTTGGTGGTCACCCTTTCACTTGGCTTTGGAAGGTTTTCCCACAGCTCAGCCTCAGAATTGCACATTGAATTGAGAATTACACCATTTGCACAAGAAAAGGGATGAAGTTCAACCTCCAAATGATCCTTTAGCACTTTCAATGGGTCTGAGAAAGAACACAACACAAGAGTAAGCTATCTGTACCTCTTAGAGGTAACTCTCACAAGGCAAAGTACTTGTTTTAAGTCTACAGAGAGTTGACTTGCATAAATAGAGGAACATATATGACATCTAAGTGGCATATTCAACAAAAAAAAAGTAATTAAGATCCCATTTCACAGCAGTAATAACTGCAACCTTTGATGTTACTGCTTGGCTAATATCTTAGCTTTAGGAAAGTAACTAGTTAAACAACGGGGAGTCATCCCCTCTTAAAATTACAGGTGAAATTCATTTAATGATAAAATATTTCAGGGTCTGGTTCATCTGCCACATTAGCAAACACTTTTTGTTTCTTTTAACCTACAGTTTAAATACTAAACTGGAATCTACTGCTTAGTCCAATAAAACTCTAATTTGCTCAGATTATGTAATTTATTCAGTTACCTTTCCTACTCTAGCTAGAACATCTCTATCAATTAGGATATATCTACCAATCTTGTAACTTCTGGGAATTTTAGCAAATGGCCTCTTCAGGAAAAATGAAATACTCACAATCATTTCTTGGACTAATACCCATTTCTCAAACAAGGTCCCAAGCACAAGGTAACAGCATCATCTTCATTCTTATTCATTCACCCACTTGTACTCTTGCTCTAAGTCACTGGTTCACTGAAAGGTTAAGTACTCCATGAAAAGTGAAATAGCTACAGCAGGAAGAAACAAGAGCATTCCTGACCCAGGTCAGCTTGTTGTTACTTTGGGAGATGTAAATTGAACTCTCTTCAGGCAGGGAAAGTAATCGAGCCCTGTTTCTCGAATCCTGTGTTGGGCCTTCAAAGCACAGGTAAAACAAGCAGCACAGGTCAAGTCCAGACTTTGTGAAATGGGAAAGGATAAGGAGGGATGCTTTGCTATCTTCCCAATAGATCCCATCTGTACAATATGGCATACTTGCACAATCCTTCCTCTTGGATCATGGCTACTGATCCTTTTCTCTGAAATAAAAAGAAATGACCCCTTGCTTCATTTTTGAATAAGCTACCTCAGAGACTGGGTTTTGGTGTGAAGTTTAGCCAGAAGAGTATTTCCTCTCTTACCACTGCATAAGAGGTCTGTGATAATCTTGAAAAATCATAAGCTAGTTTCTTAAAAAGAATAAACACATTTCGGGGGATTTTTTAGGCATTTTAGGGGACTGTTACTCCTAGAGCTCTAAATTTTGCTAGAGGATAAGCAGCTTTAAAGTCAGGGTCTGTGTCTAAGTTATATTTTAGGTTTAAGTTTAACTTTAGATCACCTGACGTCTACAACTGATAGGCTGCACAGAGGTCAGCAGGTACAGGCTTTGGCTGAGTTCGTGACCACAGCAGGAGATGAAGCCAAGCTCTTGTCAGCTCCCAGTGCACATGTCAAAGAGCATGTCTTCTTGTAGTGTGGACACTTTGAGCACATGCACTGTCAGCCCAAGTCTGCTGCTGTATATCAGTCCATGCTTTATAGCGACATGTGGTTGATGCCAGCAGACAAGTTGTTACAGGCTTTTTCTTCAAGTGATCTGAAGTGCCAGCATGCTTAATAGGAAAAGCAGGAGGCTTGAATTCAAGCTGTTCTGAAAATCCTCTGGGTTTACTGTATTCAAGCACTGGCTACTAAAAAGGCTATGCAATGCTGTTGCATGATCACAGAGCACATATGCTTTAGCAAATGCTCAGGTGGTTAGATGCCAGGGTATCTAAATTCCCTTGTGGTCTTGTGCCCAACAGAGAAACTCTCAGTGAACAAGCAAGATGAGTAAAAAGCCCACTTGATGAAAGAAGTAATTCATGTTCATGTGAGACATGGCTAACTATTTCTTAGTCATGGAAAATTGAGAGGCCATAATTCTTACTATTAGCCTAACCTGCTGACCAGTTTGGGCACAATGCTATGGGAAATGTTACTGTATCAACTTTGCCCCTAAGTATCATGTTCCAGAATTTGGAAGATACAGCAATTTCTAAATTTTTTTCTATGACATGATGCAAGTTTTCTTCCTTGATGGTGCAAATTAGACATGTAAAGAAGGAAATCACATAATTTCAAGTAAAAAGAGAAGCATTTCTGAAGACCATCCCCATGGCTTAGCATACAGAATTGAACAAGGTATGACATTTGTATTTCAAATGTTCTGAAACGCCTTAGGAAATAGCTGTTTGCTAGCTTAAAACATATCTGTGATGACCCAAAAGCTGCTGTGCTTACCCAGTCAGAACTAGATGATCCAGCCTCAGCAGACTACCTAGAAAAACTTCGTTGTAACCTTGATATTGGGATAGAGACCAATTACCTTATTTAACAAAAACCACACAAAATTCTTTGGCATTATATCACAATGATAAAATATTTTACTTTTCTGCCATCTTTTGTTACTGCCTTTTAAGTAATTTCTTTCTTTGGTTTAGTAGGTCTCTTCCTTTTGAATTATTACACTATTTTCTTAAAGTACCCAGACATTTGTGTCTGGGCCTGTAGAACAGATCAGTAAGTCCTTGACTGGAATTTAAAATCATACCAGTATTTAGATGGAGTTCTCTTTAATGTTCTACTTGAGATTTCCATTTAATCTCATTCTAGCTCCTAATTTAATTTTAAATTACAATAATCTTTCATAATGATAAGCTGGGGGAATCTATCCTTCTCTACATGTAGTAGCTTTTGTCATCAGTTAGAGCTAAGCAGTAAAAATTTTCCTTAGATGAAGCTGAACACAGTTTTGAAGCATAAAACCTGAACCAAAAATAACAAGAATGGCAATGAAGTTGATGATAACATATAGTCCTAAATGGCCAAAAAAGCCAACATATTTCAACCCACAGAACAGGAAAGACAGAGAGATAGTTAACTAACTCCATGTACAAAACCTCCATTTACTTTGAGAAACTCTTTTTAAACAAAGAATATATTTGCCTAATTCAAAACATATGCAAATTTAGTTATTCACCAAATGGTAGAATCTTTTCTTTTTGGAAACATATCTTGTTTATGTCATTATATAAGGAATAGTTTGCAAAAATTTGTATGATGGATCATCACAGCTGCTCAGTTCAAAATAGAAATCCAACACGTCCACCTGAAACATTTTCTTCCCCCGTCCTTCTCCTGCCATAATTCACAGAGCGCAGTACTTGTACATAGCAAACATTAAAAACTTACATAGAAAGAACACAATTTTTATCTCCCAAATACCAATATTCAGCATTATTTTGTTTCATCCCATTTCATAACACAGCTTTTGAATTCTATTTTACACTTTTACTGTGTTTGGTTTTCCCTTTGCATTAGAGCAATCTGAAGTTCAATTTCAAGGGAACAGATCATGATAAATGTCTATTTTTTACATGACTGTAACATTGAGGACAACAATATTTCACAGCAAACATAAAACAATGCATGATTTCCTTTCCTGTTTTTCCTCTTAAAATCATAATATTTCTTAGGTTATTTGTTTTTAAAGGAAGTGCTTTGATGAAATTATTATTTTGTTAGATCCTGATAGGGAGCAACAAATTTGAACCACCCAAACAAATTCAAACTGATAGTGCTAAAGAGAACTCAGAAAAAAAAACCATATAGCCCACAAAATTCTGCTTAAGATAGAGATTTCAGAGCCCGGCATTAATCAGCCAGAAGCAAGCATCTCTGTGTATGGACCTTATTTTGGTGTGCTGAACTCACTGGGAGTGCTTGGGTGAGAAATTTACTTGCTTGCAAAAGTACTTGTCATTTCAAGTTGTGTGAACACAGTATCCCCTGCAGTCCTACCTCTCAGTCTAGTATCTAGTAAATTCTTACCTTATGAGGTTGCACCTTTTGTTTTCATTCACTATTCTCAAGCTGATAACATAATGACACTGCTGTGGGGAAGTGTCACGGATGCCAGGTGGCAGACCAGGAGTTACATAGTAATTTGGATACAAGGTCACTAGAATTAATTGATATATGAAATTTGATATGTGCATTTGAGGTTTAACTTTGCAGTACATGTGCTCCCAGATTAATTGTCTTCTCGAATGATTATTGCTGAAGGAATACTTAAAATTTTCATAAATATTTGTTATTTACTTCATTTGGAAATATTCACTCCAGTAACCCTGGTTTCTGGGATGCTTAGAGGGGAAAATGACATTTGGGGTGCAAAAATAGCCAAAGTGACTTCAGTTAAAACTTTGATGAGTGATTGTAGAATGCTTCTATTAGTATTTGTTCAACTAGAAAGGGAATTCTAATTTCCATGCAAAAGTCTTTCAGATGAAATAACAAATGAAAGTCAATACTAAAAAAAGTTGATGCATACTTTTTTAATTAAAAGAGCATTTGTAATCAAAGCTGAATTCCTTCTTTTGGTCAAAGGAAGGTTTCAATTGTTTAATATCACCATAATTCTACATTTGTGTGATTACTATTTCAATATTATTATCTTCTATGTGAGAAAAATAGCTGGCTATTACTATTATTAACAGCTTTGTATATAAATACTATTTTAGAAAAATGAAAGTGTCAAATCAAATTTATCACACATTTTCACTTAGACATATCTATTAAAAAAATAAAGATTTCCCATTGTAAAGGATTACTGTACTACAAAATATCTGTCAGAAAACTAGACTATCTGCAACTATAGTTCAATTTACCACACAAAAGGACCACACAATTTCATGAACTCATCAATTCCCAGGTTTTTTTCAACAAACCAAACACCTTTCTGGATATCTTACATTGATTAAAAAGAATTTACACAGCAAACAGAAAGGCTGTTTTTTTTAACTGACCAACGGGTTGAATTTTACCTTTCATTTACTCCTGGATGACATATGCTAAATACCGAAGAGTGAATACTCACAACTAAATGTTGAACAATATGTAGTGCAAAAATATGTACAAAATGTTGAAATGTTAACAGAGCTGTAAGTAAAATAAAACCACTTTCAAAATATCAAATGCAAGTTTATTAGTGATATCATAGTTATGTTGTATAGAGGTACATTACATAGGTATTTTTGACATCGTGTTTACCAATACAAGATTTATTAAAAAGTACATCATTTAGCCCTTAGCGATCTCTATTTTATTCCAGAAAAATCCACCTTTCTAAAAATATACTTTTCTTTCTTATGTCTCTGTGTGTGTAATGTCTACTTACCCCCTTTCAGTTACACAATTATGGAAAAGCAAAGCTGAATTATCTTTATGAGGGTGAAGGAACTGAAAGAAAAAAACAAAATGTATCACGAAAGCTTGAGTGCAAGTAGTTCACTAGAAACAACCAGTAAATAGATCTTTATATTTGGCTTAGTAGTCACAGGATATGTTTATTCTCTGGTTGTTGCAGGGAAGAGATCCACAGAAAAAGCTATTGCAACAAACTGAACCAAGAGATGGTTAACAACACTAGAAATAAGAGCATTATTCAATATCTAGACTGAAGTGCAGCTACACAGCTAGTATCATATTATAACTGCTTTAGGACCCTTACACATTTAGTATCTATACTTTAACTTGCTAAGCCACATCACTGTTTAGAGGCTGTCAATTCAATTATAAATCTCTGTTAAACTTCCGTCTATGGATTTTGACCAAAGTGCTTCCTAATGTCTCTTCAGCCCTTCCTGTAGGATGGTGGGGATTTACTTACAGGCTTTGGCCACAGAAGTCCACTGGCTATAATCCCAGATTCCCATTTTTTAATCCAACCTTTCAGTACTTTCTCTTACATCTTGTACCCTTTACTGTTTATAAACAGAGAAAAGACTGGAAAAGCAAAAAATTATGCCAAAAGCCCAGTTCTGAGAAAGGTCCTGCTTTGTAAACAAGAACCTCCCTCCCCAGTGATATGAATGTTAGTTAATGCATGACGAGGATGTCCTAAACTTGTGACTCAGGGTTAATTTAAGGCTGGCCTCAGTTTGACCCTAATATCAGTACAGAATTCCTCTATGAATACGATGTAGGAAAACTACAGAGCAGCAGCTCAGGAAATATTTGAATCGCCTGATTCCATCCTTCTCATCAATACTGACATCAATTTCTTGATCCATAAAGCTAGTCAAATTATTTCCAAATACACATCACAAACTGAACACCCCATTAAGAATATAAATATAATAAAGAATTATTTATATTTTTCCCTGAACAATCTTTGACAAGTCACCTTTCTTTCTCACCTGCTAAAAAGCTTCCAGCAGCTCAGTATCTTAAAGACTACTGTTTTCCCAAGTTATTTCTCTTGTACTTGTAAGGGTTGTCAGAGGAAGATTTTGAGCCTTGCTATCCCATTAAACATAATTAGTCAATTCCAAGCAGCAGCAGCTATAGGTTATCCATTTTTCAACCCTTTGCATGCCTGGCATTGTATGAGATTCACCCATAACATTCAGAATGACATTTTCTATGACATTATATTTTACTCACACTTATACTACCTTAGAAGTGTTATGGAATACAAGTCTATGAAAATGTGATTTAAAAAGCAATGGTTTGGAAAGGTTTGGAAAAAAAAACAAACAAAACCCTACCCTAAAACCCAAAGCTTCTTCCTCAAAGAGTTTGAAGGCTATGTTTAAGCTTGCATTCTGCTACAATGGATATTTATTTTGTCCTATTGTAATTTCATGTGAAATGCTTAAGTAGTCCTTAGAACCAGAACCCTAAGAGGTCCCTCCTATCTCAGATGATTGTGAAACTAGAGTGTTGTCCCCCACGAACTGTTTCATGAGCAAACTAAAGCTGAAGTACATGGTAGGAAGTGGGATGACATGAAGGCTAGTATTGGAGGACATCTTCCTTCCAGGGTAGACATTAACTTGATTTGGAAACTCTCCCGACATGAGAGAGGTTAAGTTTGAATTCCCTCAAGAAGAGGAAAAGCTTGTTGTCTGACATCCAGCTGTGATTTCTAGGCAGATATATAGACAGAGTAAAGGAAAACAGCAAGTCTGCTAATTCTGACCCCATGTTAGGTACACAGACTGATTTTTCAGAGGCTATTTGACAGCATCTTTTGAGCTTTAAGCATATTCACAAATTTTGAGCAGTATGCAAGTCTGCCATGGAGCTGTTTTAACCCTATCAAGTCACTTAGAAAAGCAGCTCAGGAACTTGGAGTTTCCACGGTGTGACAGCTAAGAAAGAACTTGCAGGATTACATATGGATATACACATACAGTACATATATATATATATGTATGTTTAAAAAATAAAAAAAACCCAAGGCTTTATTTAGTATGAGCTTCAGTCCTTCTATGTCCACTTACAGGTCTGTGGAAAGGATACAGCAGCTTGTTTATTCAAGTTGCAAGTACACATACATTAAGGTATGGTATACTACCTGTAACTATTCTTCCAAGAGCTGATTGCAAGCAACATGGGTTAGTTTCAAATTCCAGGTGTCACTAACAAAGACTGAAAAAAAATTATAGATGCTCAATGAATTAAAATTCCTACTTAAATAGTGAATCCAAATGGTTTACAAAATAAAAAGAAGGGGGGAAAGGAGAAAAAGGACCAAAATATACAGTGATCCTTATACTTCATGAAAGATTTTTTTTTGAGCTGTGCATGATGAAATCCTAGTTGGCAGCTGCACTGAGTGAGGTGCCCACCACATACCTTTCATAGCTCTTCTGCCTAGCTGTTCCCAATTCATCCATTGTTTAGCTAACCATAATACTTTGGTAACAGCTTGTCTTCCACAGTCTGATTTTATAAGAAACACACATGACAAAGTTTTTACCTCTCAAAAAAAATTTCTTTAACCAGACTCTTTTATTTCAGCCTATGACATGTACTCCCAACATGCAACTCATTGGTGACTAGCAAACCCAGAAATTATTAGCAAACCTAGCAAACCCAGCAAACCCAGAAAAGTTAGCTGACACGAAGTAATGTAATTATGACATGCCCCCTGTACATTGTGGCAGAGAATTTTTTATAATTGTAAACAGAAACACCACAAAGCATGATAAAAATATGCAAGTGTATGTATTTCAAGATTGCTCGCTGGTCTCCTGTCCATCATCCCTTCTTTTTGATCAAATATCAGCAGAATTCATCTCCCTTTTAGGGATTCTACCACTCCCTAGGAGATGTTACTTAACTCCAAAGTATCAGTCACTGGACTTGTATCTGATAAATAAAGACTCCATGGGTTTCACAGAGCTCTCCAAAAAGGCACAGGCCCTTCCATATAGAAAAGATATAGGATTAGTACTCTGTGAACTATTTTAAAGATGTGGTTAGCAACTGATGAAGTCTTCCTAATTTCATGTTAGAAATTTCACCAAGATTAAACCTGAAACAAATTTTTATGTTAGTAGACAACCGTTCTTGATCAAATTATAAAGAAATAGAGATTCCAATGGCAAGATTACATGGTTTTTGCCCTCCACCAACTTTTTTTTTCTTTGTTGTGTTTCAACAGATAAGTAGCTCTGCATTTTTCAATCTGATCTGAAAAATCCAGAATAAGATATTTTCCACAACTGAATGAAAAGCAAATGAGATTCCAGATTGAATGTTTTGCCCAAATTAGTGAAAAACACACCAACCATTTCATCTTTCAAGTTCACTTAGTTTGTGTCTTTAGCAATCCTTAAAATAATGGATTTTGCATAGCACATTGGATGTGATCCATATAATGGAAGAACAGGGATAGAAAATAGCTCTGTATTTAACAATGCATTAAATTGCTTGCAGCCAAGTTCCTTGATCTTTTAGGTACAGAACCGCAATCTTAAAAAATTAAACTAGTTAATTAATACATTGGTAGTTTAAATTATGTCCTTCAGTAAAGCAGTTGAGACCTCATGGAAGGCAGGTGAGTATTCTTTGTACTCATGGTTTTGAAGCTAAACATCTTAATTTCTGGAACAAAGAAAGAGAGTAAAAGCTTTTATCTAGGCACTGAGATCAACATTTTGAGAGAGACTGAGAACTGACTCATGCAGGCCAAGCCTGCTGGAGGAAGAAGTGGCAGGGAGCATATCAGTAGTACTGACATGTTTTATTTGGAGCAGCAATGAAGGAACAACATTATTATTTTAGCTCTTAGGCAGTGGAAATCAAGTACTGTGCTGACATGAAACTATCAGAACTTGCATCACCTCTCGGTAGATGATTTGAGTTCTATTCTCATCTGAAACAATAGGTCGGGGAGATGGTACTGTCAGGGTGCACGAGCTCCTGCACCCAAGTGCTATGACTTCCTCACTGCAGGTAGCACGAGGACCTGGACAGAAAGGTGGCATTTTAATACCAAAAACAAGAGCTGTGGCTTTCCAGGTCACCAGGACACACCATATTCCCTGTTGACTACCCAGGGACATGAGGGCTGCCTTTCCTTCCTCACTTGCATTTCCTCTGGTTCATCAGCTGACAAGATGGAAGAGGTGGGCTCTCAATTTTTTCTGACCTCTTTGCACAGCCCTCCCTCATGTGTTACATGACAGCAATAGAAACACTGTTTGGTGTGAGATATGGCATGTCTGGTCTTTACAGTGCATGCAACAAGAAACAATTATTCCCACTAAAATAACAGTCTTCTTACTTGCTGTCCTAAGGAAAGCTCAGTTTTCATTTGCTAAGCTGAGTCCAAATTAAAGCTATTTTCTTAAAGTTTCTCACCCCTCAAGTGAAATTTCCTTTCTGCTTCACAGAGAAGGTATCTCCTGCATCATTGTACCAAGCTTCTAAAAACCCCGAGGCCAGAATATACAGTACATTAATATAGAAAGAGAAGATAGACCTAAAGAAAGGATGCAAATACACAAAAGTATCCAGTAACTAAAAAGAATTGGAAGGAGATCTGACATAGTATTCGGCCACACAATGCTTGAGTATTTAGGTGGAGAGATTCTGGGACACCAAAGAAGCCATCTTTATTGTAGCAGATATGAATAAAGGTTACACCTGCAATATAAAGGAATACAGGTGCCGTTCAAACTTGGGACCCAGAAGGACATTGGAAAGATGAATATTGCACAAAAGAAAAAGGTGACTGTTAGTTTTCCTGTATAGCAATTTTAAATTATTAGTAGTATTATCAAGGCATTTCTGTATTAATTCAGGCTATTATATACAATAATGTTTCACTGTAACTGGACTAATGATTTGGACTATTAAACTGTTAAAATATTAATTGGACAAAAAATACATTATTGGCTTCACATATATGGTGTGTTCTTTTTTCCTAACAGTATTTTGAATGCAACACATTAACTGGCAACTTACAGCAACATCTGTCTCAATGCAAGGAAACTCCCTCATATACTTTTCTGCTTTCTTGGATGACATTTGAAAAAAACTCCTTTCTGCTGTGATTCAACAGTCACCAGAACACAGCATAGTTAGTATAATGCTACCTTAACTGCTGCTAATATTGCAACTGCATGACACTGGTCAGGATGACAAAGGAAATTGATACATTTTTTGCTGATTCTAAGTCTTTACTTTATAAGTCAAGGTTTATTTTGGGGAGGAGGAGTGTTTGTTTTTATTTTTAGAAATTTTAAAAAGAAGAGAGGTAGAAAGAGGGAAAATAGTTACCTGAATTTCACTGAAACAAACTTGGATTTTTCAGTCAAAGTTGGTGTTTCATTCACCTTCTGTCTGAAACCAATGCATTCTCTCAGCTTGCTGCTCATCAGTACTATTATACAGCACGTACAAGAACCACAGCATAGGATTTGATTGTTTTCTTTTACTTGTAGACTGACTGCATACCAAAACTACACATACACAAAACCGCTTACAACAGAATTGCTTTAAATTTTAATAAGACACAGTGAATAGACTGAATAAATTATTGAACACATATAGACACCCAGGAGGCAGTGCACATTGTTAGGAAGGCAAGAGAGGAAGGTCAAGAAAAGAGAGGTGTTTACTATTAATAAAAGTATGGTAGCAATGCCAGTTGTGACAGATAGAGCCATGGCCACATTTTCATCTCTGACCTAAGAAATAGAATGATATAATAAAGACAAACTATTAAGTGCAGTGTAGAAGCTCTTCAGTCTGCAGAAAAAACAAGTTTCCCAGTGGAACAAACTGGAGAGATTGCCTGTATATTGTCTATATATATAGACGCACACACAATTTTATGTTTCACTATACAGGAAGTATTTGTTCTCATTCTCCAAAGTGCCAAGTTACATGGCACTTTTAGAATTAATACAAAAATGTCTTTCTGCCTATGCAGTACAGGGCCAACTATGTGATGAACACCACCAAAAAAATAGTGACTGACCTTGTACTGTCTTTATTTGGACAGGGTAGTTAGCGATATTGCTTCTAGCAAACAATTCATCAAGTTTACTTGCAAATGGAAGAAGGGGTGATGACATGCTTTTATTTAAATGCCTATAAAAAGTACTCATTAGAAACAGTTTACTTAAATTCCTTACAACAGAGGCTGTGGAGCACTACAGGAGGTATTACAGAAAAAGCACTGCATCCACACTTGGCAATTCAGAGCACTGACAAAGTGGCAACAGCAGGAATACCTCATTTATGTCATTTTCCTTAACCAAATTGTCTCCCTCAACACTACTCTCTGTCAAGTACTTCACACTCTTTAAAGAAAGGGTTGATAAAAGAAAATTACAAGTAAGTTTGTTCTTCAACGCAATGTTCTGTACACAAAAAAGATACAAATATGCAAGATCACTTCAAGACCTGTTTTTTATGATCTTTAACTGAAGAGCACTGGGAAATTAGAACTTCACATTTCATGAAAAACTAATTGAAATAAAAATAAAAATATGAAGATTTCAAGGAGGTTCAGGGTCCTAAGGGGAATGGATACTCCAAGTCTTTGATTAGTGCATTGTCAACAATCACTGTGCTGTAACTATTCCCTTAAGACTCGTCCTATTTCTTTAATACGAGCAAGATACCTACCAGTTTCAATATATCCAGGTTGCTACTCTTGTAAGTAGTGTAGTACTGGCACTTCAGTTGGGAAGCTGGGAGCACCCAGAATACCTGGAGTAGTTCCCTAGAAATATTTAAATTCAAGATTTCTAATGCTGTAGGAGACCAATAGATGGCTTAGTCTGACTCAGTGAAACATTAATTTACTCTCTACAGGGGCCCCCAAAACAAGTTAGTGAAAACACTTCCAGGTAAATAAATACTGGACAATGTGTTCTGGAAGTGAATTTTGAGCTCACAACATTCAAGAGTTTCACTTGAGAATCAACATTCTGTTTTGAAGAGAAGTTGATCACAAGTGGAAATTTTGTTTGCAATGAAAACTAGTAGTCAGATTTTATTTTTTTTAATAGATATATTTAATACTATTGGGAAACTACCTGTATTTTTAGTAAGCAACCTGGAAGCCAAAAACTTGCCAACAAAATTCCTTATAAAATGATTTTGCAAAATGTTTAAAATCAAGACAGTTTCCTGCTGCTCACAGGTAACTCATTAAGAGTAAAAGAATATAAACTGGTTAAATGAATTATTCATCCCAACTGTTTACACAGTTCTAGACTAACAGTGAAGCTTCTTTAGTATTTTTATGTTTACAAGTAGTTCAAAAAATAATCTGTGCTCTCATAAAACACTAATTTTTAAACTATTCAATTTCACATTGACAAAATGTCTATGACCATTGAAACATGTGTGTGCATAGACATAGCATTTGCAGGACATGCAAGTAACAAATTAACATGATTTACAACAATGTCCAAATTTAGCTTCCAAACTTATTTTTTCTTTAATTAGATGCATTCTGTTTACAAGTAAGCTATTTTACTTAACTTCATAGCACTTTCAAAGCCCTATGGTTACAGGGGTATGTTCCTACACATGCACTCCAAACATACATGTTAGTAGATGTGCAAAGTCAACAGCTACACTAATACCCGAGTCCGCCCTCATCCTCACTAGAAATCTCTCTCCTATTAACTGTATTAATACTTTGACTCTAAAAAATGCTTATTTGCATTCCAGCATTTCAGAAATTTCTTTTAAAAAACAACAGCTCTTATTAGAAAATTAAGTATCTCACTCCTTGTTGACTGAATAAACTTTCTTATATCTAGCCTTTCAAATAACAGGGAAATGGATATTAATGATGCAAACTTTACCATGACCAGAAAAGTTTGTTTTGGATCCAAGATTAAACAATAGAGCAGATAATGATCTTTCCCCCCCCTCCCCCAAATACCAAATAACAATCTAATTTTTAAACTAGCTCTATTTGTTTAATGCTCAATTCAGTACCAATTTTGTTTGATCTTTTTTAAAAAATAATGAATTAAATCTTTAAAGGAAAAAGGTGTTTGCAACCAAATATTCTCCCCTTAAAAAGTCAGCCAAACATATCAACATTTCTTGTATGTCTTTCAAAAAAAAAAAAGCTTTAAAATCCAGACATTTGTTGAAACCAACTGTTTCACAGACAATTTCCATTCAGATTAATTGAAGCTTTCATTTTCCTAGCACAATTCATCAGCACATTCATTGGCTTTACACAGTGAGGTCCATTCAAGGCCTGAGGCATTAGGGTTTTATGGAGAAACAATTGGGCAGAATTGGACATGATATTTCTCTTTCAGGCTGATTTTAAAACACTAACTGCATATGAAATTGTCCATAGGTGGTTTTAAGGTTAAGTCCCAAAGAACAAGAGTTACTTAGCAGCAGGTAAAACCAGATGAAAGGCAGATATTCACAATAAACTTACTCATCACACAATTTAAAACTTATATACAACATTTGCAAAACATTTTTTGCACCGTTATATTTGTCTTTTAATATATAACCTCTCATACACTCCATGACAAACAAGGCTCAAGTCCACAGAATTTTAGCGAGGAAGTTAAAGGTCACATATACATTTACTCAGGTGTTCGCTCACTAATAGATTGACTATAAGCAATGGAGGGGCTATTATTGACTTGTTTGTAGGTTATAGCTAAGGAAACGCAAAATTATGAGAGTTTCTCTTGAACAGAACCATGGTAAGAAGAGGATCATGCTACAAAAACCTTGTTGAGAGCATCACTAAGTGGGAGCAAGTATACCAGAGTCCTACTACAAATACCTTGGCAGCCTGCCATGCAAGCAGCCAGTTTTGATGGCTGCAAGGAATGAAGTTGAGAAGCAAGTGAACAAAAGAGTCTGGATGAGAGCCAGACAAGGCATAAGGGGTACATAGCAGAAAGCCACTTCACAGCTGTAAACAGCAAAGGAAAAGTGCTTGTAGTGGTGGGAAGGGCAGAGTCCAGGCACAAAATTAAATATCTTCCTTTGGTAGTTTACTATGCCTCAAAAGGCAAGCAGATCTGGTTTTTAGATGTGGCCAAGCTGACAATGCAACTGTAACATGTGACTAATGCACACATTCTTACCTTGCCACAAATAAGAATAACCTGAGCGATGTCCAAAGGCTGTCCAAGGGCTATTCGGCCAGCTGTGGGTTTGGGAGCTGGGGACTGGGTTTCCTTGTTTTTTGATGCAAAACCGCTTCTGAAGGTTGCATGTCTTCCTTCCAGTTGGTGTACATTGTGCTAGCGTTTTGAGGTAGGAGAGTATGATAGTGGATGCTGAAATGCAGAAACACCTCACCTCAGGACTCCTAGGAACATCTTCAAGAAGTCATTGTCATTGTTTTGAGTGATTTTGCTGTCTGTCTAGTGGAGAATACTTAAGCAGTATTTCTGTGGGTCAGTGTGTCTTTAACTGAGAATAAAGTTGTTTCAGCTTGCAATAATACACTCAGAAGCTTTGACTATAAGGACTATAACTGTTACCAATCATTTAATGCAAAAAAATAGGTTTAGATGACAATAGTGTCAGAATGTTTATGTCACATCAAAGGCCAGGAAGTGAAAAAAACCCAAGAGATTCAGCATCAGCCCTAACTCCTCTAAGCTGCTCATCAGCTATTTTTTACGGTTACACTTTACAATTCTGAATACAATAAGCAACAAGCTTTTGTAGAGAAAACAGAAGAGAAAATATTTATGACTTTGTGTCCTGGTTTAACGCCAGCGAGCAACCAAACACCATGCAGCTGCTCACCCCTTCCACCCCCAGCGGGGGGGGGGGGGGGG
>JANZLQ010000031.1:18541839-18567353 GCA_026212715.1 Elanus axillaris | reverse complement strand
CTGAACTCAAAACACAGCACTGTACCAGCTACTAGGAAGACACTTAACTCTATCCCAGCTGAAACCAGGACACTGTGCATAGCCCCCTTTGTTCAATTTTGTGATATAAGAGTGGACAGGGAGTAGCAAGGAAATACTAATTTTCATTCACTGTTCATTTATATACAAACTGGTTGTTTCTGATGTAAACATCAGCATCTTCTGTTCTACCTGATGGCACATCATCAAAATTCAAACTTCTAAAACAAACAAAAAAAATCCTAAATTTCTGAATTCCTCCATAAACATTAATTATATTTGATCTGGGAAAAGTCACATCATGATGATACAAGACAAGCTTCAACAAAAATAACTGAGATTCAGCCACTCTTATTTATGGGAGCCAGTAACTGCACCATTTCTCTCTGTTACTCCTAGTACTTTGCCTTGATTTGGCAAAGTTCTTCAGTCTTAGAACCTGAGCATCTTCAAGCATTTTCATTTCAATTACCCTCAAAAGCTCAGTCCCTACGCTAACTAAAAGGGAGCCAATTTCTTCTCCTGCTTCCATCATGTACTTCTATAAATACACCTAGTCATTCTTACAGAAAACAACTGCAAGTTTGAGAAGACCTTCATTAGGAACAAGTGTCTTCAGGCTGACTTCTACACTTAATGTTTAATCTGCAGTTACAAGATTCAGCAAACCTGTGCAACAGCTTGACAGAATGGTTGACATTGGAAGTGATCTCTGGAGGTCATCCACCAAGCCAGACTCTTCATTTAGAAGTTTATCGAGTAGGTTATGCACAATTTCCCCTTGGTGAAGCCGTGCTAACTATTCTTATTGCCTTGTCCTTTATGTGCCTGCAGATGGTTTCCAGGATTAGCTGCTCCATCACCTTTCCAGGGATCAAGTTGAAGCTGACCAACCTGTAGTTCCCTGGGTCCTCCTTGCCCTTCTTGAAGATAGGAGTGACATTTGCTTTCCTCCAGTGGCCATGATCAAAGATGATTAAGAGAACCCTTACAATGACATCAGACAGTTGCCTCAGCACTCATGGGTGAATCCCACCAGGGCCCATGGGCTTATGTACCTCCATGTTGTTTTAGTATTCCCTGATCAGATCTTCTTCTACAAAGGGTACATTTTTCTTGCTCCAGGCTTTCCCCATAGTCTCCAAGACCTGAGATTCCTGAGAATGCTGAGAAGCATTTAGTACTTCTGCCTTCTCCATGTCCTGTGTAGCCAGATCCCCTGTCTTGTTGAGCAATGGGCCCACATTTTCCCTAGTCTTCCTTTTATCACCTATGTACTTGTAGAAGTCTTTCTTGTGGTCTTTGATGTCCCTGACCAGATGTAATTCCACTTGGGCTTTAGCTTTCCTAACTTCATCCCTGGATGCTCGGACAACATTTCTGTATTCTTCCAACATTACCTATCCTTACTTCTACCCTCTGTATTTTGAGTTTGGCCAGAAGCTCCTTGTTCATCCACGCAGACCTCCTGGCATTTTTGCCCAACTTCTGATTCTTTGCAATAGAACTCTCTTGAGCTTGGAGGAGGTGGTCCTTGAATGTTAACCAGCTTTCTTGAGCCCCAATTCCCTCCACGGCCTTATCCCCATGTGACTCTTCTGAGCAGATCTTTGAAGAGGCCAAAGTCTGCTCTCCTGAAGTCCCAGGTTGTAAGCTTGCTTTTCACCCTCCTCTCTGCCCTCAGCCTTGATCTCTCGGGTCAACATTTTGTCACCTCACACAAGAGAGAAGCGCACAAAGAGCTGGATGGTCTGTACAAGACAATCTGAAAGAGCAGGGAGTAGCGATCAACTACTGTTAAGCAACCCATCACTCAGCAAAAACAAAACTTAAGTGGAAGTGTTATAATGTAGCTGGAAGTGTAACTTTCATACACGTAGGTGTAATTCAGCTAGATTAAGCTTTCAAGGAATTTTAAAGATTTTCCAGTTCCCTATGCACTCCAGGCTTTATTTTTGATCTCCATTTGAGAACCACACTTTAATCCCCTTCCCTGATATCCAGGAACAAACCTGAGCCTGCATTTTTGTTTTGTGGCTACAAGAAAGTGCCACTGTCTCTTTAGACTAGCAATGGCTGCTGATAGAAATAAAGATCATGCTTCTCCCCTCAGTCCTGCATCCCTAAGCTAAAGCACCATTCAGCTTGGGGTGATTTCCTGGTAGGCTTCATGGGAAGTGTGTTCCTAGAGCCTCTCCTTTGGCTTACATCTTATACCTCATCTCCTCTATGACACCATTTGAACATCAGAAATAGAACAGAAGTGGCAAAATTACAAAACTGCAGTGATGCATGCTTTCAGGATTCAGTAGGAACAAATAAGCTTACCTGAGCTTAGAGCAATGGTACCTCAGGTTTGTCTACACTTGTAATCTCAACTCTACAGTTCAGACATACTCAGTTGACTGGTTTTTATTCAGTTCAAAGTATATGACCTTGAGATGGAGTAATCTACAAAAAACAGGTGGTAAAATGCCACACAGTAGATACAGTTGTAGAAAATCAAAAAGCCAGCATGTCACTCACTAAGTATTTACCATCACCAAAAAAAACAACAACCCTACATTACCAGAAGGCCACAGCTTCAGGATGCATAATCTGTCTACAGCTTTATGTGGACAAGTAAACAGTGCAATGCTTCAGCTATTACCCTTAAACTACTGAAAAGAAGACCTCAACAAACCACACAGATACTGTTTCTCAATAATAGCAAATACAAAATAGTAAATCAAATTATTAGGTGATGGATCTCGGATCCCAAAAGCATATTATTTACACAAAAGATACCCTGTAAGCATGAAATGAATTTGCAATTCATGTTAAATTTAAAGCTGACACAAGCACACAACAACACAAAACCATACTGTGAATGTCTAATAATTATTGTGCTGTTATAGTTGAGATGCTGTAAGATTATAAATGAAGTAAACTGTTTACAGGTAGAAAGGTTGGGGTTTTTTTTAAGACTATCCAGTATACAAGTGAGGGTGGAGAAGTGCAAGAGTGCACCAAAAAGGCATGCTTTTGGACACAATCTCTTCTTAAACTAAAGTCTTAACAGCAATAGCAAAATGAGCTGAACGTCAGTTCTTTCTTGCAGATTTCTTTCTTATCAGGATAAGCCATTCTTTTCCATTTTAGTAACAGTGATAATAAAGAAAAACTCTTTTTCTAATTTTTTTTTCTAATTAAACTCAACCTACATCATATCTTGGCTGCTTTTTGAGATTCATATTTTCAGGCTTCTCATTTTCAATTTATTCATCTTTACAGAAATTAAGCCCCCAAATCCTTTTTATTCCAGGAAAGAGTGTAAAAAACTTGTTATTACTATTTATATTTTCCAAAATACAAGTATCAATTTAAATAAGATGTCTTCAAGAAGGTTTAAGGGACTAGATTATGACACTTCCAAATATCAAATATCAGGTTAAGGTCTAATCAAACAGATTTCCACTAAAATCAATAAAACTCATCCTTTGACTTTGTTCATGTTAAAGCACTCTTTGGCACAGTCAACTAGATATACAAAACTTACATGTTTGTGAGGATTTTCTTCAGAATAGCTCTGGTCTGATTGTCTGGATGCAAGGTGCACAGTCAGGGAGAGTTGGGTACACTCTGGAGCCGAGGCTTCAACTTAGTTTCACCCAAAATTGCGTACTTTGAGGCTGTTCCATAATGCAAACTGAAGCACAGTAAGCAGAAAAGATTGGAGATGCCTCTCAAAGGTACTCTTGTGTTCTGAATTAAAATGGTAATGCCAAGACAGCTGTTGTAAACTAAGATGCCACTTTGCTGCCAGAGGTGGCAGAGAAACAAACTTCAGATACTCATCTGAAGCCTAAGTTGATGTTCTATAGCCATTCTCCATTCTATTTTTTCCCAATAAAAACTCTCTATGAGGCCACTTAATTCAACCATAGATTACTAATTTGTTAATGTAATTTAAAGGACCACTGGGGGTTTTGGAATTATTGAAAAATCTATACATTCATGAATATACGGTCCTGCTTCAATGCTGGATACATCTCCTTTGATAAAGTTGGATATGGGCAGCTGAGCTAATGAATGCTTTTTAAACAAGCCTTATAAATTTCAACTGAATGATGGTAAAGTAGATACTAAGAACTGCAAAAGACTATTCTAGTTTCTTTTCATCTTGCATCATGTCCAGGATATTTTTGTCCTGTCTTTTATCTAATATTTCTCCTCCTCTTCCCCTCTACTTTAGCAACTCTAAAATCATCATTTTTTTAGTTTTATTATCTTTGGTTTCAGAAATGTATTTCCATATGTTATTTCTCACATATGGTTCTTCTGCAAGTTGCCCTGAAGACATTGCACCTAATTCAAAACTGCTTAAAATAAGTGGAAGATATCACACTTAAGACCTGAAGCAAAACTCAGGGAAAAATGCACTTGCTGAATCAAAATTATAGTGTCAAGTTTCACTGAAGAGAGAAGACTTTACAGGAATTCATTTGGAGTTTGTAAGGGGTTAAGAAAACAGTAACCCCTTAATAAGAAAGATTTAATAAAATTTAAATCCTATTTATACAGTTCAATGGGTCAAGCAGCATCTTACCAAAAAGAACATAATGCTCTCCATAAAACAGTTCAATTCCATAGCACACTTTTAGCACTTATTAATGCATACTTTCCAGACATTCTTGATAAAAGGAAGATTAATATCAGTAGCGTCAAAGGTATTGGTTTTGTTTAGTTTTCCTGATAATGATAGCAATTTTAATTCCAAATTCAAAGCTTTAATGACATTTTGTGAAATAATTAATTGAATTAATTTCAGCACACCAGATTTTTCATAGGAGAGCTCTGGTCCTCAAATTTTAACCTTTGTATCTATGGAAGGTAGCAATTAAGTTGCAGGAATTTCTTAAGACATATTGACTAGGTTATTTTAATTTTTTTTTACATTTTCAAACAGCTTAAAGTTTAATATATTTTCATTTTAAATTTCATGTATTGTCAAAACATTCTTATTTAGAAGTGTTTTAACAATAAATACAGCTTTATTATTTTATTTATTTTAAAGTATAGCAACACTATCTGTTATAACTTTAAAGACAATATGCTACTTTTTCACAGTAGAGGTTTTTGTTGTTCAAAGTGTACTTTCTTCTGAAATGCAGCCCACAATTACTCTCATAGGGGTTTTGTTTCTTCATCTTGAGGAATATAAATTTAGATTCTATTACTAATTGCTTCCTTGTAATCAAGGAGTTGACATCTGGGGATTTTACAATCCTCAGGCTACATTAAACAGAAGAATAGTTCTAAGGCGGTTTGTTGAATGAGTAAGTTCACGTAAACCATTGTACAACTCTGCCTTGAGAGGAAATTCTGAATTGTTATCAGGCTTTTCTCAGTCAACTTAATATTATATAATATGTAATTTAGAACTTAATATTTTTTTCAGAAAGACTACTTCAAATTAATTACAGGAGTGTTGGCAAATTTTATAGCAGTGAATTTGGAATTATACAAAATTTAGAGTTCCACACTTGAGTAAATTAATTCTGCATCTTAGGAATATGCTATACATACACAAAACTTTTTGTTAGAAAAGGTCAGGTCTCAGAGGCAATCATAAGGCTCAGAGACAAAGGGAAAAATCAGAGGCAGAAAAATATGAGTATGAATAGAAGTTACAGTAACTCTGGTTAAGGTGATCAGTAAGAACAACATGAACAGAATTAGAAAATGCAGAACAGTGTTCCAAGTTCTTCCTGCAAACAAAATCTACCAGGTGTGGATGTAGATGAATTTGAAACCTGCTCTAAAGGGATCTTATATGAACTTGAATCCTTTTAAGCCTTGCCAGGATTCTGCTGTTGGCTTCCATTAACTGTACTAAATACTCAGTGTAAAACAGTGTCAGAATCTGAAAGTAAGCTGTGCTAATTCATGAGGGCGTAAAATGGTACGCTAAATCAGTATGATAATTCAATTTTATTTTTTAAATCAATTACTTAATGAAATGCTTTTCCTCAAATTTCATTGAGGTATTCATACACTATTTTCAAAATGTGCAAAATGAAGATGACCTACCTGATAAATCATTTAGCTGAAGCAGGGAAGTATAATAAAACCTACTGTTGGTTCCTTCAGTTGATAAAACAGATTATTTTGATCTCCAGGTCCTTTAGAGTGTCTTCTTCTGTTTAATTAAAGCATAACCATTTGGAAAGGAATAGAATCAAAATCTCTGTGAATTTTGAATATGAATGAAGCACTCTCGTGCTCCCTCCTCCATCTCCCACTGCAGGGTTACTGTAGCAAGAATGCTAGGCAAGAGACAACCACAGTCTCTTGATATAAAATATTAACCATAACTGATGTACTCATTATTACAATATGCTGTCATGGAACTGCATCCACAAGTATGTTATATCTTGACTTGACCAAGCTTTGGATTACCATAGGATTTGGCATCAATAAAAACTCTGATAACAAATCAGAAGAACTTCATAACAGAGATGCTCATTTTTTTTCATTCCCATCTGTTTTAAAACACAAAATATAGCAAATTACAATCAATAAGCAGTTATACAAGTCTCAGTAGATGGAAATTACAAATAGTCTCCCTCTACATCTATTACAAAGAAGACAGTAGGTCAACGAATGTATATTAAAAAATACCAAGTATTGATAAGAAGCTTTTGCAACCAGCACTGTTTAAAAGGCTAACAGATCTGTAAGATGTCACATAAAAGAAATAAAATGTAAGAACTGAAACAATGCAAGAAAACATTTGCTTTTTTTAATATATATATATTTCCAAATCAGATATGTAGAATTTTCAAGAAAGATATACTACTTTACTATTTTTCTACAGAAAACTTGTCTAAGGAGCAACACATATCTCAAAGGTTTTACACCTATAGAATTAAGGTTTAAAAAAGGAAAAGTAAGTTTCTAAAAAATGCATTCCTGGAAATGAGGTGTAAGTGAATCAGCATTTAACTAGAAGAAAACCCCTCAGTCATCAGTTTTGTCATTGCACAAATGTATCATATGGCACATTCACACATCCATTATACTCATAAAATAAAACATAAATTAAGATTTCTTGCTTATATGTTCTTTATGAGAAAGGCTGTTTTATATAACTGTTCTTTGGGTTGTTTGAAATCTATTTCCTAATCTAATTTCATAACCAGTTGCACATATGGCTCAAGAGCTCAAGAACCTCTTTCTTGCCTCTGCTTGCACCTCTTATATAGCTGTAAACTGTATTCCTTTCACTTTGGTAGAACAGGCTTATTAGAACCTTAAATAGGTGCTTCAGACCCTGAACATCCTGGCAATACAAGTTTTCTAAAACTGTTCAAATTTGTTCATTTTCCTAGATGATGGATGACCAGACTTATCACTGCTCTGCAATTATTCCCCTTGGTCAAATTATAGAGATCAAAGGATCACTTTTTCCCTTCCATACTTAGACTTTTGCTACAAATAGTGGTTCTGCTGTCTCTTTTTCTTTCTTTTTCTTTTTTTTTTAAAGTAAGTAAAAGATGTGCAAAAGTCACCCACAGACAGGTAAACATCTGAATTCTAAACAGAAGCAAGAAAGGAGGAAAAAGACTGGTATCCTGGTTTGATAACGTGTAATTGCACTAAAAGAGTGCACTTATGAGCACCAGGAGTAAGTAAGTGTATTTCAATAGCAGCTTCAAGGTATTTCAAATGGCGTGAAGTTTAAAGAACTACTTGATATAGGTTATGGGTGAGTATGCATAGCTCTGTAGGCAAAAATATAAGCCTATACCTTCACTGTTCAACTGAGAAGAAATCATGTATCATATGACATACACTGTAATTCCAGAGGTACTTCATATATTTTGAGCAAGAGATACTCCACAGATTTAAGCATTTAAGACACATTCACTGAAAGAGCTTCCCACAAGGGTCAACTAAAGACTAAACTTGTTATGAGAACTGTTTGCCCCTACTGGTGTTTCCCATATGCTGAAGTAAAGGGATTACTCCAGCACCTAGAAACTCTGAGAGCCTTCAGAGGCTATCCATGGACTGCGGCAGCAGGACAGGGTGGACCCACTAGCATTTGACCCCCTTTTGTGCCCTGAGGATTCCAGAGATACATACATACACCCGACCTGGTCCCCAGGCACTCCCCCTTCTGCATCCTGCCCTGCCCTTGCTGCAGGTGCACACCTCAGTGCTGTAATCCAGGTTTCAGCAAGAAATTGCCCTGCACAAGCTGCACCTGCAGAAAATCCCTGTGCATCAGTTCACTAACACCATTAGGTGAAGATTCAGACTGGAGTTTTATTGTCATGTTAGGGAAAAAAAAGTTTAAAATTCCCCCTCCCTCCCAATCCTATAAAGGAGGGCATAATTTTTGTGTGAGAGAGATAAGTCCAAGTATTTTTTATTTCACTGCTGTAAATTTAAGATCAAAGATGTGTGTGTGTTTACATACCAGAGCAGAAAGTGATTCCAAATCAGGAAGAGTTGACTGAAGTAATAAAGAAAAGAAGAGCTTAAAAAAAGCTCTTAAAATAGCTTAAATAAGCTAAGCTGCAACTCTTAAGAGAGCAGAAATACCGGTCCTCAATTTCTGAGGCATATTGTGACTGCCTTCCCTTAAGAATTAATGTAGCCAGTAGTTATATGGGTGTTGGCGAGTTTTAGCTCAGATAGAGTATTCTGCCATTTTAAAGTCACATGAGTAAAGAGGAAAGTGTTTGCTGTATAACAAGTTCTCTGAAAATAAAACTGATTGGCTTCAGTGAGGAGAAATCAAAACATTGGGATAGGGCATAGATGTACTAGAACTTCACCTTGCTTTATTAGCCAACTCTTCCTGCTGTTTGGAGCTCAACACCTTAGAAGTTTCTACGTGGAAAATTATTTCAAATTGTTTCATCTGTTTTGGAACTGATAAATGGCACAAAGTAGATTCTCATCTAAGAGAAAAATAAATCACGTGTTTCTGTTCTGTGGACAAATTTTCATAGTTTTCATACAATAACATCTTCCTAAAATTAAGACTAATTTTAAATAAATGGCAGGATGTGGATGAGTGAGTGACCTATATATATAAGTATCTAGCATAAAAAAGACAGCATTAATCAGCAGGCCCATGAAATTGAACACTGTGTTTAAGTGGCAAACATGCACTGAGATCCAAATAATGCCAAGAGCATAATGAGGGAAGAACTTTCAGCTCATTTGCCAGACTATGATTATTTTTATTTCTTATACAATGTTTTTTGGCAGGGAATGGGAAAGTAAGTGATATTTAATTGCATCAGTAATTTCAAACGAATAATGGAAAAAAAACAATGCCAGTTTACTCTTTGTGCTTTATCTGCTGTTAAGCCAATTTATTCCTCTTCATAAATCAATTTGTTTTTCAGTGTAGGTGGAATCATTACAGCAGGGTCATCTTCCTAGTATTTGGATTCACTAGCCATTAGGTTCAGAGTCATACATTGCTGATTCACAGGGAGAGCAATTCGTCCATAAGTAGAGGCTGATGTGAGAAGGTTGACTTTCATTAGAGCTGAGTGCATAATCTGAAACCAATTACTGAATGCATATCTTCTTGGTTTTGTCCTAATTGTTTAATCCAGTACTGCTGTAATTGGGGAGGGGTATGGGAGGGCATGGGACATGGACAGGATATGGGATGGACAGACAACATCTGCTAAAGGCCTTCAGCAATGAAAGGATCATGAAATTCTGCTGTTTTCAACATTTGAAAATTACCTGGGTGTTTCTTCACTGAACAATTATCAGGCTGGAAACTATTCACACATAAATTCATAGGAAAAAGTGGTTTTGTTATATTTAGAGAGATTAGGCTCTCCATTATGGCTACAGTTTTCATTTTGCAGGTGCTTATGTTATTGCTAGTAATACAGTGGTAAACAGAAGTTTTTCCTTCAAAACTTGTTCGTGATAATTTTTTAAAATTGAAGGTTGATTTCCCTCCTTCCCACAATGAAGAACTTAAATGCATGATAGTATTCATACAAATTGTAGCAGAATGAATAGTTGTTCAGTGTTCTTCAGTCCTTCCCTCCCCTTGTTATCCACAGGTTAATTATGCTAGCTACCATTCTGCTTTGCAACCCACCAGCACCTGGGTGCAGAGCAAATACTGAGTTTGGTTGCTCCCAACCCAATGGAAAATGAACTCAACTCTCGTCTCCCTGGTACCCATTTGATAACTACTAGCAGTGGACACTTTCTCAACATCTCTGTGATCTTTGTCTCTGAGGTTTTATCAATTTACATCAGTCTTTTATGAATAAAAGCACCTAAATAATAGGAGCTGAATTCAGATCAGCAACAATGCTAACTACATAGTCCATACTGTAGCAAGATCAAAACCCAAATTATTAAGAGCTCTTCTAGGAAGGGCTTCAATCACTAATTAAATGGAAGTTGCTGAATTGCACTGCTTCTTGCTATGAATGATGCATGCATGCATACATAAATAATAATCACTAATATTACGGGTAGGCTTTTGTTAAAGCAAACACAGTCTGATTGTCCTGGTATAAAGAAAATTAAACCAGAAGTATTTCCTTAAGACCATTTCACTCATTAAAAGACAGAGCAATATAATTTTTCCTTCATTAGTTATCTGCAACAGGAAACTTCTCTTTAGTGACTAGCCTTATACAGTTCCTTGCCAATTAATGAACTCCTAAGCTTAGCCATCAAAATTAAAGCCAACTAACTTATCAATAGAGACTTCAGTTGGCACCAAACTTAGAGCTGTGTTTCTACAAGGGCTGTCATTTTTTTGTGTAGCAGATACCACATGGATTCCAGCCCAGACCATTATAGATATTCCATTTGTACATCATCTCTTAGATAACTCTGTAAGAATGAGAGGGACTGTACACAATCTAACAAATCCTATGTCATGGAATCTGGATCTAATGTCTAACAAACCTGTCCTCTGATCCAGGCATCTATTAAGGAAAACCATATTGCTAATCCATATGCCTTTTTGGGGGGACAGAGCTTGTAGGTTGATATGCACATCAGCCAACTCTAGTACAGTTATACATTTCCCTCGGAGGCTCTTAATCAACTCAGGTGGTTGCTCTAAACTCAGGAGGTGTCCTCACATACAGGTAATTTAGACACTGTGAAACCTATGAAAACACCTACACCATAGCAATTCTATCTAGTCAAAAAACATTCCAACTTTCATCATTTACCACAACTAATGTGCTTTATTACAAGGTTTGAGAACAGAAGAAAAGAAAGACTTGCCTAGCCTGCAGGTCAAGGGACTGGTCTGGCCTGCAAGAGACTCAAGATCCAGTCTGTATGCATAATTCAGAGGAATCTATATTAAACTCACTATTTTGGCTCAGTCAAGCAGGACTCAAATCATTACTTCCCACATCACAGGCCAGAGTCCTAATTATCTGTGAACACACAGACACCTAGGTTTTGATCCAAAGCATCATATATCAACTCCATGTCTACAAACTGTTCTTGTTTTCTAATGAAAACAAAAATATTAACTCAAAAGAAGATTGTCATTAAATGGAATTGACCTATGTTAAACTCATATTCTGATAGTTATTGATTTTCTCAAGTTAAACAGCATCTGAACATCTAAAGTAGAAAAAGATTGTAATATAAGAAATAAAACTTACTTTATATTCCTTTTTCATCTAGCTGATCAATGCAAGCCAAATTTCACACTAATCAGCCCAAGCAGTTAGCATGCTATATGGAAATTTAAAATGTCTGCTGATTGAAGCACAAAAAAAACCCCACCAAACCACAAAAAGTAAGTATCTATAGCAATAACTCAAGATACAGTATTGCACTAAATCATGCAATTCATGCAAATCTTAGTGATGTTGAATGTGCTAGTTTTGGGATAGTTAATTTTCTTCACAGTACCTAGTATGGCACTATGTTTTGGATTTGTTCTGGAAATAGTGTTGATAATTCAGGGATGTTTTCATTACTGCTGAGCAGTGCTTGCACAGAGCCAAGGCCTTTTCTGCTTCTCACCCCACCCCACCAGCGAGGAGGCTGGGGGGGCACAAGAGGTTTGGGAGGGGACACAGCTGGGACAGCTAACCCCAACTGTCCAAAGGGATAATTCCAGACCATATGCTGTCATGCCCAGCATACAAAGCTGGGGGAAGAAGAAGGAGGTGGGGAACATTTGGAGGGATGACATTTCTCTTCCTAAGTAAGCATTACACATGATGGAGCCCCATTTTCCTGGAGATGGCTAAACATCTGCCTGCCGATGGGAAGTGGTGAATGGATTCCTTGGTTTGCTTTGTTTGTGTGCATGGTTTTTGCTTTACCTCTTAAACTGTCTTTATCTCGGTCCATGAGTTTTCTCACTTTTACCCCTCTGATTCTCTCCCCCATCCCACCAAGGGGGAGTGAGCGAGCGGCTGTGTGGGGCTTAGTTGACAGCTGGGGTTGAACCATGGCAATGACAAAAGACATCACTGTAACACCAAGAGCTATTTCCCACTGATTTTTTTTGTAGAACTCACTAAAGACCCACAGCTGTTTTTTCCACTCTGGCTCCCTATGTTTAGCCACCAGACATTATACATGCAATATAAATACACAAAATGCTTAGGGAAAAAGAAATTAAAATATGCTAAGGCAAACAAACAAAACCAAGCAAAAGACACAAAACCAGCAAAACCCAGGTTCAAAAGAATTAATCAGAGGCCATCTGAAAAATTTCACATGCCTGCTTGAGAAGTAATTTGCAAAATCGTCATGCTAGATACATTTTTTCGTACATGTTTAGAGAGCATCTTAATTAAATATCGTTAATATATGTGCAGACAAGATTTTTCCTTAACTTCACTAGCAATATGTCTGTGTGTGTATTCCCCCCTCCCCAATAAACGATTGTTAAGAAATCACAGCACAATTTTGCATACTGTTTTGCAGTTACCAAAGGATATGGGTATGTTTTTCACTAGTTTTGCAGCATTTTCCTTTACAGAATTTGTTGCCATTTTCAACAGTATTTAGGGGAGTCCTGCTATCAAGTTAACACTTACATGAACTCTGAATTAATAGCATCACTATCTGTATTGTGGTAAACACTCGAGGCTAGGATAGTGCTATGATTACAGTCAGAGGGGATGGGAATGGAGCTCAACAAAACTTTGCAGCCACTCCCAAGTTATGTATATAATTAGACAATATTAATTAAATTCCTATAGTCCTCCCACGCCACCTTCTCTCTCCCATCACCTGACATTTGAGATAAGTTATCTACATCAGTCACTATCACTCCATTTCCTAAGTTAGCCACTCCAGATTGATGAAGTCTGATTTATTGGTACTATTGAGGCTGTTCTAAAGTTCAAGCAGGAAGGTGAACAGCTGCAGCACGAGCAAGTATGTTACAGGTAAATAGAGTAATATTTGTACATGGTCTACATTATAACCTTTCCCTTTATTAGAGAAAACAACTACTGCAAAAATAATCCTGGCAACACACATTTTAGAGGCACAGATCAGCAAACCAATTTTCAATCCATCAATTGATCAGAGCTAGTCTTGGGAGTAGTTTTCTCTTGGAAGTGAAGGCCTATGCAGATGGCATGCATGTTCATGACTTGCAGAGCATCTGCACAGAATAGATAATTAGATAAGTAGAAGATAAGAACACAGTAACTAACTCAAAGAAAACTAGAATAGGTGTATGCATACAGAAAGTACATTATTTACAGTTTTATTTCTACATGAACTGATATATTCAATGATGTACAGTCTGCGTTTGTTTTACCTACATTTTAAGCCGGGGGGGTGGGGGGCTTGGGGGAAGGTAAAAGCAGTTGCCTTCCTCCATTCATCAAATAGACTCAGCACTCAAAACAATTTTAAGTTAGAACAGGAATGAAGCACTGTATATTGATGCTCATTTAAATAGCCTCCATTGGATTTGGCTCTGGGTAAAATATGTCTCTTAAATTTACTAAGGAACAATGGTTCAACTGTTCAAGTCTTTTTCAGGGGAAAAGATCTTATGAAATTCAAAACTTGGATACTAGAAGAAAATTCAAGTTAAGGTATAAAAATAAGTAGCTGAGATGCTGACCTGCCTTTTCTCTATAGTAGCTGCATGCTAGAAACAAATAAACAAAGCCTAGTGGTTTGAATGTTTATCAACCTGCAGTAGATTAATTTATATTTAAAATACTCTCTTTTTTTTCATATTGCTACAGTATCCTCTCTTCTACATATAAAAAATGTTGGAATTTTTCTAAAAAATTTACTTTATATCTCAGAGTAGTTGTAATGATTATCTGTGGCATAAGTGTAACATCCTTGGTATTTAAATGCTAAAATAACCCAATATAAGCAGTTTTGGTCCAGACATTTAATTAGTTAAAAACATCTATGAACACTAAATAGGGTTCTCCCAGAAGGTGGCATTTCCAGACAGATAGTTTCATTCTCGAGCTGGGGCAAGATGCTGCCCTCCCAGACTGGAAGGGAGATAACCCCATCCTTTGGTTTGGCAACTTCACATGATGCTGAGCACACATGTGGAGCACTGACACTTCTGGCAGGGAGCTCTCCTCCTGCCCCCTGGTGCAGGGAAGGCTTGTCCCTCAGCAGGGAGAGCCCAGCTGTGGAGGCACGCTATGCCATGCCACGCCACACCGCCAGGATTGCCCCTAACAGGTGGTGCAGACCTCATCAGGGCGGTCGCCAGCCCATCGGACACAAAGAGCTTCCACCATCCAGCTGCGTACACAAAGTGACCGTTTTCAAGGATCTGTGTAGTCTGTCAGCAGTGCAAAAGACTCGCTGGCTGGCTCCTCCTTGCCTTCCTAAACCAAGACAGTCCTCTTCTGCCAATGAGTACCGACAAGTTAAACCAGGACCAGTACTATTTTGATCTGCCCCTTAATTTGCAATAGGTTTATGAGATGATGAGACATGATTTGGGGTTAGTTTTTGGTTGTTTGGGTTTTTTTTTTTGGCGGGGAGCATTGAGCAGAAAGAGGAATACAGGCTAAGAAAACCTTCAGGGAAAGACTTGAAGATCCTGCCCATTTGCTTCGGTAGCCAGCAGGACCATGACAGAAATGTTTTCATCCCTGGTGCTAAGAAAGCATGCATCCAAACACACTGCAGGAAAGGGCAGGCTGTGCAGTCAGTCTACTGCTACAGGTCCCAGGCACCCTGTTACATACTGTCTGTCTATAGACCCACTGCCACTATTACAGCTGGTGTATATAAACTGTATACATAAATACAAACATGACAGAGTAGTAGCAATCACTCGAGTTATCCCTGAGGTCACAAAGTCCCCACTTTAGAAATATCTGAGGTATTGTTTTGACCCTTCCCATAGCCTATATAAATGTTCCACAATTAAGTACAACTGCAAAGAAATTATCGTGATTAGCAATTAATGTTTTCCATTGTAATCTATTCACATGATTTTAATTTCAACCACATGTGAAGTGCAAAGTGTCTATTAATCCATTTGGAAAATCACACAGGACAAAGGAGAAACTGACACACATGCTAGATTTCTTTAAAGATTATGGTTTTAAATTAATTTATACACAGACTAATTAACAGATTTACTTACAAATTGCCATAAAGTTCATCCTGCATTCAGTATAAGTTGTGCAGGTACTTTATGACATTTTTCTTACACAAGTGTTCCACACAAAAATACCTACAATTTATGAGCAATGGGTCCCTCCTTGATTTAAAACAGTAAAAACACTCTAAAAAAGCCCAATCACTAGCTAATTTCTTCCTAAATTCATATTTTCCTTTGTAATATGACATTGAAAATGTTTTCTGAGATATATACCACATTAAAAACAAGCTAATTAAGTCTGCAGCCATTCCCTAATCATGACTGTAATTTATTTTCTACTAAATTTACCCCTTCTGGTATAGCAGTTTGAAAAGATGCTTAACTCTGAGACATGACTGCCATTTTTATAACTTCCTTATGCCCAGTTTCTAACAAAGATTATTATGCATGCTTGCTTACTTTTGAGCACTTCATTAGACAACTAAAGGGCCATTGGGACCTTCATGTTGCTAAAATTAAGCACATTCATAGGTCTTTTCAGGATCAGGGCCTGAATATTTAGATGACAATGTGATTTATTTTTTTTTTTAACATACAAGTCATAGATCATACATACAGCTAAAGCAGAGCCAAGATTAGGCAGACTAATTTATTCAGGACTTGATTTTAGTGATTCAATTTTAACACAAAATATGCTGAATTGTGTGAGTTGTTATACCAATTTGGCACACTAGATGATATAGAAGGCATTTTGGTTTTAATAAAGGCCTGAAATTCTATTCAATTTTGAACTCTAAGCAAGCTACTTGTACTGTGAATCACTATAGATTATCAGATAAAGATTGTGCATAAATTTATACATTTCTCAAGATTTCAATGCAAGGATTTCTTTGCTGTTTTCTTTTTTATGTTCAAAAGCTTATTTTGAAAGCATATTATCTTCTTTAAAAAGTAGTAAATACTTGAAAATTAATCTTCAGCATGTTAGTACTCAGAAATAAACCTGACCACTGACAACATTCCTATAACATTCATTATTTACACATATTTTCTGCCTCGGATGTAATTATGACATAATTTTCCCATGCCTTAATTGATTATACAAAACACTCCATGTCTATGTACAATACATATTTAATATACTTTCAACACATCTTTTACCCACAGCTTGAAAAAGAGAGTAAACACCATTTGCCCTTATTAAGAACAACCAAATCATCAATATTTACTTATTAATGTAAGAAAATATTGGTGGATTGGAGGCACTATAACATGCACCAAGCATGACAATGAAAATGTGCTCGCAATCAAGAAAACATAATAAATTATTTTTTCCTTCTTGGAGAAAGTGTGAAATAAAAAGTCAGTACCATTCACCAGACACACTTAATCCAAAAAGTCCAAGGTCAAGACCATAAAAAAATGGAACTGAATGTCAGAAGAGAAATCTCCTCATGATAGTTCCTGTTGCAAAGTGCTTCAGAGTTCAAGAATACTTTGTGCTTTATCACTGCAATTTACTAATAAACTATGCTCAGCTCATCTACTCCTGAACTCCCATTAGCTTCTGGGAAAACAAAACACTTTATAAACACACTTGTTTTTAGACATAGTTTGGAATATTATAGCAGGTTAGAAAAAGAGGAAAAAGACTGGGTGATACTGTGATTTATGGATTATGTTATTCTGTATATACAGCCATCAATGGAATAAATTATGCTTGCTCAGGCAATTTCAGTGTTGATGTTTATGAAGTCCAAGACTTAACAGATTAGTATAGTTTTGATAGGTAAATTTAATTTAAGTTTCGTGCTCCCTTACAAATACAGTTTTGATGCATCTTGTATTCTAGTGCATCTAAGCAAACATGTCTGGAACTGTAAATTTTCCTTAAAGGAGATGACACATTCATCCGGAACTTATTTAAAATGAAATTTGAGAGACAGAATTTAGCCTTTTCTTCATACTAGAAGAGGCCCTTCTTCATATTTCATCAGCCATTTTGTTAAGTTCAACACTTGATGTTAACTGATAAAACCATTGCAGATTCCAAGGCTATGCTGAGATTATATTTATTTAAGGAAACAAATGGGATTATTTTCTTATGCATGAATTTCAGGCATGCTGCAGACCGTTTGCTCCTATTTGTTTGTGTGTCTTTTTTACACCATGTTCTTGCCTTTCACAGTGGATTGAAGTCTAGTGAACAGAAGGCTAGAAATTCTCCAACAAAGAATCATGGAAGTGAACAAAATAGTTTTCACCAGATAAATTCTACAAAAAGACAAAAGTATCTGAAAAGTAACTTTGGTGTAGATTTATATTTATTATGCCCAAAGCACTGTTTGGTTCACAATGAGTTTTCTTAGCTTGTTTTGAGTATTAAGATTTACAAGCTTTAATAACTGTTTAAATTGTAGCATATTTTTTTTAAGTATTAACTGCAAACAGAACACTTCTAGAAACCCCATGCTGAAGACAATGCATACCCTTTCTGTTTTCTCCTTCCTCCTCCTCTCACATCTGTCCCACAATTTAGCCTGAAAGAAATGTTTGTAGGCAACAGTGATCCACTGATTCCATTTGCAAACCTACTGCAGAAACTGCTGGAACTGTGAACTTAAACTGGCAAATTTAGTGAAAGAAAATATGAGTGCACTTAGTGAACAATGTTACTGTCTCAAACACTTTTTTTTTTTTTAACATAACCCTCTTTCTTGGCTCCTACTAATTTTCTAATTGTGCAGAGGATATTATTAATAAAACTATTCCAAACCCTGGGCACCCAAACCAGGTATGCTGATCCCTTGCCCTCTAGAGACTCACCATTTACAGTCTCACTCAAGCCAGATTTAGACTTTTTAAAACAATTTGGGCCCTCCCTCCTCTTCTAGTGTAGGATGTGAGATTTTTCACAGTCTGATAAATAATAAATGATTTTCCCTTTAATCCCATTAAGGCTTCTCAAAGGTCAGTAGTGTATGTACATCAGATCAATGCATGAACCATTTCCCAGTAAAACTCTCAAATATATTTCTTTTGCAGCACTAGCAAAGCAGGCCTATGGCAACTCATGCCTTTTCCAGGAAATGGGCTATACATATTGCTAATGCACATATTTCTTAATTAAGCATTCAACAGTGGATATACAAGTTACAAAGATGCTTCTTTGACACTAGAACTAGAACTAGAGCTAAATGATCACTACCAAAAAAGCAAAAACCATTACTTTTTCCTTCAGTTTCTTAATGCACTTGCTTCAGCTGAGCTACATTTCGATCATGTTTGGTTTTGCATGATTGAATTTTACTGGCTTTTCTCTGGGTTTATTGGGCCATTTGAAAACTGCAGAGGCAGTTACAGTTTGACCAGGAGATTACATGCGTTAGTATTACCTGTATTTTTGTCTAATCAGAGAACATAAAGAGCATGATGTATTACAATGTATCCAACCCATTTTAAGTGGATAATTCTTAAGATGTGTAATTAGGAAGCAATTATCAACCAATAAGATTTTATAAATTTTATGAAAAGCAGAAGAAATCATGCTACAACTGAACAACCTTAAAAGATTACAAGGGGCACTGGGAATATACTATACCAAAGGACAGAAATCCACCTGTTAAATTACCAGTTCTTGGATTAAAAGAATTAGTCCTGCTGAAATGATTAAACTACCTAGATTAAAAATGAGATGTTTTTAAGTCATCTCCCTCCTCCTGCCACAACCCTACTACTGTCTAGGACTAAAGTGAAACGTTTTAAATTACTGAAGTTTCTTCTTCAACAACCAGGATATAAGTTACTGTGCACGAGGCTTGCTGCTGGAAACAATGGCAGTGATTTCAGACAAGAATAGACAGCCATCCCACTGTATAGTATTTTCTCATTATGGTTTTATGCATACAAGTTAACTACTTTAATTAGGTAAGTACATGGAAACGATGATGTGCAATTAAATACAATGGCTAATTACAGCTCTGTTACTAATAACTGTGATTCTGAATAAATATGATGTTTGGCATAAATACTCAGAAAACATGAGAAAAACAAAGTTCAGTCACCCATCCTGCATATGGATTGAGCCTATATTATTGCATTTCATTTTCAGAAGAATCTGACCACTAATCTTAGTTATTTTAAATTCTTGTGCATGAATAGTGTTATACAGTAGATATATAAAGAGGTTTTACCATTGAAAGTAGCATTTCACAGATAGTGAGCTTGATCTGACCAAGAATCTGCCAAACCAGAAAAATATTACCTCTGCCCCTTTTCTGTGTCATAGAAAACATCCAAAGCTGAGCTATTGTGTTCCCACATGCAACTATTAGCACAATACCATTTCATTTAAAAGCAGGGTGCAATCATTATCCTATCATACTGAAATAAATTTTAGCTCAGCCCTTTGTTGCCAGCTACTTTCTTGACCATTTTCAATTTGGGTGTACAGACTATTCAGTCCTAGAAAATAATTCTTAATTATCACCATTATAAAAACAGATTTAAAAAGGAATAGTGATTACACACCATCTGGAAATGTACTCAAGCTGTCAAAAGAATCTGTGAATAGCTCCAGTATACAGTATTCAAATTTCAGCAGGAAATCAGACTTGGTCAAGGGGGGAGAGTTCATTCAGATTCATGCATTTTTTAAAATGTGTTCAGCATATCAAATAAAGTCCAAAGATAAAGTGAAACAGTTTTACTTTAAAGGATTTTAATAGGATGCATGTTAGTTTGATACACTGCATACATTAACACACAAAAGAAATAAATGAATCAATCCTAAAATAGTATTCATAAAATGCCAGACAAATGTATCACAGATACGAAAGAATAAGGGAGAAAGGAAGGAAAAGGAACTTTAAAAAAAAAAAAAGGAAAAAAAAAATTAAAAGCCCCTCCATCCCCTTATCTCCTAAGGCACAGATGCAAAATGAAACACAGAGTATCACCAACTTCTCTGGGCAATTAAAGATCCAGAGAGCTCCCCTGCAAACACCCAGACCCTGTCAGTGCCCGTGGAGGTATCCTGGGCTTGGTGTACCCAGGCAATGGGGTCTTCAGAGACCTCCAGTGGGGACAAAACTGGTATTAAGCAGTCTTCCATGTCTAACAACTTGGCACAGCTTCTATTAGGTCAGATAAAAACACAATTAAGCACATTCGCTTGCCCACTAATGTACAGCAAGGAATGAGAAAATGAAGTTCATCTGTGCTGTTGGTATTCAGTGTATGCAAGCTGTAAATAACAGGCAATCACATGAACACTGTCCTGGACGTGGGGTGGGGGAGAAGGTAAAAGATTTCTACTCAAGTGCACATTGTGTACAGAAGTGTACTCAAGTGCACATTGTGTACAGAAGTGTTTTAGTAATAAAATATGCAAATATAATAGAAGATATGAAAATGGGGTTTAGCAGAGAGGATAGTGATCGAGGCAGAAGGCACTGTGGACTACTGGGCAGGGAAAGCACAATGAGGTGAATGAAACCTGCCTGGGCTGCTGAAACTTGAGCACTGTGTGAGACAGAGCAACCAGCAAAATTTGTGTTGGTCCTTCATTCTGAATGCAGTTGAGTCTAGAGAAGCAGATATCCAAGTCATTGCCCATTATGTTTTATTTCAATAAAATTATATTTTTAAAGAAAGAAACCAATGAATAGTAAATGGAAGGTCATAAAATACCACCAGCTTCCTCAAACACAGAAAGAAGCATAGCTGTTACATGTTGCTACACTTATGTATTCATCTGAGCTTATTAAGCCATCCTAAAGAAACCTAGACATGGAAATGCAAGTTTTTGCAGCATATTCATAAAGTTGGATGAAAGTTGAAACAAGTTACTGCAGAAGATATTCCAAATTTTCATATAATTGCCACACACTTATTACAATCATGTGAACAAAGTAAAGTTTGTTTCATTGATAGCTTGAATTTTTCTTTCCCTTTTCCCTCCTTCCTGTGGACTTTTTTTTTTCCATTTTCTTTCATTGTCACATTTCCCAACATTTCCCCATTTCTCCTGTCTAGCTGTCCTCAGGATATTCACTGTATTTTTCTTCCCTGGCAAAACTTTTTCTTGAACAAGATTTCCCAAGGCCTATCCAATTAAACAGACATCCCGAAAACCCACAGACTCATCAAGTTTTAAAAGTAAACACCCCCCTCTGCAAGTAACAAAAACTGAACCTCAGGGTATTTAAAGCATGGCTCAGAAAGCACACACACAAACCACACTTCATCCTGTCTCAGGAGGCTCCACAGGAAATTGGAACAGATGGTTAAAATATATATATTTATTCTGCTTAGATTCTGTAAGGCCACTTGGAGAAGAGCGTGCTGTTGTAAATTCAGAGTACAGCTGTAGCACACAAATGTCTATGTTGCTCAGCAGAGGGTTTAGTGGTTAAGCAACCACAGGGTTCACACTGTTCTGTCTGGTCCAGCCTTGGCTTGGCTGATACAATGCTTGAGACAAGCTACTCCATGGAGCAGCACCCTGTATCAGCTGAGAGGTTGCAAAAGAGAAGTATGCTTCTTACAACACCCATCTGATACCATGAGCCCTCTTCTTGCAATCCATCTAACTTCTTTGGAAGTATTTTGCACCAAAAAAAAAAAAAACAGATGTACTGAGAGCACATGCAACCTGTACCAGCAGTTGTCATTTCCCACCTCCCAGACGGTCAGGGACAGAGATTGCCCGTGCTGCCCCAACACAGGCTGTGTGTCAGGGGCTGTTGAGGCTCAGGTAAGGGAGCAAGCTCCCCACCCTGTACTTCTGCTCAGTTCCTTCAGGTGACTGCTTTGCACCACCTGAGAGCTACAACTCAAGCTCAGACCCGAGCAAGAACAGGATTTCAATCTCTGCATGCTTTGCATGAAGTTTTTGCAGGCTAAGAAGATTTCTTATCCCTAGAAAAAGGGTTTAGCTAATGTAAAAGATATTTTTCCTTCTTTTAAAATTTATATTAAATGGATAACACTATTTACCACCCTGGAGAAAAGTGGTGCTAGGCCCCTTCAAATGATGGGCTCTTTCCCAACAATCCTCAAAAATAAAAATGATTTTTCATTTTCTCATTGAAAATATTCTGTTTTCAATATCAACTGAATATATTTTTAAAGTTCCTTGAACATTTTGAGTGACCATCAGAGCTAGTTTTCAAGTCTGTCTCAATTTTTGCTGCTTAGGTTGAAAATGTTCCTACTGTTAAAAAACATGCATTAGGAATTCAAATACAGTGCAAGTTATGAGTTCTGAGTATGCATTAAAATACACAAGTTCAATGAACTTTGAATAGACTCTTGAAAGACAAACAAGGTTTTTTGTTTGTTTGTTTTCTATTAACTGCAAGGCTTATTATAATTGAAGAAAATAGATACTCACATGTTAAGGCCAATGCTACAACAAAAAAAAGATGGGTGGGGAATGAGATGTTTAATCCCAGAAATAATTTATATCTCAAGACATTTCTTATTACATACCTCTAAACCTTTCCATGGACTATCATCACTGTAGCAAATTCCTTCCCCCCTACCTCCAGAGAGTACTGTACTTATATAGTCTGTACTTACATTAGCATTAAATTTTCTCAGGTACAGGTATTTTATGAAGTTATCTGCCACTTCATAACAGATTTTATCACTTATAAAAAAAAAAAAAAAAGAGACTAGAAGATTTGAGAAAGAAAGCATGTTCCATAATTAACAAACTAACACTTGTACAGATTCATCCAGGTATCTAAGCTTGGACGTGAAGCTGTCAGTTCAGGTCTGGTGACAGCAGACATCAACCATGCCTCATCATACTGCCTCCTTTAGCATATCATCTCCTTCACCTCCAATAAATCCTGAGATACCACCCAGGTTTTGTCTCCAGGGATGTCAATACCTGAACATATCGGACTAAGGGAGGGACAGTGTGCCTCCTGGGACAAGAGTGACAACTCATGAGACAATGTGAGTTTCTCTGACAAACTCCATTACCAACATCAGAAAAACTCAAGACAAAATCAACCATACAAAAAAAGCCCACCAAAACCACCCTCAAATAAAATATTACAGGTTTCATTATGCTGTCTGACAGTGGAGCCTGACTAGAATGTGTGTGTATGATCTCAAAAAAAAAAAAAAATAATAATGAATCCATTTATTCCTGTTCAGATTCCCACTCTCCAATTTTTTGACCAAACAGTAAACAGTGTACGGTCACTTAGCCCTAAACATTTAAAGGTATTACTGTAGGTGATTTTCACTTTCTAAAAACTATAGTATTCTTATTTCTCTATGTTAGAAAAGTATGCATTTAACATGAATGTTATTTACAAAATTCCACTACAATGCCCACAACTTTTTCAACAGTATGCCCATGACAATTCTTAACATGGCTCAAGCTGAAAAGCAAGCAACATAACTCCAAAAGAAAAAGCTATTAGCCTGACTCAAAGAGATTTATCACATCCTTTCTGGTAGACAATATTTACTGTCATTTCTCCTGATGTCTGTCAGCTCCACCCTTGCTAGTCCAGGAACAATCTTGTGTCAATAGTGGAGATAAGGTTTGTTGGTTTGGGTTTTTTTTGGGGGGGTTGTTTGTTTGTTTTCTCCAATTCTTTACCAATGTAACCAAAACCAATATAAAATGGCAGAACAGTACTCTTTCAGACCTCAGTAGCCACGTGCCAGGTTTACCAATGACTGTTTAAAGACATTTTCATTGACATATGTACCTATTAAAAAATTTTGCAAAATAAGAAATTTGCCCAGCATGCATATAATAAAAAATATCAGTTATTTATAATGTCTAGCAGACTTAATTTCAGATAAATACAGCAAACAAAGTTTATGATGGTTTCCTCTGAATAAATACATGTAAAATAGTGCAAACTTATTAGCTTTATAAGCATTGCTTCTCATTATACAGGTGAAACAAGCTAGCTCTTTTCATGGTAAAAGCTTTCTAAATCAAATTCATTATAACTGAATTTGCAGTGAATTTTTAAAACTAAGTGCTATGGGATAGGGACAAATATACACTGCTTAAATAAACTCATGAAAAAAAATCTGCCAATGTTATCACAACCATAACTTCATCTCTAAATCCACATCTAAGCATCTCTACAGCATTCCTGGAATCAGGGATGGTATGCTAGGTAACTATCACTCTCTGCTTTCCTTGGTCTTACATTCTTCACTTGGCAGCTGTTTATGTACCATCAGAAAAAGGATAGAGGACATGTGCCTGCAGTGTGACTACATAATATGGCAGTTGGTATGGATTCCATAGAAACGTAGAATCATTTAGGTTGGAAAAGACCTTTGAGATCATCAAGTCCAACCATCAACCATGCCCACTAAACCATGTCTTGGAGTGCCTTGTCTACACACTTTTTTAATACCTCCAGGGATGGTGACTCAACCACTTCCCTGGGCAGCCTATTCCAGTGTCTGACAACCCTCTCAGTAAAGAAATTTTTCCTAATATCCAACCTAAACCTCCCTTGCAGCAACTTGAGGCCATTACCTCTCGTCCTATCACCAGCAACCAGACAGAAGAGACCAGCACCCACCTCGCTACAACCTTCTTTCAGGCACTTGTAGAGAGCGATAAGGTCTCCCCTCAGCCTCCTTTTCTCCAGACTAAACAGACCCACTTCCCTCAGCCGCTCCTCACAGGACTTGTGCTCCAGGCCCCTCACCAGCTTGGCTGCCCTTCTCTGGACATGCTCCAGCACCTCAAGGTCTTTCCTGTAGTGAGGGGCCCAAAACTGAACACAGTACTCGAGGTGCAGCCTCACCAGTGCCGAGTACAGGGCAGCGAGTACAGAGAACAATCACCTCCCTGCTCCTGCTGGCCACAGAATTTCTGATACAGGCCAGGATGCCATCGGCCTTCTTGGCCACC
>JANZLQ010000031.1:18515617-18541739 GCA_026212715.1 Elanus axillaris | reverse complement strand
CAAATGTCCTCCATTGTAACAGTGGAGACGGAGACCTGATGACATTCAAAACTTACTTGACTAAGTTAATTTTACTAAGTCAATTTTCCCTCATTATAAAATGAATTACAAAAAGAATTTCACTAAATGATGAACTTGTCATACATTCAGAGAAGGTGGAATCCACTCTGTTTCAATATGAAAACTTGTAATTCAGGGAAGTAACAACAGGTTTTTCTTGAACTCTCAAAATACACCAAATTTCAACATTACCTAAAGTTAAGTTTCTTGACTATAAATATTGCAAAAGCCTCCTTGGTCTGGCACAAGCATTTACTTGTGTAGATAAGCAAATGTGTGTTGTTGCGTAGTTAACAGGCTCCTGCTCCTCTTTCTTTGCCACTCTGCTCTCATCAAGGTCTGGATTCTTATTTTTTGTTTCTTGGTGTTATGACACTTATTTTAAAGGACTTCATTTCCAGTTTCCCAAAACCTGATAAAGTATTTATTTCCCTATAACTTATAACAAAATTAATGCTCTGGGTAGAAAGGATGCCACTCATATCCTCCAAATATGAAGTTAAGTACAACATCAAAACCTTGCACTAGACCATTATCACATTCTCAGTGTATTCTTAATCTATGTTAGGAGCTTTCACACATATGCAAGTACTCTAATGCTAGAGCAACTCATTCACCCCGTGTTTACATTTTGAATTATTTTACTCTCCTAGTACGAGGGGAAGATTAACACAGAAAAATTAAGCAAGTTTTAAAAATAAAACACAAGAATGTTGGATGCTTTTGTAAAATCTGGCCCTCAGTAATTTACCTAAGATCACAAATGAGTTGTGTGTCAGGAGAAAGACTTCACCCAGTTTCCTCTGAATTATCTACTAATATATTGGTAACTGAACAACTATTTCCAGCCTCTGGAACTCACATTTTTCTCATGTGCACTTATAGATTCATCACATGTGACTGTCTTAGAGAAGATAAAGATCTGCAGTATCTTCTACTCCTGCCACCTTTCACTCAAGAATCAAAAAAGAGCATTACAATGAGTAAGACTCACCATCTTCTCCTAAACCAGCAGTATAATAAACACTCAAAATGCAAATACTACATGTAATATCTAAATTCCGCAGTTTTACATCACCACATCAGATTTTACCTGTAAGATTCATGGCAGTCATGTACTTAAAAACAGTATGCTATGCTAAGCAATGGTAAGCAAGTTTATGTAACAGATCAATAAACAACCAGCATACATTTAAATACTATGGACTTCTTTGGCTCCATCTGCAAGGGAACAAAATTGATACTGATCAAAGATTTCTCATATCATCTATAAATGATATAGTAAAGAGTAGCATCACATTCAAATAAGAGAAAAACATGCAGTTCATTCAAGGAACACAAGAATCAAAATGCATCTGTCATACAAGCCACAAAATGGGTTTCACTTGGGTTTCCTCCAACCCAGTGAAATATGTAGAAATACAAATTACGTAGCAAATCAGCTGTTCAGAAACAGAAAAAAGATTGGGAAAACCTGGTAAAGACTCAAAAATGAACTCCTAATACAAAAAAATCCTCCCAACTTCTCAAAAAAAAAAAAAGTCTTAAAAATCACAGTAAAGAGCTTACACAACATTAAAACAAATACTTTTTCATTTTCAAGACAAAAATAAAATAGAGGGCAAGCATTTAGGCAAAAACAGATGCCCTCATAATATGCATAAAGGTAACAATTAATTCAGCACATATTTAGACAAATCTTATTGCATATTACTTTTTATTGATCCATAATATGTTTATAAGATGCCACTTAAGAAGAGTGCTGCTTGTTTAGTGACTGAAATTTCTGCAAATAGTAATGGGCTGCAATAAATCTGGTTTACCTTTTAACTTACTTTCCATGACTAATGTACAGTTAATGCATCTCACCACAAAGTCAGTCATGCATCAGCCTTGCTCTGAACCTGTGTGAAAAGCTGTTCATCTTTAATCCAGATATGAAAGAGAGCTTGGTCATTTGAACTGTAGAAATCAAAGGATGATCATACCACTTTCTTCTTTGATAGCCCTACAGGAGATTAAGAAGCCTTAAGCTCTCTTCGTGGGTGAGCTATTCAGGCTTGGAACAGACTATTAAGTAAAACAGTTTAACCAAATCTTACTTATTACCTTCTCAAAAT
Source organism: Elanus axillaris (assembly GCA_026212715.1). Classification (NCBI taxonomy): domain Eukaryota; kingdom Metazoa; phylum Chordata; class Aves; order Accipitriformes; family Accipitridae; genus Elanus; species Elanus axillaris. Next base: position 18,539,559 of record JANZLQ010000031.1, on the reverse strand, counting down.
GCTATTATTGAATGAATCTTGTATTCCACCATCTAACTCATGCAATCCACTTTTGAATCTTTCTCTAGTTTCCCAAACTACTTCTTTATCCCCTGAAACGGAGTTTTTCATTGTCACCTATGTTCTGCACACAGACCGTACCAGACTTCCATCCTGAATAACTTACTTTCCATGCTTTTCTTATGCATTTCCCAAATGTTTAATTTTCTTTACCTATTTTGCATTAAGAGCACTGTTCTATGTTTCCAGAAATACCTCTCTCCCCATCCATCAACTCATCTCTCCTTCCCCACTTGCCCCCTAGGGTCAAACTCAGTTCTCTTAAAATAGTTCCTAGATATTCCTAATAGAAATATTTCCTCTTGTCATTATTACCCCTATCAAGCACCTCTTTTGTTTTGCTTATAAGCTGTTTGTGATGGGATGGAGCAAATTTTGACATTACTTCAAGTATCTTTCAAAACCACAGCATTAATATACTTTTAAAAGGCATTTATTGGTTCTATGTAAACATGCATTAATGAAAATAAGTTGCTGTGCACTGAAGTACATAATGAAATATAGCATTGATGTGAAACACTTAGGTTAGATGCATCAATAATTTAGTAACATTGACAACCTATAACTATACTTCTTCACTGAATGCTATAATGCAGGGAAGTATTTGAATGTGTTATGTTGTCATCCTAAATAGTACAATGTAACAACAAATACCTTCCTTGACTTAGCATGAATTTTAAGTAAACATGCAAACTGTGCTAAAATTGCCTAATTGGTTCAATTGCAGTATAGCACAGAAATATCAGGAACCTATGCATGGAACTAAAAATGAATAAACCCCTGTATTATGAGACTATTTAATGACAAAAACATACCAATAAAATGTTCTGTTTCTGTGTCACAGTTAAAAAAAAAAAAAAGTGGGAAGGGAAAAGAAGGAAGACAAAGAAAAAAGGTCTGGGAGAAGGAAGAAACAGGAAGATTTATCTGAGGGACCTGAAGGAGTTAAACACCAAACCCTCTTCAGAGTTAAAGGTTGGTTTAGAAAACCTTAATGTTTTAGCACTATGTATTGATCCTTCTATTTGCAAGTATGTAATTACATTGCTAAACACTAAAGTTAGTACTTTAAACTTCTGTAATGACAAAAATGCACCAAATATATCTAATGATAGCAAAAAGAGAGCCATGAATCCATTTCTTAAACACAGAAGGATTAAAACATTTGCTGAGTTAACAGTAACCTGTGGGATCCAAAATTGTGGAGAAAAGATAAACCAAAAAAAGATAATTATTATGATTGATATAAATTATATTTACAAGGCTGGGTTGGTTTTTTTTGTGGGTTTTTTTTTTTTTTTCAAAGTATGTTCTGATTTATAAGAGCTGGCACAAGTTTTGATTTAAAGAGTACTTACAGCTAGCTAATTAAATATTTGTGCTACTCAGAGTACTAAAAAGGAAAATACAAGTGCATAATGAATTAAGGTATTTCATGGATGCTATTAAAATGTTTACAAGAATTTTGTTAGGTAAAATTCTGGGAGCAAGGAATGGGCACACAATTGCATGGTTAGAATGTAACCATCTTGTATGAACAGGGAGGGATGTCACTATGAGGATCAAACCTAATCCAAAACTCTGGAAAAGACAACTGTTCTCAGCTGAAATGATCCCAGCCCATATCTTCCAAGTGGCTAGCTAGTATATATCACCCAGGGTATACCCTGATACAGTCATTCACTCATATTTTTTAGTTTATACTGGAGGGGAACAAATTCCTTACTACTCTTTCCACTGTCTTTCTCTCCGAAGGAGAAGGATTTGATAGCAGAATGATACTTTAGACACCTGATGAGTCTCTTCCAGCTGTCCTTGACAGAACTCCAAGGTAGCTATAGTTAAATATCAGTTTAGAGCTGGTAAACTTCCGCTATCACTTCTTTAACTATCATTGAGCAGGTTATGGCACGAGAAAATCGGGAGAAGAAAAAGGAAAGAGTGATTTTTTGTACTCTTCTGGAAGTTTAACCAATTTGGATACCAGCAGAGTAATGTCAGGAAAAAACTCTGTCAGATGTCCCTCACAACTGCATCCTGCTATCAGCATCTTTCTAGTTATTTTAAGAGGGCTGTATCTCAGCCATCTCTGCCAATACAAGGTCCAGAAATACGTGATAAGTAGAGCAGCAATTTTTTAGGCAATCAGTTTTTATGTAAACTGATAAAAAAAGAACAGTTAAAGTCCTATGAAGAGAGTATTCTGCTAGTCTAATCTCCAAATAACAATTATGTGGACCATGCTGGCAAGATGTTCCTCCAGAAAAAGAAGTTCAATGCACACCAAGACAGGGTGGCAAGGAGCGTTCGTGACTTGTGCAAGTCATAAATGACCAAACCATGACAACATACTCTGCTGAACATCAGAGAGTTAAAATTCAGTAATTTCCTCTTACCATCTTCTCATCTTTTGTCAGGAAATTATTATACCTGCTGTTTATTACTAGCTAACAGGCAGATAGCTCTCTCCAAACCCTAAGCTCACATGAACAGATTCTTTTGATCTATTGCCCCAGAAGGGTCCAACAGATAAGGACAGAGACAGATCTCTTCAGCCTGCTGAAAATGTTGCCCATGCCATGTCCCTAGCTTCCTTAGCAATAGTGAAATATTCGGGCTAAGGATCAGATAGTCTAATAACGATAATAGAAGTTTAATAAAAGTCTAATAAAAGATAGTCTAGTAGAAGAAAACAGTCTAATAAAAAAAACAAAACTCAGTTAAAAAACATTAAAATACGCCAAGTGATCACAAAGAAAAAAACCAAGATGTTGCTTAGTGGATGTCATCTGCTAAGGCAACAAATACATTTTTCACCTAATTCTCGCCTTAAAACCAATAAAAGTTCAAAAATCCTGAAGTGAAATGATTGTCAGAGGGCCCTTTCCTCAAATCAAGGAAGAGGAGGTGTTTTAGCAGGGAGAAACACTGTTGGTATCAAGTTGTTAACCCCCTGAACAATAAATTTTAGCAATAGATTCTGTAACTGCTAATGGCCCAACTCAGTACTCCCCTCCTCCAGGAAAAGCCAAGAAAAATGGAGAAATTTTTAAGTTTGTCTTCCTTTTTCTGTATTTCAAAACTTCTTTTTCTTCTTACATATGCAAAGGATATTTCATTTAGATTACCAATTCAGGATTACTTTAAGACTGTGATACTTGTTCTGGTCATTACAAATAACAGACATATTCTACTCAGACTCTAGCACAACATGTTATGTCCACCAGTGCAAGTCATTAAAATGATGAAAAGGCTAGTATTGCTGCAAGAACAAAGTTAGTCTTAGTTCTCCCTCCAATCAGCTAATTAAGTAATTTACAAGAAAACAAAGAAGGGAGAAATCTTCTGGAAAGGAGGTTCAGTATTTGTTATGAATAGCTATCTCCATTTAAATATTTGGAATTTTTATGATTTTGCATAACTTTTGTCAGTTTGCTTCTTCACAATATGAAACTCATTTCATTATGTGAATGCCTTATTTGAACAATGCTACAGGGCTACAATTTTGTGATTGCCCTTGAAAATAAGACAAACTTGTTATTTAACAAATACAGTAGCACAGTATCACAAAATAGATTAATGTACTGGTTTTATTTCACTTCAGTTATTTAATAAGGGCTTTTAACTGTAATATTCTCCAGATTTATCTAGTGTTTAAAATTAACAAAAGAAAATATGGAGTAAGAAGAGAGAAGTAAATAGCTGTTTCTCTTAAAGTTAGCAAGTAAAGTAATTCTTGAATGGCTATTGGAAATGGCAAGTCACCTCGGTTGTTGCTTGCACACTGAAAGATTCCAGTAAGTTGACTCTTTGTATTTAAAGTTGATCAACATTAGGCCAAGTATCTCATCCAACGTTATTTTTCTATAATGCTTTACTCTTCAATATATCTTACTACTTCAACAATACTGACAACATTGATGGAAACTTTATGAAACATTTCAGGGAAGCTATTCAATAAAAACACCTGAAATATGATCTAGTATTTCTTACTATATTTGGGTTGTTTTAATGAGCAATGAATACCTTTTCCACAAATCAGACTTATGTTAAAGATGAACCTTACAAATCTCATGCAGAGTAGTCATTATCGTAGAAGAGACATCTTACTATAACAACATTAAAAAAAATTTAAAAATGAAATTGAGAAACATAAGAAGGTATTTAAAAAAAATATCAAAGATAGTGGATACTCCCGGCTAATACATTAGCTAGCATTACTATATTGCCAGTTGTTTAGCATTCATATCACATGTTCAACAAATATTTTGTCTCATAACCATGATTTGTTACAATGCTAAAGAGGCTTCTGCTTCTAGTGCTTCTTTTACACTTCCAATAATTTCTTCTCAAGTAGAAGTTAGATCCAGTAACTTATTAGATTTAAGCTAATAATTTAATTCCACACACATCCACAAACATATATACACAGATATGCTAGCATACAACAAAATACTAATTAATGAAACCACATAGTGAATTTTTGTTTTATACACGATTGTATCTACACAATGATTTAAGAGGTCTGAAAAATTTAATCAAACATGTAGGGACACACACAAATTCTATTCACACAAAAAGAATGTAATAGCAAAGTGTTTATACTTATCAACGTGAATTACAACCAGTCAGGTTAGCCACTGTGATATGAAGCTTGTATTAGTTCACGCTAAATCCCAGTGTAGCTCCTGAGAACTTATCACCTATGCATTCAGTTTCATCTTAACTATCGCTGCAATTCTATTTTCTTTGAGCCCCTAAAGTTATAGAAAGAAACAACCTGGGTTTTAAATTCTGGCTCTATTTAGGTATAAAGAACAACCTTTAAATATTGTCTTCAGTTCTGAGAAAATGAAAAGAATGTTGTGAAACAGGAGGTTTTTACCATAATGTAATACAACTAGTTCTGTAAAAATGAGAGATTTTAGTAGAAAATTCCTTCCTTCTGACATTTGCATTTACAGTCTATACTGTCAATACTGCTTGTTTGCATTGACCTGAATCTTATCAGAAACACTATAATTTTCAATTAGAATTAAGAGAAGGAACACAGAAGTCAAAATATGAAAACAAATCTTGCAAAGCTGAAGGACAAATATTGACAGTTAAACAGAAAAGACCAGTATACAAACAAGACAGAGCTCAAATCTTTCTGACTTAAAGCCAGGATTAAAAACAGCTGTACCTAAAATTAGGCAAATGGATACTCACAATTTCATCTTTAGATGAGAAACAATAATTGGAAGCCTGCTGCCAAAATCAGATTGACCCAAATAACCTATAATCTCCCATTAAGTAGTTAGTTAAAGCAAAGAAGACAGTCATGAAACTCCTCTGACCATACACTTCTCCAGTTTACTTTGTCCACTGTCAGACTGAAACAAACAGCATTCAGAAAGATTTACTAGTGAACATACTAACAAACTGAATTACGGAAAATTTTGGTATCATCTACATGTTTTTAAAATCTTTTCACCCATGAGAGGGTAACAATGAGAGAAAAGACAGACCATAAAAAACAGCTGAACTGTTTCCACTAAAAGGTAGTCCAGAATAAATTAGAAAATCTCAATTACTTCAAATGTGTATTTCACCCTGAGTAATAAAAATGATGAAAGTTTCCCGTGTATAAATTTTTTCTTTTACAGTTTACAGCCTTCTCAGTTTAAATCCAGTTTTCAGTGTAAAAATGTCTCTCTTGCCACTACCTGCAATCTTTTCTTCTAATCTTGCTTCTGCCCTCTACCCTCCAGTAAAAAAAAAGGTAAACAAAGGTGTGTTTTGGGGTTTTTTTGTTTTTCAGAATACTGAGGTGGCTTTCTGTTCTACTTATATACCAACTCACATGTTCATTCTTCTACAGTAAAAAGGTCCAAAGCTGATGAATATCTGAAACCTGTGACTCACTGTAGTTCTAATTTCTTCTCAGCTACAGCAATCACCACTGTTTTTATTATAATGAACATTCCTGACCCCAGGCTAATAAAAACATTGCCAATTAATAGCAACTATTATTGAACTAATGGAAGCAGATGGAAAAATGTATAATATTTTTATTATTTTTATTGCCATTTTTGATGCAGGAACAGCAAATTCTTGTATATGCTACAACAGCAGCTCTTCTGATTGCTTTCTTGTATGTCTTGTATGTCATTTGCTTTCAGTTATTGCGACTCTAAGTCTCTTGTACGAAGTCTTGAAAAATCCAGTCTTCTGGACAATTCTAAACTATAAATAATGAATACCAAAGCATCATGAAAATTAAACATAACATTGCCAGCAGGCAGGGAACCATAATGACACTACTTTAAAATTACAGTACGTTAAAACTTCAGAAGGTTGCATAATAAAATTCTTAAATGATTAATTTAATATACTAATCGTTGCAATGAAGATTGCAGAGGCAAGGTACTAACAGGTGTAGAATACATAAGTGTCTTCTGACTGATATAGCCAGGTGTGAAGAAAATTCAAGTGAATCCTGATGTGTCCCAAATAAAGAACAGTATGAACTACTACAACTGAAAGGTAAGTTTATTTTATTCCCTTTGTTTCCTTGCAATGAGGTCAAACAAGACATGTAGAACCGTATGTTTTGTACGGGACCATTTATTCCATTACACACTAATTGCTTTACTTTTTATCAGAGCTACTGCCTGCACTTTATTCCTCTGTATATCACCACTGTAGTTATCACCTACAGTTAATTTCAATGTTAAATGTTTTCATGATTTCTCTGCTCTAAAGGATAAACTTCATCTAACTACATTTTCCAAAGTGGATCTACATATTTGTTCAAACTTTCTCTTTATTATGTGCAAGTTCTCATCTAAGCCTAAAGCACAAAGGCGATCAATGCTGAAGAATGACTAGAAATGGTTTCTTTACTCCACTCCTCACTGAATAAAAAGCTTCCATTATCTCCCTCAGCATCTTCGCTCTATCAATCTGACAGGGGCATGTGGTTCTACACTATACTGCCTCCACTCTAGAACAGTATACAGCTTTTCTATCTTTTTCTAATATCTAAGAAAAATGATAAAGGATAAAGTCTAGTGAAAACATCTTGTCTTTCCTCACAAGTATCATCATCCTTTCCTTTTAATTGTTCTATACTGTATTAAAATGTATATCAGAGTAAATATCCAGTGTCACTAAAAACATATATGCATAAAACACAAAAGCAAGACAAGCAGGAAAAGAAATCATTACAGCAAAATAAATGCTAATCTATTTAAGTCAGTATGTATGGCACCTGTGACAAAACTTACAGTATAACATCCTTGTGGTATTTGACTGATCATTGTACCTGCAAAATATTTGTCTTACAGAGAAGCATTATTTAAGATGCATTGCTGAAAGATAATTAGAACAAAATGGCAAATCGAAAAATGATCATTCAGCTAAACAGTTCTACATGTCTTGTTTTCGTTATTGCTGAGCAGTGCTTACACAGAGCCAAGGCCTCTTCTGCTTCTCACCCTACCCCACCAGCGAGGAGGCTGGGGGAGCAGAAGAACTTGGGAGGGGACACAGCTGGGACAGCTGACCCCAGCATACCAAAGGGATATTTTATACCATATGATGTCATCCTCAGCATATAAAGCTGGGGGAATAAGGAAGGGGTTGATGTTTGGAGTGATGGCATTTTGTCTTCCCAAGTAAACACTATGTGTGATGGAGCCCTGCTTTCCTAGACATGGCTGAACACCTGCCTGCTGATGGGAACATGTGAATGAATTCCTTGTTTTGCTTTGCTTGCATGTGTGGCTTTTACTTTATCTAGTAAAGTGTCTTTATCTCAACCCACAAGTTCCCTCATTTTTACTCTTCCAGTTCTCTACCCCATCCCACTGAAGGTGGGGAATGAGCAAGTGGCTGTGTGGCACTTAGTTGCCAGCTGGGCTTAAACCATGACAGTTTCTCAAAGCGAAGTTTATGCAAACTGAAAAAATACCCTTATTTACATTTTTTTAAGTCATAATAGCTCACAGATTTGAATTTTACATCTGATATTAAGAAATCTTCTGGTGACATTCTGGGGGAGCATGGGATGTGGCTCTAACCCCCCCTCAGGTCTCACTGGGCAGCAGAAAAGGAAGGATGAAGGTGAAGGCTTGATCAAACACCGTACTGAAAAGCAGAGCTGGGAAACTTTCCTACCACTCACCTCTCCTTCACCACCATGTCCCCTATTCCAACCCACCTCATCTCCTTTCCCCCTTCCCACCTCAGGAATCATCAGTCCTTTAATCACACAACAGCTTTAGTGGGACATGGCACTGGGGAAAAGAGACTGCAACAACAGCCACAGGCAGGCAATGATGTGAGAGTATGTTACCCATCTCCAACTTCTCACTCCCCCCTCATTTTTGCAAATAAGAAGCTGCTACAGTAATTACACCAGGTTGGACTGTGAAAAAAAGGAACAAGGTGTAAAAGACTAGATGTAAGACTCGATTCCTCTCATTCTATCACCAGCAACCAGACAGAAGAGACCAGCCCCCACCTCACTACAACCTCCTTCCAGGTAGTTGTAGAGAGCGATAAGGTCTCCCCTCAGCCTCCTTTTCTCCAGACTAAACAGGCCCAGTTCCCTCAGCCGCTCCTCACAGGACTTGTGCTCCAGGCCCCTCACCAGCTTGGCTGCCCTTCTCTGGACACGCTCCAGCACCTCAAGGTCTTTCCTGTAGTGAGGGGCCCAAAACTGAACACAGTACTCGAGCTGCGACTTCACCAGTGCCGAATACAGGGAAATAATCACCTCCCTGCTCCTGCTGGCCACAGAATTTCTGATACAGGCCAGGATGCCATCGGCCTTCTTGGCCACCGGGGCACACTGCTGGCTCATGTTCAGCCAGCTGTCAACCAGCACCCCCAGGTCTTTCTCTGCTGGGCAGCTTTCCAGCTACTCTTCCCCAAGCCTGTAGCAGTGCATGGGGTTGCTGTGACTGAAGTACAGGACCTGGCACTTGGCCTTGTTGAACCTCATACAATTGGCCTCAGCTGATTTATCCAACCTGTCCAGATCTCTCTGCAGAGCCTTCCTACTCTCAAGCAGATCAACCCTGCCTCCCAACTTGGTGTTGTCTGCAAACTTGCTGAGGGTGCATTCAATCCCCTCGTCTAGAATATCAATAAAAATATTAAACAGAACCAGCCCCAATACCAAGCACTGGGGAACACCACTTGTGAAGTACACATTTCATTTCTTCTTAGATTATCATCATTATTTCATTAGGAGGGAGCAAGTGTTTTCTCAGAGGCATCTGTTCATGTAGCAGGTACTTTGAAATCAGCACAAAGATTTTCCCTACATCGGTAACAGTCTTTGCAGACACCGTTAAAATTAATTCAAATTCGTCGAAAGTCACAAAGACACTACACAATGCTCTACAGATGGGCAGTTATGCTATGACAGCCTTTGTCTTCAGTGGGCACATAACTGGACATAAGGAAGAATTAGTTTCACAGCTATTAGCAGAAGCATCTTTTCTTACAGGGCCATAGGAAGAAAGCCTGTCTTACCAGTTCTCCTTGTTATTGCTGTACAAGAGGAAGCTATGAGTTTTTAGAACAGAATGTGATAATTGCAGAAGGAAAAAAAAAATAGAGGCAGAGTCCAGAGTGGGAAGAAGGGACCTTAGAGGCTAAGGTGGCAGATGAGAAGAGCAAAGAAGAGAAAAGCTGTAGAGCTAGAAGTCTTTGGAGACAACCCTCCTCTGATGCCCAGCAAACATCTTTGAGGCCACTTAGCAGATAGGTTCTGGCAGTTGATGCCCATAGTCATAAAAACTTTTGTACTCACTCTACTATGTCAGGCAGTACATCTTGTGCTATGGATCTAGAGAAACTAGTCTGACCAATCACTTGAATAGGGAAATGGTTAATAGGTATTCATGTGTTGAAACCAAGGAAATTTTACTTTAAGACGGTTACAGAAAGTAAGTTTCAACACAAGTGTTCAGAAATTAAGAAATAACATCTGGGGAAGGTCATGATATTGAAATTCAAACTGTTTATAAATACATATCATAACACAGCCTTTAATTACCTAATTACAACCTAATTTTAGCAAAGCCTCCATTTCATTCGAAGCTCAAGATGGATGGCTCTCAGAGAACACCATGTAGCATGACCCAGCTTCTTTCTCTCTAGTGCCTGTCTTACTCATTACAGAAATAAGGAAAAGTATGAAAGGACACCTTAGAAGACAATAATGGACACCTCAATTTACAACATAAATAATAGCTGTCTTATTTGGGCCTGAAGCTCTCTGTGCCTAAGCTCACTTGCAAGATTAAGGCAAAGCAGATACTTTACTTAACAAACTATTGTTAAGCTAATTTCATAAAACATCAGATTGTGGTGATAAATGCCAAAGAACACCCATGAGGGAAATGAATAATTCTCTATAAAGTGCAGCATTTCAATGGTGTGTAAAAAGTACAGCATATAGCCACTACTTAATGATGAACATAATGAAGAATCATTTAGCAGTTCCCCCTTTAGCAAATGCTTTCTCCCTTGTGTGGTGATGAATGCTAAGGTTTTGTAGAAAGCTTTACAGTAAATGATTATGTAATTAATAACCTCAGCAATGCATACACAAAAAAGATACCACAAGAAAACTGAACGGCTACTTTAGTTGTGACCTTTTTCTAACTTTAGTGTTTGACTTTGAAACCTGAGGTTCTTGTTCTAGGACTTTACATGTAAATGTAAATCTGGCATAGCACTAAGAACAAGCCCAGACAGTACATACATACTTTGGATTAATATACATTTGTAACATACTTGTACTGTATTCTGTGTTCCACAGCAAAATGAGAAAATTGCTTAGAACTCAACTGAGCCTAAGAGGAAAAATTATGCATTAAGGATTGTACTTATCATCATACACCTTTCAGTCAGTAAATGACCTTTAAGTGTTTTTTTCCTTGAGAGGCAAATTTAAGTGGGCATAATTTTGTCTTGAATAAAAACATTTAATAGCTGTATTTTCTTCTTGATGTATTTATCCCCACTGGGCCCAGAAATAAAGTTTTTGTAAAGATCATACACCAGCCCTTCTACTGTAATTTATGGTCTATAAATGGGTTTCAGTTTGATGTGAAAACCCACTGCTGAAAACAGACTAATGGCATGGGGTTGTAAGAATGCAGACAGACTGTGAGAAAACCCTTATATTTGAGGTATATGCAATCAGAGACCTGGGTGAGTACCTACTACTTTTGTGTGCCATAAACTACCTATTTTTTAGGACCACAGGTTTTTTTCTTTGGTTGGTTTTGTTTTTTTCCCCCGCAATAGAACTTCCTGTCCATGTGTTGATCAGAAAAGTGGATGGTCCATAAATTGTACTGACAGGGTTACTACTTTTTACAGTGTTCCCATAAACTTTATTTTGGGGTCCTGTAGGCACGTACATATAAGAAGTGCAATTATCAAAAGGTTTTCACTGAGAGCATGTTAGGTTGTATTACAGTGTCTTCTATATAAAAGTGATTCAACAAAACCACAGCACTTAGAGGTCACTTTCTGACTGAAATTTCTATGATAATGGAGTTATATACATTAATATAAAATTTGTTCTTTTATATTAATTCCCACTTTGTTCATTGTCCTTTGGTTTAATAGGAAAGACAAAGGAAAATAAATTAAAAATTAAACTGCATTTCATGCCTTTTTTCCTACTTAAATTGAATTTTGAAAAGCTTTTCCTCTCATTCTCATATTTGCTTCTCCAATTTACAGAACTGCCATAAAAAAATTAAGATTTTTTTCCTTTTGCAGTGTTTATTTGTGGCTGCTGCAATTCCTCTTAAAATCCAAAATTTCTGGCTCATTACATGGAGTTTAATGAATAGACCAACAATTTCCCAAACATTTTAAGAAATAAGCTGATTTACTTCTTTTCCGCTATTTTTTTTGTATAAGAAAACTGTCCCTCCCCTTCCCCACACTAAAAAGCAGTCTACTTGGGAATCAGTTTTCTTAACCTTCATTTCTCTTTTTTGTCTTTCTCTTATTTATCATAGAATAGCCTAGGTTGCAAGGGGCCTGGAAAGATGATCTGGTCTAACCTTTTGTGGGAAAGGTAATGTAGATGAAATTATCTAGCACCCTGTCCATCTGTATCTTGAAACCTCCAGCAATGGGGACTCTACCATGTCCCTGAGGAGGTTGTTCCAGTGAATGACTGCTCTTACTGTAAAAAATTTCTTTCTTACATTGAGATAAAAACCTCTCTCACTTAAACTTGTACCACTGCCCCTTGTCTTCTCCATGTAACTCCTTGTGAAGAGAGCCTCCACCATCTTTGTATCTGCCTTTTAAGTACTGGAAAACTGTAACGAGGTCCTCCCAAGCCGCCTCCTCTTCAGGGACAAAAGAACTAACTCCTTCAGTCTTTCCTCATAGGGCAGGTTCATTCATTTCTGGTTTTACGTTTCAAAATTTAAATACCTGGTTCACATCAAATCATCTGACTCAATGTAAACTTAAATCACATGTTGCTATGAAAGAAAAATAGCCATAGGCTACTTGTTCGCATATTATATAAGGACACAGTTTCCTTTCCCGTTATAGATGATACACCCCTGCTAGCTGAGCTGCTGTTAGCATCATGCAGAACTGTAACTTCACTCAGGATTTATGGAGGAAATAAGATGATGAAACACTAATCATGAAATGAAAGTTTTGAGTGGCCATCAAAATGAAACTGAAAAACCTGACAAAAGGAAAACCTTTCCCTTATTAAAAAGTCTTTTCATCAAGTAACAGTCTCAAATGCAAATTCTTCAGCTGGCATTTGTCACTAATGAATTGTCTATCAAGAACATCTTTCTTTGACCCCATTAGAGGATACACTGTCTTCATCAAGCAGATGAATTCATCTTATTTCACTTACTTTTTTCCCATTAAACAGTACATTTGCTCTAAAATGGATCATTTTCCCGAAAGATAGCATTCCTAATCAGTTTGTAGTAGACCACAACACTTTTTTTTTGAGTAGTTGTACATTTCATAGACCTTGAAATATATGAAAAGGGAATACATCAATGTATTCTATGAACTAGAATCAGCTGTATAGATTCAGTCATAACAAATTCACATCCAAATTTGTATTCTTATACACTGACAGTTACAAATGTTGGCACAAACTGACCTGAAGTTAGCAACACATCAGATTAGACAGATCAGTGATAGACCACCCATATCATGAGTGAAAACTTTGGAAAAATGAAGTCAGTAGTGACAGTGGAGAAAAAAAGCAAAGCAAGGCCTTCCTTTTCCAGATACGTCTGCTAACAGAGGAACTATACAGAAGAAAACTAAATGGAGATGGTTGACCATGAACTCAGCAGGAAATTATAACTGGTTATGGCATGTACAGTAGCCTTAAGTACCACACAAAATGACAAAAAGTAGGTTTTAGACACACCAGACTAATTTTATTCCTAAAATATTGAAGTGATGTTTCACGTTATTCCCTTTGAGATTATCCAAAGCTTTATAGAAATGAACACTACTTTCATACAGTTATGGGTATGAGCATTCAAGAAGTTTGTGCTATGTGTTTATAAACTAGATGTATGGGGTTATCCCCCATCTCTTTTTCTGAACCCTCCAAGAGCAGCAAAACCAGCAGCAGGGCTGTTTCATGTGATCAGTGTTTAGCTTATGGAGTTCTTCCATTGTATCAACCAGCCAAGCACTTAAATACTACAGTTCACTTTCATGTTCCAATGTTCCTCAGATTTTCTATTTTGCTATCCCCACTTATCCAAGAAAAAGGTTTGCAATGCAAAGGAGTTTTTTTCTATCTTGCCTCAACCATGTATTTTTTCCCCCCATGAAACAACAGCTGATTTTTTTCCCCATGAATTAGCACCTATGGTACTGACCTGTCACTATGAAGACACTTGACTAATGCTTAACAACTTAAGATGCTCTGGTTTGGCTGAGTTTTCTAGGTCTAAACTTAGCACTGAGGTCCCTTGCCAATTTTTAACATCCCTGCAGAGTGCTAAATACTGCATGCTTTCTCATACCTGTACTGAATAACATGTGCACTGACCTCTGTGTTGTGTACACAAATGTCATTCTCAAAAAGTTTTAGATTAAGGACAGTATTTCTTTTGGAATAACAACTGAAATGTGAACATTGTATTAGCACATGTATTTCATGACATATTAGGAAAAAGTTTAGTATTTTAATATTGTGGTGATTAAGCACTTAGAAATACCTTAAATGGATAAATTTAATGTGGAGAGGCAGGAAATACTGCACATAGCACAGCCACTCTTCTATTATCAGCAGTGGATTTTTTTTTCTAATCTTTCATTTTGTGATGCACAATCCCTTTAGAGTTTGCTCCTAATAAGTTTTCACATCTCTGCAACATGTAATATTAATTTGTATGTTTATACATGTATTAAAAACCCATTAAAACATTCCATTTGAGACAAAGAAGACAGCATTAAGGAGTCACTAGGGCTTATAAACTTCTTAAACCATGAAAGATTTATTGTCAGGATTTATTGAAAGATTTACTGTCCTTTACAATCAAGACTGTGATATGTTTTAAGGATGAAAATATGAATCAAAACAGTGGACAAAGTACTCCACCAGAAGAATGCAAAATTCTGCCTACGGATGCATAAGTACCTAAAAATTACTCAAGTTTGGGCATTACTCAGAAAAAAAAAAAAAAACACCAACAATCAACGAACCAAACAAACAAAAAACCCCAAACCCCAGAAAAACCAAAACCAAAATAAACCAATCCCCCTGATCCCCCCCCCCCCCGATTAATCTTTATATAAATTGCTAAGAAAACTGCTTTAGGTTAAATCCACTTTTCATAACACTATCTTTGTTTGCCCACCCCTCCTCCACATGGTGGAGGTATATCAAAATTAACAGTGTATAGCCTCAAAGGTGTGCAGTTTGTGCTCTGCCAATATTTGTCACCTTCTTCTTCCCTTCTGTATTTAATATTAAAAATGTTTTGAAATCATATGATGCCATTTTCCAGATTCTGAGTACATTTCTATTTTCCAGATTATAAAAAAAAAAAATTATTAAATTATGCTTTGACTCAAGTTTTTCCACTTTATTTTCTACTAAGGAAAATATAATGGGTTTTTTTAATAAAAAAATAATTCTTACCTTCAGTAAAATAAACCTTACTTAGAATCATAGAAGCATCTGGGTTGGAAGGATTTTAAAAGTTACCTAGTGCAACTGCTCTAAAATAAGCAGGGACATCTTCAACTAGATCATGTTGCTCAGAACATAGAGATATTACTCAGGACAGAAATTTTGTGCTAGACCCTGAATACTTTCAGAATAAAAGATGTTAATGACCTGACTTCCATAACAACAAAAAAAAATATAAATTCAGAGATAGGGGAAAAGTATTGAACTGTTTCAGTAAATCTTAGCTTCTCATGAAACAGGGACCTTGGTGGGCTGGAAAAAATGGGCTGACAGGAGCCTCAGGAACTGCAACAAGCAGAAATGCCAAGTCTTGTACTTGGAGGGGAACCACCCCACACACCAGTAGGTACCGGTGGCTACTCAGCTGGAAAGCAGGTTGACAGAAAAGGACTTGGGGGTCCTGGTAGAAACCAGGTTGAACATAAACCAGCAATGTGCTTTGCTAAAAAGGCCAATGGCATCCTGCACTGCATTAGCAGGAGCATTGCCAGCAGGTGAAGGGAGGTGATCCTTCCCTCTACTTATCACTTGCAAGGCCATACCTGGAGTGCTGTGTCCACTGGGTTTTTCAGTACAAGAGAGGTGGACATACTGGAGAGAGTTCAGTGAAATGCCACTAAGATGACTAGAGCATCTCTTCTATCAGGAAAGGCTGAGAGAGCTGGGACTGCTCAGCCCTGAGAGAAGGTGTAAGGGGGATCTTACTAAAGTATATAAATACCTGAAGGGAAGGTACAAAGGAGCAGCCAGGCTCTTTCCAGTGGTGCCCAGTGGCAGGACAAGAGGCAAGGGGCACAAAATGAAACAAAGAAGGCTCCTTCTGAACATCACAAAAGATTTTTTTTTTAACTGTGAGGGTGACTGAGCACTGCAATAGGTTTCCCAGAGAGATTAGACGTGGTTCTGGGCAACACCTGCTCTAGGTGGTGCTCCTTGAGCAGGGAGAGTTGGGCAAGAACTCTCCAGAGGTCCCTTCCAACCTCAAACATTCTTTGAAATAGGTCACATGTGTGGGCTGCCTGTCTAAATAGGCATTTTATCATCTTAAATAGGCAAAAAAGGAGTTATATTCATTTATCGGTTTACTGAATCAAACATAAAATTGGGGAGCTGCTGAACCATATCTAGAAACCAGGGGGTTGCAGAGCTGCTAAAACATTAAATTTTAAGAGCATGAGGAAAGTGAAGGGAAGGGACCCAGGAAGATCAAAAGAAGGGGAGCAGCTACCAAAATAGTGAGAGGAGCCGGTGGTTTTTTGTTTTTTTTAAACTGATGGAAAATTAATACCTAGGTTCATTCTGAAGTGAATGTCTGGGCTCAACTCAGAATGGTCTAGGCAAGGGCTTCACCCATTTATTTGAAATGTCATTGTTCATTAAAACTGCTGTGAAAAATCTGTAGGAGCAATTGTTTGAGCACAAAGGGAAATACACTGCAAGGTGAGAGAAGAAAAACTCATGAGTTTGGACATTGTAGGTGCTTTTTATTTGGAGTCATTAAGTATTGACAAAATTTAAAACTTCCTAGAATGGGAAAGACTGAAATAAACCCATCCCTTTCTACCCAAAACCACCTGCTAAAGTAGCTTTTGCTGGAGCCCTGCACAATTGAGCTTGTTTATTAATACAATCTTTATATGACAAATAAGGTCAACTGCATATGTTATTGAAATACCTTACATTAGCTAAAGTGATAAGGGTGTGTATTAAGCAGATGCAAGTATTTCTCTCCAGGTGTTTAAGATTTTTATACACATCCTGGTTAGTGGCTACATTTGTGTTCAACTCACAGAGATCATAAGATGACATTTATGAAATATCCTGATTTTCCATCTGAAACCAACTAAATTGTCCAATAGTTTATTATTGTTACAGCTGAAATAATTGCTGTGGATATCTGCCTTGCCTCTTTTGTGCTGCACAGTGGTTGCTGTACAGCAACTGAAACTGTAGTGCCTCTATTATCAGACTGCTATCACTATTTTTTTTTAAAAACTTTAAAAAAAAGTAACATCAATTTGATGATCTACAGCAAGCATCTATGTAGGTCTTAAGACATTCATACTGTGAAAAATATTCACACAACAAAAGGTAGATGGACAAGAAGATAAGTAATTGGTTACATGCTTGGGACTGCCCACAGGGTTTTGTTTTTTTAAAAAGAAAAGCCTCTTTTTCTAGTCCCTTGAATATCATTACTGGCAGTCATGGTTTTAAACAGCAGTTTGCTCTTTCAATCCCCCTCTTGGAGAAAGGGCATACAGATACCAAGATCTTAAAACTTCTTTAACAGATAAATGATGTGTAACTAACTCTGAAGCACCTCTTTTCTCTTCTCCACAGAAATAATAGCAGTGGAACTGGCATGGTACATTGACATTATTACAAAGGTTTTGTGCAAACATTTTTGTTGCAATGTCTAATCAGATCACATAAAAGTTTCTGCTCGGCAGGCACTAGCAGAAAAGCAAAAGGAACTTAAGAGGAGCTATACAGGCTCAGGCTCTAGGTCCACGTAGTCTAGTAACTCACCTCCAACGCAGACTGGTGGCAGATGACTAGGAACTTATAAAAACAAAACGTGTATTTAGAGGGATCCTTTCAACCAATATAAGAACACATTCACCTCAGTGTCCAGTGAGCAATTAAAAGAAACAAATTGGAAATAAAAAATTAAGCCCAACGCAAGAATGATCATGAAGCTGCTCTGCTTGCGTGGCTGAACTGACTCAAGTTTGACCAGTGATCTTCACATCACTTCACACAAGATTATTTGCAAACATTTTTGGCAAAGAACAAAACCACAAAGAATCCCAAATATCAAACCTTTCCCTTAAAGAGAAAATAAGTCAGTTAATAGATATTTGCATGCAGGTATTTTGGTAGCATGTTCTCATCAGTAACAAGCAGTGGATTCAATGCTCTGAGGGGGTAGGGGTACACTCAAAGCTGAAAGAGTAAGCACTAGATATACATGTGGAAAGGAGGCATAAAAAAAACACCAAAACAGAACAAAGAATAGATCTTTCCACCTTTATATGTGGTGTCTGTGTACAAAAAAAAAAAAAAAAAAGTCCCTACCACCTCAAGGAATGAACACTGTATTAATCTGGAGAGCTCAAAATCAACTCAAATATTTGTATGAGGAATAATTAGAATAGTTTGCTTTTCCCTTCTTTACCTTCCTAACACCTTCTTCAGCCTCACCCTCAAAAAAAAAAAAGAAAATTATCTCAAAAAAAAAAAAGATAAAATTATCTCAAGCAGATAATTTATTTCTTATTATCACTGTTTATATGACTACCCAGTGGACCTCTGTTACCCTGGGAAGTTGTCCCCAACAACTGGGCAGGTTCTACAATTCCACAGCTGATTTCTAAACATACTTCACCATTTGACCCAACAGAGAGTTCATAATACTAAATCACAGGTTATTAACTTCTCCCTTCTATAATCTTGCTTCTTGATCTCCAGCTCCACTGCAAGCATACACATTGAGCTGTCATTACAGGACTCCACTGACACGCACAAAGTACAGTTCTGATGTTCTCTGGCAACACTATAAGGGTGACATTTCAGTGACATTGGGCCAACTTTGACCAGAATGATTCTCTTTGCACATTGGTAAATCTATGCAAAACAAGGTCTTTCCAAGCTGCCGTTGCTCACTGATGAGCTTGAAGCAGCAGTAGAGACATACATCACCTGATAAAAAATTCACTAATGAAAGCTGCAGTGGCATTCCAAACATCATTTAGGAAGAATAATCCAGGTAAATCTGTATCATCAGTTTCTATTCAAGAACAAATCCTTCAAACAAGCTAGGTAAAGTAAAACTCAAGACCTTCCATTTTTTTAAACACTGAGAGAAAGATTCACTAGTTAGAATAAACTCAAAGGAAACTGATACCATTGGAAACTGATACCATCAGAACTAGAGTATTTAAGAGGCAGAACCTCACTCTACCATTTATAAACCCCAATCCCACCAGGACTGCTTTCAGGTACACACGCATTGCATACAGCACCTTTTAAAGGTTGTACTGTGCTTAAAGATTTGTTACCACAGAAAACAGCAAGTTTGTATCCCTGGAAAATGCATACTGTTTCACTATGTCCATCTTAATCATCCTGTTTCTCAAGGCCAGATGTCTTACCCCTGAGCCATGTGCTGCACTGTGCAGTACCAATAAACTCGGAAATTCTGGGCTATTCTTACTCAATAGCAAAGCTGACACTGATTTCAATTGTTTCAATCCCTCTGTTTCTCAAGGAAAAAATGTTTTAAAATGTGTGAAAAACAAAAGCATTACTGCAGGAAAATTAATAAACACAAGGTACAAATCACAACCTCACATGTAAATTATTTTCCCTTTCTTTTGGGATGCTTCAAGTGTAAAGCAAAGACATTAATCCATATTTTTCATTTATATATATAATACATTAGCCTTTTACAGTGCTTGACATGCTTTTTTTTAATTGATATGCTCAACTACCTTCTAAATTAATAAGAAAAACAAGAAGCATACCTTAAGTTGTACAGACATTATTTTTAAAAGGAGTTGGGTTTTTTTAGTTTTAATTGCTTTTCAATGTTTAGTAGTAACAGTGTTAAAAGGAAAAGAAAATTTAAAAACAAAAATCATTTCAGAACGAACTCGCTTCTTCCAGCTAGATAGTATCTTTATGCAGGCTACCATGTGCACCCCATTATATTTTGGGCTAGTTCCCTGCCCACCTCCCTCACCCCCACCCCTTTTTTTTTAAACCTGTAAAAATACACAGGTCTACAAGAAAGAAATCCCTTTCATCTCCTCTATACATACGAAGTTCAGAAAGCATGCTCTTTCATCTTAGAGCTCAAAGCAAATCTCTCCGAAGTTACTATTCCCTTCAAGGCCCAACAGTTTTATTCTTCCTTTGGCCACATAAGTAAATCCCAGATATCATCAGCCCTTCATAATATCAAGATGGCAAAAAGAAGTAAAGAATGGAAAACTGCACTGAAGTTTTGAATTTATATCAGAACAATGCATTGACCAAAAGATCTCCCATTTCATTTTCTGTGGTATGATTCATTCCTTCCCTTTTGGGGGGAAGACAAAAAAAAAGGAGGGAGGGGCAAAACCCCCTTGTGGATACCAATTAATTCCATTTGTCAATCATTCAAGTCTAGAAACAGAATTATAGCACCCCCTTCCCCAATTTAAAACATAGCTTTTAAAATATATGTAGACTTAAATATATATATCCATTCAACAACTTCAAATTCTCTTTTGGGAACCTTTGGGGAGTTTTTGTTTCATAGGACAGGAAGATGTTGTCATCTTCAAAGGGAAGCTGGCTTTGCCCTTAACATAAGCAAATGCTATTTAGATAAGCTGTTTATAAAGTTTGACCTTCGTATTTTTACTTTCCTGCAGTATTCACTATACAACAATATCTGTACATAGAAGTGGAGCAGAAGATGCAGGCAACATTATACATGTATTTGCTAATGCATAACCAGTTAGGAATACTAAGAGATGTTGGAAATTTTACTGGAGTTGTAATTCTTTTAGGCAATCTTGCATTGTCAGTCCGATTCCTTATTGGGCTTGAAAAGCATTACTATACATTTATTGCAAAACTGCAGATAAAAGTCCTGGTAGTTCTGGTACAACAGACTGACCAGCACGGGCATCAATAATGCACAACCCTTCCAGGGTCCCTGGGGCTTTGGGTGAGCAGAGGTCTTGACTGAAACACTTGCAGAGGAAGGCTGTATGTACACACTATGCACCCATAATTATAGTCTGAGGTTGAGGATGACTTGCCTTCTAATGTTCCCTTCCTAACAAGTCTGTAACATAAAAAGTAGTTGACATGCCCTGTAGCAAAGTAAAGCTAACTCAGTGGCAAAAGCAGGACAGAATATTACAACATGGCTTAGTGTAGTTCAGTACTAGCTACATGTTTTTTTTAAATGGTATAATTTATTATTAAAAAATAAAATATTGAAACACAATATTGAAGAACCAAAGAAAAAAAAGCACCACTAAACCCTTTCTTATAAGTGAAAAACTTGATCAAAACCTGGAAGCTGATAGTATCCCTAAAGCTTCTCTGTCCTGCTATCTGATAGTGCTTCCAGCAGCACATTAGCATAACGCAGAGTTGATCAATGCTGCTTCAGAAGGAAAATGCCACCTAATGAATCCCCGGTGGCACTTTCCTTCGCACCAGGTGCTTTTGCTGCAAGTCTACCACGACATCTATGAGCCTGGAACAGATCAAGACAACTTGTTTAAGTTGTGAAGTCCGACATGCCCCAAGCTGTGCAGCTTTAGGAATGATGAATTCAGAGGCAGTAATGATCCATGTACTCTCCTTCTTTGAAGACCCTCTGATGCCAGGTTCAACTCTAAGATTAGTGGTAAGTGAATGGCACTCCAAGCAGTTCCACTTTTAAATATGTTCCTGCAGAAATCAAATAAATGAGTTGCTACTTTTATATGAACTCAAATTAGTAAATGGTTATAAAACTGTAATTAACATAGATCTGCCTCCTTGTGTAAGATTATGCTATGGACATTCACATAGCTGGTAGACTTATTTCTGAACCAGTATTCTTGCCTGGCTTTATGGAGCAAGATTTGTAAGTATATCTTAGTTAAAGCACAACAGATTTGTAGAAGAAATCAGTTTCAATTACAGAAGGAAAAAAAACCCACAACCTAAACCTTGTAAAATCCCTAAGGAACTTCATATTTTTTCCTGTATTTTTTCTGAATTTAATGTCAATATTACTCTAAACTTCTAAGCCTTCCTCAAATCTAGTGACTTAAAGTTATCATCATGTCTCCTGCTGGAAAAATAGCTACAAACAGCTAATAGAACATATGGTTACTTATGTGTAATGGTAGGCACACCTGGATGATGGAGAAAGCTGTGCTATACACCAACAATTGGCACATGACTTGTATCTTCAATGGTGCTGACCAAATTCTTCACTGATGTAAATTGAATTAGCTGTAGTCTGCAGCACACTTATGTCAGTGATTAGAATGTTTTTTTAGAAAAAAAAATGAGTCAGTATATCAGGAGCTTCTTGTAGACTGCAATTTCCAAGTGATGTCTCTGTCTCCCTGGTATTTTATTGCACTGTGAACAACAAACTTCTTAGCTCCCTTACCCCATAAAGGGAGGGTTGCAATTAAAAGGGAAAAGACTTCAGAAAGGGTCCTTTAAATGACTTTTTTTTCAGGATTGGAAAATGATCACTTCCATGAATTTCCTTCTCTCTCTGCCTAGCAACAGAAGCACTGTAAAAGAGGGCAGGCTGCCTGCTCTGAACCTAAGCCATCCTGGGAAAGCACCGCACACAACTGGTCAGAGTGCAAAGCAACAGAAGTGCACTTTATGTTTAGTTCATGGGCACTTTCATCAGCCAATAAGGATATGGCCTTTTCAAAACAGTCATGTTAATTTCCAAAAATCTCTCTCAAATCCACCTTGTACTGTGGTATTTTAGAGCTATGCTTACTGGCTAAGAGCACAGAGTACACAAGGAGGGAAAACAGAAGAGAGTCTCTATGCATTTACAAAACAATAATGATTAAGTCATTTCCAGCCACAAACAAAAAGCATGACTGACATTTTAAGACTTAATCTGGCTGATGACTTCTTTAGAGAGATAGTTTATAATAGATGAAGATCTGCACCTTAACCTTTCAGTTTTTTATTTAAAAGGCTTAGTTTATGGCTTTAAAAGCTTAAAGCATAATCTTTTAAAATAAAAATGTTAAGGTCAGAAGCAGCTGTTTTTCACAATATTAAACTACAAGATCAGCACTATTGCACTAAAACTTTGGAGGAACAGAGTGGCAAGCTATATTTTAGCATTCTTTTAACAAGCTCTCTTGTATTTTCACTGATACTCAAACAGCATCTCTAGCAAATTAGGAAGTAGAACAACAATTCTGCAACAGTATAGTTATAACTAATACATGATAATATAACTCTAACTTGTGTTATTGCTTATCTCAAGCAGTTTAAGGAACAAATTCTTTATTAAACTAATTTTATTGTGATCCTTATGTTTCCTCAACATAAAGAAGTTCTGCTTAAAATTCAAGGTAACATTTCAATTCCCTATTTGGGAGGCTTCAGAAATCTATTTTAAATGTCATTGAGACAATCACACTGTTTGTAGGTTCTTAGCATTTTGTCCCTTTTAGTCTTTCTCATTTTCTATTCCTTCTGTAGGAGGCTACATACTGATTTTTTTCTTTTACCTTATTGTGGAGCTTTCTCTTTTCCCTTCTGGGATCTCTCTCAGTAGAGAAACCAGCATGTTTTAGAACTTTCTGCTGAAGTTTCTTCCATTCTCATTTTCTATTTAATATAACAAAGCATCATTTTGGCAGAAAACAAGTAACTGAGCCCCCAAAATAAGAGTTAGTACTGCAATATTTCATGAATCAATTACGTCTATTGCTACAAATGTAATGTATTTTGGCACTTGAGAGGACTTTTTCTCCAAAGTAAATGTTAATATGGCTTGAATCAAATTTGAAAAAAACAATTTTCACAAAAAATATCTGAATAACAGTCAGTAAACATGTAAGACAACCCTATGAAGGAGTCCTAGGCACCTCACATTCTTCTGAAT
>JANZLQ010000031.1:18487995-18515603 GCA_026212715.1 Elanus axillaris | reverse complement strand
GGGGGCAGTGGGAGGAGGGGGAGAGAGAGAGGCTATCTATAAAAGTAGATGACATCATCAGGAGGAAAGCTGATATTAGGGATACCATGGAGAAATTTTACTTAAATCAGGAGAGCTTAACAATATCAGTAGCAGAAAGAATGCCACAGTGCATAATGGGAAGGAAAGGGTAGAATCATTTGAAGAAAATTTAGATTTTAATTACTATTCCTGTCTCACAGGAGTAAAAACATTATTTATGCAACAGTTACCACGACTAACTGGAGAAAAGTTAAGGTCAAGAAATTTCAAATCCCTGGACCTGAATATCTCAGCACCCCAACAGTTTCAGACAACAAAAGGGAAGCTACTGTTCTGTTAATGCTTTAATGGTAAACTGGAAAACTTGGCATCCTGACATAAGCCACAGACAAATCAAACACAGGAGGAATACAGATATAAGAAATTAACAAATTATTAAAGAGTGATGTTAGAGTTAATGCCAATCAGCATGAATGAGCTGAATACAGGTCTTAGGAAAGGAAAATGGGATAATTTTTTCTGATATTACAAGATTTTTTTGTTTGTTTATGGAAAATTGATGCAATGCAGTTAGACTCAAAGGCATTTAACTTGTTACTTCCTATCTTAAATGGTACAACAGGATATTGGAACTCCATTTCAGAAGTTAAGTAAATTAAAAGCAGGCAAATATACAGGTTTCATATGTGATTAAGAGGACCTTTATTAATCCAGTCATGTTTCTAGAGAGGTTGGTGCATGGATTTATTCTAGCCATTCTCTGAATATGTTTGCAAATAACTTCGGAGGAGGGGTGGGGATATCTAAGCCAAAACACTTCTGAAAAAATATAAAAATTGAGACAGAGAGATCAAGGAAGTTATAATGTAATTACTGAAAACTTCTAGCACTCTTACCCTGATAAACCTCCTTATAAAGTCCTTCAAGCGCTGAAACCAGATCATTGTCTACCTTAAAAGTAAGGTTTTTTTAACAGGACATGCACCAGATGTGAGTAACTAATAGCCAATACACCAGAGTTTCCCTCAGTGAGATGGGTCCTCTGTCTCTGGGTTAACTTAAAAGACGGGGGACCTTCTTGCAGTTCAAGCAATTCAAGAGTGGTTAGCTTCTGTATCTATTCACAGTTTTTATTACATGGATTGATTAGTTCTGACCACCTTTAGGTAGTACTAATTTTGCTGAACCAAAATTCATATATATTAAAAGGTATATTTTACTAGATCTGGCTGGCATGAAATTAAGTTTATTCATAGCAGCCTTCCCACAGGCTGTGCTTTGCATTAGTGGCTAAACCAGCGTCCTTCTCACAGGCTGCAGTCCTTCCGGAGACACCTGATCCACCATGGTCTCTCCAGGGGCTGCAGGGGAAGCCCTGCTCTGGTGCCTGGATGACCTCTTCCCCCTCCTCCTTTCCTCCCCTTGGTGCCCGCAGGGCTGTTTCTCACCCTTTTCCCCTCACAGCCGGGCAGCATTCTGCCCTTTCTGACACAGGCTCTCCCTGAGGCTCCGCCATGGTGGCTGCGGGGCTGAGCCATGCCCTGCGCTGGGTCGGTCAGAGCCGGCTGGAACCGGCTGTGTCCAGCTCGGGGCAGCCCCGGCCTCTCCTCACAGAGGCCACCCTGCAGCCCCCCACTGCACAGACAACTCATACATATATAAAAATCATATAAAGTCAAAATTTGTAACAGCATGAACAGTGTAAATCAGCAACACAAGAAAAAAACATTATCCTATTTCAGACTAAGAACACCATTGAGGCTATGTGCATTTCAGTAGCTGACACAAGCATTCGCACCACTGAAATTAAGTTTTGACCCTGAATGAATTCACAGTGACCTAAAAATCAAGAAACTGCAGCTAGGGCTGTTTCTTTTGAAATTCTTTCTCTCAGTTGGGTTTAATTCCAGCTTTTTTTTTTTTTTTTTTTTTTGGAGACACTAAACAGTTGTACCCTCTTTGCTTTCTTTATATCAGTTACAATTTTAAAAAACATTGCTATATTTCCTTTCAGTTCTCCAAACTAAAGAGTCCTTGTGTATTTGATCATACCTCAAGTGTAAGTCACCCACAAGTCACCCCTTCTACATCTTTGATCAACCTTCCTGCCTTGTCTGATTTTTTTTTTCATTTTACTGTAACCTTCTTTTATTTTTTAAGGTTTCTACACAGGAATAGAAGTTAGTTTTCATAGAGATGCCTGAGAAATTTACAAACCCATCTGCTAGAAGTCCAAACTAAAAACAAAAGAAAGAGAGAGACTTAAATTCATTCTCATATATATTGTCATCAACTGAAAAAAACATAATGGTTGTTTATTGTGGGGATTTTAAAAAGTAGAATGCAGGTTTCTTAAGTATGCATATTACTTCAAAAGTTCTCAGAAGACATGAATTAGACATACGCGCAGGAACACCACTGGTCTTTTTTATGTGGATGGCCATATGAAAAGCTCAAAGACTGAGTTTTTGAAAATTTTAATTTAGAAGGGAAAAAAAGAAGGAATTTATTATGAAGGAAGTAGAAAGGGCAGAGAAGAGAGCTATTCAAGACTCAGACTTGTGACAGGATGGAGACTGCCAGGATGTTGAGCAGCTCTGCAGAAAATGACATTGGGGTCTTTGTAGGCAGCAAGCTGAGCTTGCAGCCTCCCCTGACAGCAAAGACAACTGACTGCATCCAGGGCTGTATGAACAGGAGCACAACTGGTAGACTGAGTGAAATGATTATCTCCTCAGCACTCACACTCTTTAGACCACATCTAGACATGGCATCCAGTTTTGCATCCCCCAGTACAAGACAGACATCAAACTGAAGCAAGATCAGGGTAGGGCCACCAGGATAGCTGGGGCTGGAGAACTTGCTCTGTGAGGGGAGGCTGAGGGACCAGAGCTGGTTCATCCATGGAGAGGTGGCTACAGGGGACCTAACAGCAGCCCCTCGTGCCTACTGGGTCGTTATTGGAGAGACTGAGCCATGCTTTTACCATGGTGCGTGGTGGGAACATGAGACACAAGCGGCAGATGCTGAACCAAGAGAGTTTCAAACTAGGTGAGGACAAACTTTTTCCCCCGTAAGGACAGGTAGGCAGTGATACAGGTTGCCCAGAGAGACCACGTAAACTCAGTCCTTGGAGGTTTAAGGCACAGCCAGAAAAAGGCCCGAGCAACCTTGTCTGACCTTGTAGCTGTCCCTGTTTTGAGCAAGAGCTTGATCTATAGACTTCCCAGTGTTCCTTCCACCCTGAGTTGTCCTATGATTCAACACATAAGTAACTCAGAAACAAGCCCCTGATACTTTATTTGCGAGTTTTCTGTAAGAAGAGAGGATACAATTAGAAAGATGTGATGGGTTTACCCTGGCTGGACACCAGGTGCCCACCAAAGCCATTCTATCACTCCCCACTCCTTTGCTGGATGGGGAGAGAAAAATATAACAAAGGGCTTGTGGGTCGAGATAAGGACAGGAGAGACCACTCACCAATCACCGTCATGGCCAAACAGACTCAGCTTGGGGAAAATTAACTCAATTTATTATTACAAATCAAAGAGACTAGGGTAATGAGAAATAAAACCAAATCTCAAAACACCTTCCCTCCACCCCTCCCTTCTTCCCGGGCACAGCTTCACTCCCAGATTCTCCACCTACCCTACCCCCCACAGGGGGGCGGGGAATGGGGTTTATGGTCAGTTCATCACACATTGTCTCTGCCGCTTCATCCTCCTCAGGGGCAGGACTCATCACACTCTTCCCCCGCTCTAGTATGGGGTCCCTCCCACAGGACACGGTCCTCCACTAACTTCTCCAACATGGGTCCTTCCCACGGGCTGCAGCTCTTCACGAACTGCTCCAGCATAGGTCTCTTCCACAGCAGGCAGTCCTTCAGGAGCACACTGGTCCAGCATGGGTCCCCCACAGGGTCATAAGTCCTGCCAGAAAACGTGCTCCAGCCTGAGATCCTTTCTTCATGGGTCTGCAGGTCCTGCCAGGAGCCTGCTCCAGCACAGGGTCTCCATGAGCTCACAGCCTCCTTCAGGCACCCATCTGCTGTGGCGTGGGATCCTCCACGGGCTGCAGGTGGGGATTTGCTCTCCCGTGGACCTCCCTGGGCTGCAGGGGGACAGCCTGCCTCACCATGGTCTTCCCCACGGGCTGCAGGGGAATCTCTGCTCCAGTGCCTGGAGCATGTCCTCCCCCTCCTTCTGCACTGACCTGGGGGTCTGCAGGGTTGGTTCTCTTACATGTTCTCACTCTCTGGCTACAGTTTCTCTCTGTCCCACAACTTTTTTTCCTTCTTAAAAATGTTATCACAGAGGCATTGCCATTATCTCTGATTGACTTGGCCTTGGCCAGCAGTGGGTCCATAGTAGAACCGTCTGGTATTGGCTCTGTCAGACACAGTGGAAGTTTCCAGAAGCTTCTCATAGAAGCCACCCCTGTAACCCCCCACCCCCCG
This sequence comes from Elanus axillaris, assembly GCA_026212715.1. Classification (NCBI taxonomy): domain Eukaryota; kingdom Metazoa; phylum Chordata; class Aves; order Accipitriformes; family Accipitridae; genus Elanus; species Elanus axillaris. The sequence goes on along the minus strand of JANZLQ010000031.1, from coordinate 18,511,126 downwards.
CTACCAAAACCTTGCCACAGAAACCCAATACATACATTTACATTTAGCCACTGGTGAAAACAACTAAGTTAGCAAGCAGAATATTTTGCTTGCACAACGTAGCAGGCTTAAAATTGCCACATTTCAGTGATAATCAAGAAATGGATTTTTAGTTTTGAGGGAACAGATGAACAATGAGAATGGACTGTTTCAAAAACAGCACACAAAATAGCCCTTCCCCCAACACTGCCCATGGAGTGAATTTTAAAGAAAAGAGAGAATACCAGATGATCAAAAAGTGTTCTTCACATAAACTTTTCATTTTGACATACATGCATATTTAATATAATACAGACATCTGACTGTGGTGCTTGATTTTTAAAATGTCATTGAAGCTAACATGAGGCTTATTTTGTCCTGTTTTCCACAGAGAATTTGTTGATATGAAAAAAATATTCACACTGAACAAATGTGGACCATACCCCAGAGAGCTCTGCAAGCTCTGCAGGAGCTGCAGTGCGAGGTAGGCACTCAAAGGTAGGTGTCCCAGGTAAGCAAGCAGAGCGGAAAACAGCACACTCAGTAACCCCACAGCAGAAATAGTAAAGAAACAGCAACTAAAACAAAATTCCCTTTTCCCTCAAGATTCAATGGAGCATCCGAGATGAACATTAGTGTAAATAGTGTGCTAGCAGACTATGTGATTTCAACCCCCTTGATGTTACTGATACAACCTATAATGCACACAAAACTTATGCTGTTCTGCTGTTGGAGTATGACAACAGTGATGAGCCGAAGGGCTACACAGTCATCAGTACCTAAGGGATATGTCACTGCTATTTATAGATAGATGTCCGAATACACTTACATGTATCACTGGGATGACAGTAGTGTAACATATTGATTTAACAGACTCTAGAATTGAGAAGTTTGAATAGTGTTCTTTTCCTAGGCTTTTCTTTTTTAGTAGCATTTTATTTCCTGTTCTTTCTATGGCCCACCCCTGTTCTTCTGAGAACTTTGAAATTTTATCCCTGTACCTAATTCCATTCAAATTAAATCCAGTGCCCATATATTCCTAAATTTTTCCAGTAAGCCATTTATAAAGGACAACTTTGATGGAATCTTTCTTTACCTTGGCACTCTATTACTGTCTTTCCTTCCCAGCTTACCTACATACATGCCAAAGGAGATTCAAGGAAACTAAAATCAGCTAAAAGCAAATAATCAGCCTTTATAAGTTGTGAAGAGGAAAAGTTACTAAGTTGGTATTTATTGCCAAGAAAAAGAACCAATTTATCACCAGTCCAAATAACCCATACTCTGAAAATCTAAAAGGGGAACAAATGGAGCAACCAGATAAGTAAGCCTGGAATCCTGTTGCTGGTAGCTTGCAGGAATTAAAAATAAAACACCCCACCTTAAAATAAGAATGTCTAGACAATAATTTAGACAGCAACAAGTAAGAGTTATGAAGCAGAATTACGTCCCAAGTGGCTCCAATACTCAACAAGAGATGTTATAAACGTCATTGTCACACAACTCTAATCTGGTATCTTTCTAGTTTTTGTATGCCTAAGAAATACTGAATACAAGAAATATTTCTTTAAAAAACTTTCCTGTTTTCAGATCAGTGGAAAAAACTTCTGAACATGCATAATTCTCAAAGTTCCTATTTTCAACCAGAATATGTTCTCAATTAAATCAAAATAAAAGAGGGAAAAAAAGGACAAGACCCTGCTAAAAACTATAACATTTTTAAAAATCAGGGTTTGAATTGCTGTAGGTATAAACTTCTTTATAACAATCTAAGCATGGAATAGAAGACCTTTTTTAACATCTTCACCACTTGCAGTAAGAAACAGAACACAGATGACCTAGAAGTCCACAGTGGTCTGGTTTCTCCTTTAAAGTCATAGTTTCTTTATGACTTAAAATCTGATTGCTTTTGTCACTTTAATTTTTATCACTAACCTGAGCAGAAGCAGAAGTTCAAACATCAGTTTTGAAAGTCTTGTTCTTAGTTGAAGAAAACTTGGGGTACAAAGTTTAATGCCAAAGTTTCCAGTGTAAGGAAATTTCAATACTACCAGACTAATGTTTCAGTAATAGACAAAAACTCTGTCAGATGGTTAGACACCTAATAGCTTACTTTTTTTCTGGTGGACTTCAGGGTTTTGGGGTAGTTTAGTTTTTGTTTTGTTTTTTTTTAAAGCCTAGAAGTAGAAATTACTCATCAAGAAGCCTTATCAAGCAGAATGTTTCAGCCACAAGTTAAATTAATTATGCAACACTGCTGGTAAAGCAATGCTCCATTTAAAGTAATTATCACCCCAATTAGAAATCAAAGAGAATAAATATCAGGACCTTATTTGCATCGGGTAAAGTTTGTAAAGCTGTCAAGATCCCATTATAAGTTTTAGTTTGTAAGGCAACATTTCAGGCCATTTGTACGATATTTATGTGTCAGGAAAAAAAAAAACAACCACAAACCCCCACACGTACAGAACCTAGATGTAAAAGGGAAACCTGTTCCTCCTTTTGCTATCATCATTTGTGATTAGTCCTCACCCCATACAGTGCCCACTATAAAATGCATTGGGAGATGTACTGAGACCTATGAGGTTCTTAGATCACCCTATCCTCTGAAAGATTCACCAACCCAATTTAGTCAGTCGAGGTGATTATTACAATCCTTCTGCATCCTGCTGAAGCAACTACTGCAACACAAGGGGTTTTGCAGCCCTGCAGATACAGAAGTCTTAAATAGGATTACTTATTTCTGCCAAGCTAACCACTCTTCCAATTAATCATCTCCAAACTTTTTCATACTCTGGCATTTTGCTACCTGTAACCACCTGTTTCATCATTATAGTAGCCAGCAGTTTTTAATGTCTTGGCAATAATATTACGTTCCAATAATATTACTTTCATGTACAGATCACCAGTCAAATTCAACCAGCATACTTATTTACTTTGAAGAACTGCCACATGTTGCCTAAACTCACATTATTACTTGAATTTTCTCTTTTTTTGTCAGAGAGAAAGCAGGAAACTCAGGTAAGGCATGTGCCTTTAGTTGGTAAAATTAGTTGTTTATAATACCACATGGTCTGCTTTCAATCTATCCCCTTCCAGTATTTACAATAAAAAGAATAATGGGCTAAAAGATAATGCCTTTCCCATAATATTGCTAGAGATAATTGTTAGCTGCTTTTTGGTTGTGTGCCTGAGTTTTTTCAATTCTGCTCAAAGATGTGAAGGGTTATTTGCTGCTGTGTATTTGATAACGTTGATTCCTCAGTAATGCTTTTTTAATTATGGTTTGTTCTTTCCTTACATTATTTTACAGAAGTATTAGACACTCTCTCTCCAAAATCCTGCTTTAATCTGGCTCAGTCCCAGTCCAAATCAAAATGGTTTTCTAATGCAACTGTCAGAATAAGCAATTCTAGTTTAATATTGTCCATCTCCATATATCTGACAGCATGTTAATTTAAATATAAAAGATATATTTATTAAATATGGCTACAATTAAAGTTTAGCTAACCCTTCCCACCTAGTATTAAGCTGTTTATAATTTTGCCAAACTACTTAAAAATAAAACAGTCTGGTTTGGTGGAGGCATTAGCATTTCCTTTACTGGAGAAGTTCAGTAAAAATAAAGCTCATGTATCCAAGAGTAATAATAGCAAGACAATGTTTTATGTATTTTGGAGATTAAATATGCAAATCTGTTGCCTCCCACAACCTTCAGAAATCTCAATTTGGTATAGTATACAATTTGGTATAAGAACTTCACTTCTTTCCCAACCACAACAAAAATAAATTAATCAGAATGTGCATGTTGAAGAGGGTTTCTTCATGCTTCTACATGGATTAACTCAACTTCAAGACCTTTAGTAAGCATAACATATAGTAATCTTTAGAAAATGTTAAAGTTTTGTTTCTTTTTATTCTTTCATTCTTTTCATATTATATTCATCTAGATACACAATACTAAGAAAATCTCATTTTAAAGTGACATGAATATGAAAAGTGCTGTATTCTATAACATTTTTCAGTAAATTGGCTTAGTCAAAACTGATGATGCTTCAGTGCAGTTTAAGCATTGTTGCCATGAAATGAAGTTGCATTTGGAATTGTTATTACCTTAACAACCTCAAACAAAGTAGCTCCACTGACAGTACCCATTTCACATGAAAGAAATCTAACGGATGATCTAGAAGAGGAAGTGGAGCTATTGCAGGCACTATGAGGATCTCAAAAGCAAAAGGAAAAAAAGCAACTACTAACATGCTGCAGAGAGGACGTATGTTAGAACCTCAATATCTTCAGCAGATACTTCAAAGGATATGTCTCAGGATAATACAGAGCTGGTTTTCTCATATTGCAGGAATACAGAAAGAATTTATTCTGAAAATTTGATGTCTTTTTTTAGTCTGAGAAACCAGAGATAGAAGACCCTGATTTTCTATTTAAAAAAAAATCTCATTCATACTTAAAATCTTATTCACTAATTGATACAAAAATTTGGCAATTTTTAAAATAATATGCCCTTGTCTTGAATCTGCTGCCTGTGTCCTTCACAGATTCTTCTTAGTCTAATACAATGTTTATTTCTTCTTCAGGACCAAAGGTACTAGTAAATGTGATGTAAAAATTACACTGAGTGGCAGCAGGCTGTACAAATATTCAATATTTACAATAACATAAAGCTCCTTTAGAACTGGGATGGGGTAGTTTGCTTTTTTTGGTTTATTTTTTGTTTTTTAATAAACAGAGCTATCTATTTTTCACAGGTGAAAAACACTACCTGAATTTATTATGAGAATGATTCTTAAATTGGCAAAGAAAGGAAAATCTATAATTTCACATGAACACAATTTCAGTATTGTATTGAATTACTGTTTTCACAATATCTTTCAGAAAGAATGGGACATGTTGCATTACCTTTTGCCTCAGTTACTGTTTTCCATAGCTAGTAAGCAACCAACCAATAGTAAAATTCAGTGCTATATATAGTGCCAAAGACTGTCAGAATAATGCCTTAAACTAAAAAGCTCACACAGAAAGCAGCCTTAGAATTGTATTAAGAGAGTTATAGCAAAACCTTGTTTGTAAAGTAAAACTCCGGGTCATATTCTAGGTCTTCTAATAATTACCTAGAATATTGAAAGTGACTCTGCTCATTTTTCTTGTCATCACACTGATGTCAAGATCCTATATCTTGGAACATACAAATGTCATTGTGCTGAACATGTTCATAAAGTAAAACCTATATACTCTGTAGAAAACTGTAAGAATTAGAATAGGAGATTAAAATTATTTACTAGAATTTGGTTTGAAATTCAAGTTCCTTTACTGCTGTTGCAATCTTTGTGCACTGGGACAGATGCCATTTCCTTAAAGATGATAATCCTAACCACTATTTTTTAGATCATAGGAAGTACAAGAAAAAGTTAAAATTTCAGTATGAACTTCACTAAAATACTAGAATTTCTTCTTTACATAATGTCAATTTTCAGAGATATTTTCTGCACGAGACATTGATGATACATTTCATACTTAATTTCCTCAGTGTTGGAGGGGTGCCAGAATGGTCAGGAACTGTCATGGGTGTGTTGTTCAGGGACTTAGGTTTTGGGTTGGGTTTTTTTTTAGATTTTAGAATATATAATTGCACTATTAACTTTCATTTCTGGATCCTGCTAACCCAGCAGTATGGCCTCAGGAGTGGGAAGCCAAACAACACAATGCCAGTGGTAGCACAAACTTTCTCTTTTCGTCTACAAAAGGACTGTCCCGTCATGAGAAAGAAAACAGGTGACAATCAGTTGAAAAGCAACCTGAACTCCCCAAAAGCCCATGCTATGCAAAGGTCAACCATGGTTCAAAGTAACTGGCCATTATTACATACTGCAGTGGACAATCACCTTGTAAACTTTAGCCATCCTTTAAGAACATGTGTTCCGCACAGCTTTAAATACTGCATTTACTTTTTTTTTGTATCTTGTTTAAGTTTCCCCTGATGTCAGCTTCCCAATTTCTCCAGAGCCCCATTTATTTTGCCAGTAAGATACAAAACCAGTATAAGGCTTAATTCCTTCCAGCCCATTTTATTTTGGCAAAATTCAGAGACAGCCCTTTCAATAACTTGGAGGGTTATCAGAGTGGAGTACAGGTGATGTGCTTCAATTGCTCTAAATATTGATCTATGGTTCCATTGTTTTAAACTGGTTTAATACAGATGCTCTTAAGCTTTTTTTTGATGCTTCAACTTTGTCGATTTGCTTTTTGAGCAACCTAGCACTTTCTAGATATGAAAAAAGAGATATTAATGAGCCAAATATTTAAACAGCCTACAAAAAAAAATCCATTCCTGTCTAAAACAGAACAGCTGGCACTCTTTTATGGAAGAAAAAGACATTGAACAGAAGACAGGAGTGAATGTGGGCCCTTAACTTTCCAGACAAATTGGTTATCTGTTGAATTGTTATTTGCATGCTTTTCTACCTTTTATATGCCAGAAAATGGGATGTTCATAAGACAGAGAGAGAAGAGGGGTCAAATCAAATACATGTTTTCCGCTTTTTTCTTGGAAAAAAATATTTTGGATGAGTTTTGAAGGGGCGGTTTGAGTTTGTTTTGTTGTTTATTTTTCTCTGTTCATCAATTCAATCAAGAAAATAAATTATTTACACTGCCCTAGAAATATATCCTGAATCAGTTACACCAACAAAATATAAAATGTCAATGTTCGAAGGTTTAAATTAAAATAAACCCTTAAACCAAGACATATTTACTCTTCAGGAATAGTATAGGTGAGCATACCTGTGTTCTACAGCTTCTCAGTACTCACTGAATTATCTGGAAAGATTAGAAATGGGAGACTAGTTTTAAGAGTGTGAGATTTAACATGGAAATATGTACTAAAACCCTGATCTTTTAGAATTTAGGAATAAGTCTTAGCTACTCTTGTTTATATCAATTGACAATTTAGATAATTATACTCATGAGAGTCTGACAAGGTGGATTTGGTATTTCTGAGAACTACATCTAGCCATATCAAATAAGAAAATAAGAGCACAGAAAGCATACGACAAATGAATTCAGTTTGAAGCCACACTGCACCTTGAGAGAGCTCACTTTATAGATACATAGTAAGATGCTGAAACATTGTGGAAAAGTTGTTATGCTTTTAAGTCCAAGTTTTTCCTATGTATTTTCAGCACCCAATCTAAGTGATATTTGGGAACAGTCACTAGGAATCAGCAAGCTGCTGCTTTTACTGAATTATTTCAGGTTTTCAAGGATGTAGCAGTAGATATTAAGACTTAAGAAATCTTCTTGCTCTAAATGAATGGATGTCTAGATGTACTGATAGACAGAAGCTACTGGTTTTACTAGCACGTTTGTGGAGTGAAAGAGCTGATGCTAACACTTACAGCACACAAGTTCTAGAGGGGCTTATTTCAAAGCCTGGTCCCATTGACTGAACACTCACCAGTAGTTAGGCACATGCCTGGAGCTCATCACTTGCTGCACTTTAAAGTGAAAAGAATCACATCAGAAGAAGTGAGAACAAGGGAGTGATTTGCTTTGAAAGCACATGGCTGATCTGTAAAAACAGACACACCAGAGAGGAAGTTAAAGTATGCAGTGACCTACACACAGGGACTGACTCCCTATGCCCAGGATCCCTCTACTGAAATTAGTAGTTACAGGCTCAAGAAAAAAGTAAATAGAGGAGGTAGTTCACGTCAAAGTGCACTTGAAGTCTAGAACCCCTTACTGCAGATACCATGAATCCTATAAATTTATATGCATTCAAGGAGACTGGACAAATTCATTAGAAACCCACTGTATTTCTAAATACAGGGAAACCGCCAAATCAAGAAGTACTCTGTCAGCCAGAAACAGCAGGGCTGGAGAGACAGAAGAGATCAATCTTTGGCTGAACCCAGTAAGGCCACTCATATATGTGTCCCATTTTCATTACAGATTCTTTCTAGTGAACAAGGAAGTATCAGGCTAAAAATATGGCAATAATCATCGAAAAAATGTTACTCCAAGTGTAATGAAAGTGATTTGTGCGGCCAATATGAATTAAGCATGTTCACATCTGAAAGTATTAATACATGCTTCTGAAAACAGATATGAGTAGATGACGACAGAAAATACCAGAATTGGATAAGTTTCTGGTGCTTCTCCCAAAGCAAACAGGCTACTTTCTTTAATTTGGATGGAAAGAAGTAGGTATCTATGTTTGCTTTAACAAGAACACACATTAATTCTAATTCATTTCTTAGTCTGGCAAACCTCTTTGACTTTCTCTCATTTTTTTTTAGTGTGACTGCCCAAGAGATCTGCAAAGCAAAAGAACAGATAACTAATCTCAGTCTACTCTGCCAGTCAACAAGAAGCTAGTTCAGCAGTGAAACAGTTATAGCTGTGAAGGTCTACATATATAAGCAAGACAAGGTTTTTAATGAGGCTAATTGATAAATATGGAAAAAACAGGTGAGCTTTCCAATGTGGGAGCTCTTTTGGGGAGTAAAAAGAAATCTCTTTACGTGAAGAAAGGCTTAGGTGCTGAAAAGTACAGTGGTTTTGCAGGTCATACATATTAGTCTAATAAGTAGTACAGGGAATTGGCTTTTTTCCCCAATATATATATATATATGTTGGTCTAACAGTGGCACTTCTGACAAACTCTCTTCCTCTATAGTTATATGGGAGGAATGTATGTAATTTGCAATTAAACTTGTCAAATATTAGATAGGTAAGAAAATCAGGTATGTTAGTTATGGTTAGAAGTACGGATATGCCAGATTTATGTCAGGTATGAAAGACTAGATTGAGAATTCTGCAGGTATTTAATAATTAAACAGCAACCCCCAAGCACTGGAAATAATAAAAAAGTGACAGTGAGTACAGTCTCATTGCAAATATTGAAGACAGACTTCACCCCTCTGACTTACCAAATTCAGTGCTGCAATTCATTAGTGCTGCAAGTCACTGCAAGTGATAGTCAAGTTTTAAAGTAACACTAGCTGCTTAAAATTTCACTTTGTCTACAACTTATTCTCCCATATTGCAATTAACATGAAAGTAGCTAGCATTTTTTCTTATTTCTTTCTGGTTAAGCCACCAAGAAAAATCATTTACAATAACTAGGAAAGTAATTTTCTGTGTGATAATGTAAAAAAAACCCCAAATACAGCAACCACCAAAAAAAAAATAAAAAATGTGTCAAGTACTAAAAGGTTTTATTCCAACAAGCTTGTCTTAGAAAGGGACTTAAATCACATAATTATTCAGGGTTTAAAAAACAGTGTATCATCAGCTTCCTTTTTAATCCAGGCAAAATGGCAATTCTGTAGACCTATTCACATGAGCAGTCTCAAAATTTTCACCAATAATATTTATCCAGCTAAGATTTTGACCCTGTGGGGGTTAAGTAGCAGAATATCATTAAGGTGAGATAGCAAAACAGTTACCTAAAAGTAGCTCAAAGACATCTATAATAAGAAGGACTTGACTTGTTTATCACAAAGATAAAAATTACCAAGATTAAAGACGGAAGGAGCAAGGACCAGTCATAGGAGACACTGGAAGAGGGACGTATTATCATGGAGACTGAAAATACGACAGTTAAGTCTTCTCTTTACATTACAGTGTACCCACTTTTGGTACAAGAAGCTTAAAAGTAGTAGTGATTCATTTAAAACAAATAAACATGGCAAATCTCTACTTGTATATCCATAAAAGTAATACAAGGAATATAATTAAACTGCTTTTCTCAAACATAACTACAGTGATGATTTCACCCATACATGGGGCTCATTCTCTGTAGTCCTCTAAATTTCCTTAGTATCACCTTTTCTTGGCCATTCATTCTATATGTCTTCCAGGACATAGTTTAATTTCAGTCATTTTATATTTAACAACATACAGCTGTCAGTTTAGTTATAATGTCACTAATTTTTTCTGCTCTGAAGCATTTTCTTCTAGATTATTCCTTTTTCAGCACAATCTGGAGGACAAAATAATGGCAGAGATTAAACTGCACATCATATTGTTTGTGAACATATTGTTCACGGGTTGTATTTTTTATTAGAACAGATTGATATTTCCTTGAATTTTAATATCAGTGTACATGAAGACCTGATACACATTCCATTTAGTTGTTTACATAGACTCCTTCTGACATAAATGTTCCTACAACTAAGTGAAGGTGAAAAACTCTGTGTAATTTCTGCATAAATAATTGCAGGTATAAAAAGAAGTCCTGTTTAAGCACAGGTGTTAAATAAAACTGTAAATTACTGATATTAAAAAGCCAAGAAGAAAGATTAATCATGTGTTTAGGAGCACTATCAAAATTCACATCAAATCTTTCCTTTGAACTCTTGATTTTACCTTAAGGTAATTGCAGCAAGGTTGTATCTGACTAATTCAAGCTTATTTTATATATAAAAAGCTATGTATTGTCTCTATTGCTTGATAAACACATAACAGCAAGCACTTTTTTTTAAATCCCTTATTCATAAAGCTTAAATATACTTGTACCTGTACAGAGAAACAAAAAAGATTAGAAGTGGGATTTTTAAAATACATAGAAGCAGATATTATTTAGCAGCAGATATCTGCTGGAAATGTTTGGGGTTTTAAATTTTATTTTGGAATGAATAATGCCCCAAAACTGCAAAGGTCTCAGAAAAGGAACACAGGCTTAATTTCGGGACAACATACTCAAGAAGACTTTGCATCCAAAGCTAGAAATACAGAAAGTTCAGCCTATGCTCTACATTCTGAAGTACTTTCTAAAACCCTCCTCTAAGTGTACATTGAAAAATAAAGTGGCTTTTTTTTACACATACTATGGTATACAGGTTTTTGCCTTGCACTCCCCTTTCTGTGTCTTTCTAGGTCTTCAGTAACATATATAACATCAGGATTCCTGGTCACTATCAAAAAGCTGTCATTTACTGTACACTTTCAAGCTTTTCAAAGATTAGCTACAAGCATGTAAACTGCAGGAAACAGTGTTAATAACACCACGGAAAGCAATGCATACAGGACCTGAGCAGCTGTGCCTTCCAGAAAACTGAAAACCTTGCTGTGAAAGAGTTTAAAATGCATCTTGACATAGGGAAAAAGGTAGGAATTGTAGAATTGTTCTTACTTTTGCTAAACTGTTCACAACTAGTCATCAAGGCTCATCCAAGCAACAGTCACACCCCTAAATTCAAACCCCAGTGAAAAAAATAGCCGTTACTGAACTCATCACAAAGGAAACTGGGATGTACATATAGATCATGCGACAGATGAAACTGTAGGAAGGAAGCTTTAATGACTGGAACCACAGAGAATGAATCTAGAAATTGTGAATGAGCACTGGCAATTATGCGCTTGAGATTTCCTCCAATTTCTCTCAAAATAAAAGGTAAAAAAAGGTAACCAAAGCATTAGTCTTAGGGCAGCAAGGTGCTTATTAAGATTAAAAGATGACCACATACGCTTTAGCTCTCAATGCTGGTTTCTTCAGGGGAGCACAGTCTTCTGCTGTATTTCTACCTTCTGAAATTGCTGCATCTAGTTCTTCTCCCCTGCCTCCACCCCTCAGGATACCCCCCATCAAATCTACAAGGTCTCCTGTTTCAGTTGTTTTGTAGTCTAGTTCAGCATGGTGGCTTACTTGCATTTCTTTTCACAAAATTTTATAGCATCATATTAAACTAATTCTTTCCATCCGTTACATGCCGACTGCTTGACTTCTGCTTCTATTGTTCAAATTTGATATCTTTGGTCTTTTTATTACCATTCATGCAATGATTTATTACCTTATTTTACTTTCCCTGCATATGGCTTTATTTCAACTGTTTCACTTCTAAGATCTCACTCCTGCCAATAAATCTCAGTTTTCTCAATTTCACACTGCTTTTAAACATTTTGGCAAGTTTCATTTTCCTCTTTCAAAGCAGACATGCAAAAATATGAAGACACAGGGGCAAACAGATCAATTAGGATGGGTAAAAACAAATAGTGGTTAGAATTGCTCTCCATTTCTGTCAGTAAGCCCAAACAAAAGTCTTATTAAGATGTTTAAAACTTTTTTTTTTTTCACTTCATCTTCCCCTGCAAATTTTGTTGACCCAAAACCCCTGGCAAGTGTGTGAGACCCAAGGACGATAGAGGTCCCAAGGGAATGGATGAAGATGACCAGTGTTGATCAGAGGAGTCTCAGGTGAGTGTTCTATATTTGCAGGCAGCAAACACTTCAACCCCTACAGAGTCTGCAGTGCTCCTCAACTTATGAAATAATCTGCTGGGTTTTACTCAAACGCTTCCTTTGACTCATATACTTTTTTTTTTTAGCCAGAGAACCTTATAACAGTTCACAAATTTATGTTCTCCCTTGCCTTTGAGCTCCATTGCTACTTGCTTGAGACCAGAAACCCTGATGCTAGCCATCAGGTTGCATTCACCCATGTACCTACTGAGAAGGACATAAGATTTTCTCCTCTTATATTTGTTTGCTGTATAATGTCTTTATGATCACCCAGGCACTCACCATTTGTGTCCATACTCAGCATCTATGGGTCAGCCTTCACCATTTGTGCATCCACAGCTATATAACACCTAAAGTCCTCATTTGCTGTTCCCATCAGAGTCAGCACAGCTCTCAACAAAACAGGCAAAGCTAGGAGGCATTTCAAAGTAGAAATACCTTGAGAAGGTAAGTGATCTTACAAACAAAGTTCTCCTCTGTTAAAATGTGTGGAAGAGGGATAGAAGTTTCTCCCATGGCTTCTAGACAAACTTTGTTTTTCCTTAAGAGAATGTTTAGTTACATGTTGATGCTGGGAACAGCCAAATACCTACTAATTTCTGAGTACTCACCCAAACAGACCATTACCACAGTCACTGTAAGAAAGAATATGTAGGTAATTTTTCTGCTAGCCTCAAGCACAGCACAGAGTTTGGTGAAGCTGTACAATGCCCTCCTACAAATATGAAGAAAATACCAACTTTAAGTTGTTTGTTTCTTGTTGTTTGTTTTTTTTTTTTACTTGAGAGCACAGCTTAAGGTGATATAAAGAGCATATACCACACCACTATAAAACACATCCTTATTAAATATTATGTCCCAGATGAGTGCATGTGTGTGTGCATACTCTCATATGCACACGTGCACTCTGTTTCCCATGTTTGCAAGCTTGAAGAAGTATTCCCAGATTTAGTCTTTCCTAGACAGTAAAGTTATTCTATGTTTCCAGGCCCTGCTCAGCTGACCACATCAAAACCCCCAATACAATCACTGAAATCTAGGTAGAGGCCATGATTTTTTTCTCAAGATTCTTCCCAAATTTGCCAAATGATGAAAAGTCGCAGTAGTTATTTAAGGCATTATTCAGAACCCCAGTTATGTAATTCAGTAGTATAAACTTCATTTACTCAAAAAGTTTCGTTTTATTTTAGTAACTACATTATAAAACAAAAATAAAAATGTTAATTTTAAATGCTTTAGAGTTTGATTCATTACTTTAAATGAATGATCACTCCCTTATCTAGAAGGAAAGCGCTGGACTAAAATATAGGGGAAAATATTATATTTGTTAACAGCTCCCCATAAATCACTTAAAGCATAATTCAACTGCCTTACCACAGAAAAAGTTTTAAAATACCTTCATAACTATTTTTCCCCAAATCATTTCAAGAACAATTTAAAAAAGAAAAAAGTAAATATCAAGTTAATGTATTAAAAAAGTGAATGAGACTTCTATCGTTAACTAGTTATAGTTATCTTTCAGAATTCTTACACAGTTCTCATTTCCAAATTCATTTGGAAGAATACAGCAGAGAAGGTTTGGAAACTGAATGAAAGTAAATATATTTCAGTTCTTCAGTTAGCTTAGTCTACCTCCTTTATCTACTTTGCTTTCAACTACTCCTGTGGGGGGAGAGAGCTTTTTTTTGTGGAAGTTCGAAGGAGCTTTTTTTATTTGTAGAGCTTTGAAGGAATGGGTTGTTTGGTGAGGATGAAGGACATGACAGGGAACCTGTTAACTGGGAAGATTGTTAGGGCACATCTCAGAGCAGAATTTGGCCCAATATATTTAACAGTTCTTGAGATTTCAATGGAAAGCTATTTGCACAGAATGGTGTAACACAAGATTTGATCAAGGAAAAACTGGAAGCCCAGCAAGACCTTCTGACTAATGAAATAGGTGATTATGGTGTGTAACCAATAGGTAAAAAAAATACCAAAAACATATATATGGATATTTGCAGCCCAATTTGCAAATAGGCTGTTTGCCAGACTCCTTATTTGCTTGTTTAAAGACATAGGCATGTTCCAGATCTAAAAAGTGTACACAGAAAAGAAAATGTTTAAAATAATTTGGTTTCAGACCTTATTGAGTTGTGTTTTGTAATAATTAGTTAAATATGTATCATGAAATAGTTCCCAATCTTCAGCTCTGTGCTTTGAAAGAGTTTGCTTTGAGGATCAAATCAATAATCATTTATTAAGCAAAGGAACTGCAGTATTTCCAGCTCATTTACCTTTGTATGACACACTTGCAATAAAAAAAAAAATATGGGGAAGAAATGTAGAAAAATAAGTTGCTTTTAGCAGTCTTTCAACTTAATTTAGCTTCTAGAAGGAGGACAAGGCAATGCCATGCAACCAAGTCTTTGTAACACACCAACTGTTTCCACACAGAACAGAATTACCCACAGAAGTAAATTTTTCAAGAATACTAGATCAGATTATGTGCATTGATGCAAATGGCATTAGAGGTCAGTTTATGTCTATATTCTTCCTCCAAACCTGCTAAAGTCCTGAAGTATCTCTAAATGATTTCAAAAGAACAACCCAGAATAAGGAAGAGCTGCCTATTTTGGCTGTGACATTCGTTTATCACAATGTCCTTATTACCTAGACAATTACTTCACAAAAAGAATGAAAATAACAGAAAAAAAAAATTTACCATTAGTGGTGATACTGTAAATATCATTATATAAAATTTTAGGATAGAAGTACTTGATACTGTGAAAGTAAACTTTTGAGTTTAACAAATGGCAAAGGCTATTCTGAGGGGGAAAAAACAGTTCTTAAACACATTAATTCAACTTTCCTTCCACTAGAGGAAGAAAATGCAAGTATACCAATAAGCTTCATGATTATTTTTATTCACTCCCTTTCAAAAGTGAGTGGAGTTTTATGAGAATTTACTCTGCAGCTTAAAAAAAAATAAAATTGACTATAACCCTTTTTTCAGGTTTTTAACCACTATGTTCAAAATATGCTTTGTCTGAACTAAGAAAGTCATTGTTACTTTGCAGAGCCTACATCTTCAGTATAATTATAGAAACTTTTAGTGGCTTAAAATACACTAGTCATAAACTATTCCCTGAGTTACATTTGTTATTGAGATAGTGCTGTAATGTTTGTAGTTTTGTAATTCAAAAGATGATAATTAATATTTCCATTGACATAAAAGATTATCAACTCTTAATAGTATCCAAAGTGTGCATTGTATGGCACAGTGCTACCAATACCAGAAGATAAGATGAAAAAACACAGTTTTATTTTCATTCTGTCTTACTAAGGTGACCTGTCAAAAAGCAGTATTTTCTAAAACAAAACCAAAAACAAAACCAAAAACCAACAAACAAAACCCCAAACACACACACACAAAAAAACCCAGAAATAAAAAACCTGAACTCACTCACTCTTCCTCCCCCATATTCTGCATTTCTGGTACTTCTATTCTGCTTTCAAGTATTAAAATCTTCCAGGAGACATGCCGCCCTTCTCATTCACCAGTAATGGAGGAATGCTGACACAGGAGCATGATCAGATGTATTATTGAGGTTGCTCATTGTCCAGCATGCACAAACAATTTGTCCTAAATCAGTTTGACAAAAATCATGCATCAAAATTCATCTCCCTGAGAAAACCTTTTATTTGAAGCATACCCAACTAGTTGTAATATGATTATTCCACTCTGCATTTATTTCTAGGTCTCCAGATGGAAGACCAGACCTACAGTTGCCAAAGCCAACATCAGGCTGCAGACAACATACTCTGTGCTTGCTGGCAGATGAGCATCCCCCCCTCATTTTGAGGAAAAGCAAAGTGTACTTTTATGTTTGGGTGCATTAGACAACACCTCTTATTTAGAGTGATATAAATACTCACAGACCAGAACCGCCCTGAGACTATATGTAAAGGTACAAAACAATTCTAAATTAAATCTAAATTTTATCCCTGTTATTAGGGGTTAACAGTTTATGATATTTCCTAACCTATGCAACTAGACAAAAAAATTTACATTATGATCTCTTGGATAAGGACATTATCTCCTCATCCAAGAGATCATCTTCGTGACAGTTTAACAGAGACAGGATATAACAGATTAAAGAAATATCTTTCAATTTTGTGAAAGTTGTCAATAATTTGGCTTTCAACTCTATTTAATAAAGCAAAATCAAAAACATACCAGTTACTATGAGCACTGGGTTACTTCTAAGCTTTTTTCATTTCTTGTTAAAGCCTGGAAGCTGTTTTGTCTTGAATACTGTTAAGGAGTCTTTATAAATAAGGGAATATGTCTATGGCACAACCTGTTGTGGTGCAGAGCACTGTGCCACTAGATTACTCAACAGCAATATATCTTCCTTAACATAGCACTTTGCCAGGAGCAATTGCCCAGCTATACTTGCATACCAAAAATTTCCACATACTGCTGGCCAGACTATCTACTAGCACCTATAAGTGGGTGACTGAAAACAAACCATAATATTCAACTAGATGGAATACTTCATTGCACCTTAGTAATTGAGATTGGCCAAGGGAGCCACCCTAAGACAAAATAGAAGAGTCAGCTTCCACATAGCGGCATGTCACAAGAGTACAGTAGTTTGATATTAAACTATATCTAAAATAAGATGCTTCCTTTGCATTTCCTCATAGGTTAGACTTAACTGGCAAGCCAACTAGTAGAACTTATATCTCATAGGCAGCTTCTGTTTAGGAGAAACATCATTATTGCACTGATAAATATAACAATAACCACTTTCAGACAATATGATTAAGACCCCAAAAAAATGGCTGCAAACCTATGTATTCAGGCTACCTCACCTTTTAGGTGCTGCAATAATTAATTGTTCAAAAACTATTTGTTGGAGCTGACAATTTACACTTAAGATCTATTAACTTACAAAACTTTTAAGTACAGAGTATATGTTTATTTTATCATCTTAACTAGATTCAGTGAAGCGTTACATCCCTGAGCTTCCCAGCAGTTAGCAATGACATTGCTTATGCAGTATTAGAGACTCCAAGTCTGCCAGGTTTGTTGTTGCAGGTTTTTTTGTCTGTTGTTTTGTCCAGACCAATGACACAAAGTCATCCTATTTTATTACAAGTCTATGCAAGTTTAGTCTGTGGCACAACTGCATAGAAAACCACAAAACTTTTCAAAGATTGTGATCAGTTGAAATGAGAGATATCTACAGAATAATCTATATTAGAGGCCAAAAAGAGAGGAAAACATAGGACCAAATACTAGAATTCTCTTTATTGTTGTATAGCTCCCTTTCCTTTAGCTTGCTGCTTGATTAAAATTGCTAGGCAGTATTATATTTTATTGTAGAACATTCCCTCATTCAAACAGCCTGAGAACAATGTGATGCCAGCTACATGCATTGACCTCCTTCCTACAAACTTCTCCTCCCCCAGAAAATTCAACTCTGCAAAAGCCAATGCAATCAGAAATTGACATCTGTGCTTCTCACCCGTAGTCCTAGCATGATTAAAAAAATTTAATTGAAAATTGTTTATTATAGCTGAGCAATGAATAGTAAAAGCTGTTCTCCTTCCAGTTCATTTTATATTGAAGATGAACATAGAAGAACTGAGCCTAAGTCACTGAACTGTTATTATTTTGTGTACATTGCAAAAACATGCAGTGGAACTATTTTCCCCTCCTTATGATTGGAAGCAAGGATGAAAGATGAGGAATGCCCTGTAAAACTTCTGAGTAATCAATTTAAACTCCTTGTAGAACAAGAGTATCAGTACTCTTGTATAGGTTCTAGATGTATATATGGAAAGCATTGCAAGCCATCTATACTTCCATTTTGTTTCTATTTGTTTACAGCTCCAAAGCTTTATTTGTGCTCCACTGCTGGAATTTAACCTCAAAGCTCCTTGGAAGAAAAAAAATGCATCTCCCTTTTAGGTCTTGTGTTTCTCTCCCAACTGGGAGACCCAACAGATGTAGAATTTTACTTTTTAATGTATTCTCTAATGACTCATTTTTAAAGTGACTGAAACACTATCTCTAATTATAGCCGCAATATGTTCCTCAGTGAATTTCACATCCTGTCTAAGCATCACATTATGTTCTTCCAATAATTATAGCCTTTCTTCCATCCTTTTTGCTTTTATTTCAAGCCAGTCAAAACTTAGATTCAGTCTTTAACTTCATTACATAAAGCCTGTCCCCCATACTAGATGTTCTTTGGATGTTCAAGTATAGTTGCTGTTTAAGGCCACCGTATAAACCTTTCAACACATTGATTCTTTCCCTGGTGGTTACATGATGTCCTTCAGTCTGAACTTCCAAAACCAAAGTTTAAACTTCATTCTGCAGGTTGTCCTCACAAGGAAGCTAATTTATATGCATTTCTATGAAAAGGTGTGTTTTAAAAACAAATAGGTATAAACAAATCCATTTCTTAAACACCCTTTCCTCTCATACGGGATTGAGTCAAGACACAGATCACTGCCAATAATTAAAGGTCTCCTAATACATAAACTGTTATTATCAATTGCAGATAACTGTTCACACAATGCATTCATTTGCTTGGTCCCTCATACATGCATACACACATACTCTTAGTTACCCTGCTGGAGCAACAGTTGGGAGTGCAACATCAGCTATTTATTCAGAAGTGGCACATTATATGAATGCATCACTGACTTAAGTTGGAAAGTCCCTCAAGGGACTTCAACAGATGTGTAACTAATCCTGTCAACTGCATATAGCAGCCACTGTCTTCTTGGATGTGGTCTGAATTATACAGACTGTCATTGATGCTAATATGTGCCAGTGGCCTTGTACATTTTCAGCTGACTGTGTCCTAACTTTATGAGTTCTTGAGGATCCAACAGGACCCTTAGTCTTCAGAGCTAGTGGATTCTTAGAGTTTCTCACATGTTATCTCTCAGCACGTAACTTTCTTCTCTTTGGCCTTCTTTTTCCTGGCAGATGTTTCTCTTTTCAGATACATATGTACTAATATGTGATATTGACACAAACTGGCACAGAGGGGACTTTCAGCACATTTTCTTCTTAAGAGGACCTCAAAGCTATCAGCTTGCTACATCCTGTTTTGGTATATTACTTCACTGTGATAGGAGCACATCTAAAGACTCATTTAAAATGAACTTGCACTGAAAGAGTGCACATATTTAAGTGGGCATATTTAGTTTGCAGATGATACACTGATGTTCTCCAGAGCATTATGTTCCTTCCACCATACTTCAATGAACCAGGTTTTTATCTTTACTTTTTCCCAATTTCTCACTTCCCCTTTTTTTCTTTAAGTAGGGGAGTTGAGTGGATACAGAAAGTCCTAATTATTACATTGCTGGAATTTCTGTCACTTCCTAACCACAAGGAAAACAGTCAAGAGAAGCATCTTCTCCTCTTCTCTTGAAAGAGGCATCTTGGGGGTTGAACTAGATGGCCTTTAAAGGTCCCTTCCAACCAAAACTGTTCTATGATTCCATGATCTTCCTTGATTGCACACTTAAGCACTCACCAAATCAGAAAAATAA
Organism: Elanus axillaris; assembly: GCA_026212715.1. Lineage (NCBI taxonomy): Eukaryota > Metazoa > Chordata > Aves > Accipitriformes > Accipitridae > Elanus > Elanus axillaris. The sequence goes on along the minus strand of JANZLQ010000031.1, from coordinate 18,491,283 downwards.
GCTTCAGGAGAATAAAACAATTTTCCATCTTTTTCACAGAAGGGAAGCAATGCATCTTGGCCGCAGTGTGGCCAGATCTGTTTTATGTTGTTCTATAACAACCAGAGTTTTCACGAGCTGTACTTGTTGGTCACTACCACAGAAGTTGCTTATTTGCCACACACTCTCTTCCAGTCAACGCTACAGAAGAATATCTATAGCTCAGCAACACTGATAAGGAATTGAATAAACTTGGCCCAACAAAATAGAGCAGAGCAAAATGTTCAGTAACAGTCAGTCAGTCCTGGACTGACGCTTGCCCTAATGCAGATCACTCAACACACACACTCCTCACTCCCAATTTTTAGAGCAAGAACTCATTGTGCTCTGAAGGTACCTCATTACCCTATATGTACTCAGAGAGAGTATCCTGTATGCTGTACTTAATTTTATTAAATATTGTTGTAATTCAGCAGTCTGCACCTCAAAATACCAATTTAACTATCAATCTCAGATATGCTAAGTTTCTTCCAATCATAAATTTTCATTCTTTTTCATTTTAGTTCAGATGTTTTCAAGGAATACAAAAATATGTTGCTGAACTTCTGCAGTCAGTTATACACATTTAAATGCCACTACCTCAGGGCAAGAACAATACAGTTGTGACTAGATTTCAGCCTGGACTCAACTAATTCAGCCAGAAAATATGTGCATCCTTCCTCTAAGTATAAAAAAAAAAAAAAAGACTAGCTAGTTTCAGATATAGGCACTTGTTGCTGACTTGTTGCTGTCTTGGATGACTGAGCTGCTGATCTTCCAGTTTCTTGGTTGCTATTTATCCAGGATGTTACGTCTATCTTTGTCCTTATGATAACATGCCAGATCCAAGTTTCTGGAAGGAGGTTGTGCTGATTTAGTGCTGTGAGAGACTGACAGAGTTAATGTCTCAAACGTTGTGGCAGGGCAAGTTCTGCATAACAACAAACTGTAGGCTTTTTCCATTAGCAGCAGAGCAGGGAGGGCATGCTGGAGGGTGCACAGCTCCCTGTTCTGACATGCTGAGCAGGGCAGCTCACCATGTATGGCCAAAGATCAAACAATGGTCAGGCTTCCAGGGAGGGAGAAGTTACTTCCCAAACGACCCCCCAAGCCCACCGACCCATTTCTCAAGGTTCTGAATGTACAAATCATGCATGGCACTTAATAAGCCTAATGAGTTTGAATCCCCACCAGAAAGAGGGGCAAGGAGACTATAACAGTGTATGAATTGAAGCTCCACATGTGTGCACCCTCCAGAACTGGACCTCTAGACAGGCTGGACCAGCACTGCACCCAGGACCGGTGAATGTTTCTCTTTTTTCCTCTTTCCCTCTCCATAATCCCTATACCTCATCCCTTTAGACATAAAACAATTGACCAAGTCTGGGACTAGGATTGGATCCAGCCACCCCCGGGTTCTTCGCTGAGGAGGAGTCTAGAAAGCAAGGGGGTCTGCTTGCTCTGAACCTCCTGACCCAACGGGAGGGCTCTCCTCCTTCCCTGAGTTGATGTAAGTGGTTATCACCGGGTTACACGGTTTACTGAGGTAGTTTCATGACAATTCTTGTTGGGAGAAACCCCGCCACCTAGTGTCACACCTTCCAAATTCAGTTTGCTTCTGCCATAAATAAAACATCGTTTGGTGTTTCACCTTAATTTAGCCCAAGGGAATTCCAAACTCACTACAATGCCTCCGTGGTCTGTCCAGCACGAGTTGTGACAAGTGCAAGTATAAAGCATCTTCTTGCTAGGCATCCTTTAATAAGAGCTAGTTAAAAGCTGTCCACTAAATGTGAAAGTTTATCCTTGAGTTTTAAAGTCACAGTGAAAAAATAAGAGCAGAATCAATTAAGAGAGTTCACAGTTTAAATGAACTTATCCAGTTCATCAGGAAAAAAGAAACAACAACAAAAAAAAAACCCAGCTTCACTGTGCTCATAAAGATGGCATAAAAATATTTCAGGCTGGCTGTCAATGCCAGCATGAAAATATTTTCATTGACAAGAGAAGCATGCATCAACTAGGTCTCATGACAGCTGCCATCTCGCATTAGCAACGTTACCCAAGGTGGAAGGAAAGAGATTTCTGAAAAGAGGAGTTAGTATGGTAAAATAAAGCTTCAGCTGCAGAATTTAGTGCATTTTGAACATATAGCAAAGCGCCTCACAGATCCCCAAACTGCAGTCAAACAGGCCCCATAGACAACCCATCCTGGTACAGCCATATTTATTGCAAGCCCCAGGTTGTCATCTCTGTGCTGTGCTGTCATCTCTATATCAAAGGAATGTACTTAGAAGTAGCTCAGGAATCTCTTCCCATGAACCTGATTTTTTTTTTTTATTTTAAACTCAGGATAAAGGCTGGCTTTCTTAATGACAGGGATTCAGGCCTTGTGTCAGAGTCCTACACTAACAGTATATTTTGGCTCAGAATTGGATTAAGAAAATACTCAGTTACGAAGAAAATACCTATTTTTGAGTTCTAAAGAAACATTTCATAAAAGGCCAGAGATATTCTAACATTTTTTATTATTATATGTAGAATTTAAAGAAATTTGTTTCCAGTTACAGATGGGATTTAAATGTTAGCACTCCACCTCTGTGCATAGCCAGTTTAGCTTTTGTGCATTCTAAGAATCTATATAATTGGTCACACTTTTTTCGTTTAGTTTTATTAGACTGGATGGCTTGGGTAATGTCAATAAATACAAACTTTATTGCAATATCGGATTGTCATAAAAAATAATCATTGGGAATTTAGATACACTAGCATCCATGAGAAATGGTTTTGACTTAAATACACATAAGATTGTGGATTGATACATTCTAGGCTGGCAGAATGGACAAGGTTCTAACAGCCAGGAGAGTCACTGTACTTTCAGACCTTTGCAATCCCTAATGCTGGAAACTGAAAACTTGCAAGAGATACAGGGCTATCATTTCTCAGTGGGTATTTTTGCTCCAGAGTAGATGAAGATGTCTATACTGCCACTCCCTGCAGAGCCCATGAGTAGCACAGTGTACAGGGCTAAAGCACCAGTGCATATATATTTTACATGTATATGCTTATATAAAATATACTTAAAAAGAAAAATGCTTTATTGGGTTTCTGTGGCAAGGTTTTGGTAGCGGGGGGTGGGGGGTTACAGGGGTGGCTTCTATGAGAAGCTGCGGGAAGCTTCCCCTGTGTCCGCCAGAGCCAATACCAGCCGGCTCTAAGATGGACCCGCTGCCAGCCAAGGCTGAGCCCATCAGCGATAGTGGTAACGCC
>JANZLQ010000031.1:18468993-18487895 GCA_026212715.1 Elanus axillaris | reverse complement strand
GATGCCCACCTGCAGCCCGTGGAGGACCCCACGCCGGAGCAGGTGGGTCCCTGAAGGAGGCTGTGACCCCGTGGGAAACCCACACTAGAGTAGGTTCCTGGCAGGACCTGCAGATCTGTGGAGAGAGGAGCCCACGGAGCAGATTTTCTGGCAGGACTTGTGACCCTGTGGGGGACCCATGCTGGAGCAGTGTGCTCCTGAAGGACTGCCTGCCGTGGAAGCAACCCATGCTGGAGCAGTTCGCAAAGAACTGTAGCCCGTGGGAAGGACCCATGTTGGAGAAGTTTGTGGAGGCCTGTGTCCCGTGGAAGGGACCCCATGCTGGAGAGGGGGAAGAGTGTGAGGAGTCCTGCCCCTGAGGAGGATGAAGTGGCAGAGACAATGTGTGATGAACTGACCATAAACCCCATTCCCTGTCTCCCTGTGCCACTGCGGGTAGGGTAGGTAGAGAATCTGGGAGTGAAGCTGTGCTCGGGAAGAAGGGAGGGGCGGAAGGAAGGTGTTTTGAGATTTGGTTTTATTTCTCATTACCCTACTCTGTTTGATTTGTAATGAATTGAGTTAATTTTGCCCAAGCTGAGTCTGTTTTGCCCATGACGGTAATTGGTAAGTGGTCTCTCCTGTACTTATCTCGACCCACAAGCCCTTTGTTATATTTTTCTCTCCCCTGTCCAGCTGAGGAGGGGGGAGTGATACAATGGCTTTGGTGGGCACCTGGCGTCCAGCCAGGGTCAACCCATCACAATGCTACAGTTCTTTGTAGTCAATTCTAAGCAGGTACATAATGAGAGATGAAGTACTGACAATTTAAAATAAGGCTTTTAAAAAAACTCTTTCGCCCATTCATACAACCAGTTAGGTTTCTCCATTGCTCTGTTTTTTGTTGTTGGTTTTTTTTTCCTTCTATTAAGAGTGGATCATTCAGATTCAAAATACAGCATAAAAATAACATGTTGTTCACCGGAACAGATTTGCATCATATAAATACCTTGAGTAAGCTTGAAAATAGAAATGTAGAAGCCAAATAGCAATGATCATTGAATGGCTATAAGTTATTATTTATCTCCACAAGATGAAAAGAAAATTGACTTGGAGGAAACAGGACTTCTAATAAGCAAGTCAGGAGGGAAAGAAGTGGCATGACAGAAATGAAGATTTGTGATTGCAGTCTCTTGCAGCTACTATAAAGGAATAATGGACATGAGTTTTAAAACCATATAAACACTACCTTTGTAGTAAAGAAATAAAGCATTGGAATTAGAGTAATAATCCTGTTTCATTAATTCCATTTGGAATAGATACTCTTAAGCTAGCGGTCCAATGCTGTGCTTCAAACACCAACCCACCATTTCTTGAAGAACTACAAAGAGCTGAAGCAAACCAACTAGGCAGAATTGCCTGGAAAAAAGAAGTATTTCAAAGCAGGCCATACTACACAAAAAGAAATACAACATGTCTAGTCATATATATCATTCCTAACCATTCTTAGGCATTAAATAGGGTCCTATTATAAGAAGTATTTTATTTTATATTTAATTTGGCTTTTTTAAAATCATAATCCCTAAATTCCTACCAGGTCCATTCAACAGTCCAGTATCGTCCTCCGTTATGCTTCCTTTCTGCAGTGGGTTGACCCTGGCTGGACACCAGGTTCCCACCAAGCCACTCTATCATTCCCCCTCCTCAGCTTGGCAGGGGAAAGAAACATGTAACAAAAGGCTTGTGGGTCAGCGCAAGGACAGAGAGATCACTAACCAATTACCATCACAGGCAAAACACACTTGACTCAGGGAACTTAGTTTATTACCAATGAGAAATAAAACCAAATCTTAAAACACCTTTGCCCCACCTCTCCCTTCTTCCTGGGCTCAAGTTCAGTCCTGATTTTCTCTACCTCCTCACCCACAGCAGCACAAGGGGTCAGGGAAAGGGGTTGCAGTCAGTTCATCACATGTTGTCTCTGCCACTCCTGCCTCCTCACACTCTTTCCCTGCTCCAGCATGGGGTCCCTCCCATGGGAGACAGTCCTCCACAAACCTCTCCAGCATGGGTCCTTCCCAGGGCCTGCAGCTCTTCACAAACTGCTCCAGCATGACTCCCTTCCACAAGATGTAGTCCTTCAGGGACAGGATCACAAGTCCTGCCAGAAAACCTGCTCCGGGGTTCCTCTCTCCACAGATCCACAGGTCCTGCCAGGATCCTGCTCCAGCGTGGGCTTCCCATGGGGTCACAGCCTCCTTTGGGGACCCACCTGCTCCGGCGTGGGGTCCTCCATGGGCTGCAGGTGGAGATCTGCTCCACCGTGGACCTCCATGGACTGCAGGGGGACAACCTGCCTCACCATGGTCTTCCCCAGGGGCTGCAGGGGAATCTCTGCTCCGGCGCCTGGAGCATGTCCTCCCCCTCCTTCTTCACTGACCTGGGGGTCTGCAGGGTTGGTTCTCTTACATGTTCTCACTCCTCTCTCCAGATGCCGTTGCACAGGTTTTTGTTTCCCACCTTCTTAATATGTTGCCACAGAGGTGTTATCACCAGCACTGACAGGCTCGGCCTTGACCAGCAGCAAGTCCATCTTGGAGCTGACTGGCACTGGCTCTGTCAGACATGGGGGAAGCTTCCAGCAGCTTCTCACAGAAGCTGTCCCTGTAACCCCCCCCTACCAAAACCTTGCCACACAAACCTCAAACACTTCTTTATATCCAAGTATTTCAGGACCAGTCATGCAAAGCACTAAGCATGGATTTTTGGTGTAATTAGAGCATCTGTTAAACACCCAGCAACTTTTAACATATCATGGCCATAAGAACTCCATCAGGGAAGAAAAAGGCCTTAGGTGCTACTTGATACTTCAAAAATATCCATAATTAAAGCTATGAAATAAAAAGATCCAGAGGTCAGTAACACCGCTGAGATACTCGAAGGAGAATAAGTAAGAAGCAGCAAATAAGGCAGAAAATTTAAGTAAGTTTTCATTACTACTTATTTTTAGGATCCTCTCCAAAGACTCAAATGATGATCTGTAACTGCATATCACATCTCATTTCCCTTGCAGGGATCTTTTTGCCATTATGAGTGTGGTTTTCTGCATGTATGTGCACACACATGCATATGTGTCCATGTGTGTGAGCTACCAGAAGATGCATAAGAGGGCACAATAGATACTGTAGCAGTAAAATTAATGCAACTCATGAAACAAAAGTCAGATTCTTTTCAAGCTCTTAAGTTATTTCCATTTCTTTTGCACATATCTAAAAGAAACATATTAAAATGTGATATGCATTAATGAAAGGGCAGAAGCACTTTCAAGTTGATTATGATAGACAAAATATCCAAAAAAAAAAGATGTGGTTTTGCCTTCTAAATACCCACTATGGACAATGATTGGAAGTTAAAAAATACATTATTTCATGTACACGCCCTAACAGATGTTGGAGATCCCCAGTTCACAGGAGATTTCTGAAGCTAACTTCTCGATCGGTAATTGATCTGAATATAAAAGAAATCTTATTGTATGGGACCAGACTGAAGAAAAACGGTAGAAAATAAAAAACCCCATGTGTTAAAATGATGCAACAGCAGGATCTCAGAAGGTAAATGGCAGTACTTAAGTCTCTCTTCATACCAGCTAGTTTGACAGAATTGCAGAAGACATACATATGTTATTGAGCAATGATTGTGCCATTAAACAAAGACTGGAAAATATTGAGAATGAGTCAGAACGAGCTCACATTGAGATGGCAATGCTGAAAGAGGAAAACGAGACACTTAAGAACAGAAGAGAAACAGGGCAGAAAATGGAAAAACCTATCAAAATGATTATTCAATAATAGCAATTATACTTTCAGCAAGATGAGACCATGCCACTAAATTAAGATCAGAGCAGCAGCTAATAAATTCCAAATTGTGTGCTGGCTGAGTAGCTATTTGATACAATTCTCTGCAATGGTGGTTAGAGTTATTGTAGCTTATAGCGTAATTAAAAAAAGCTTGAGATCCCAAGCTTATTACACACAACCAGGTCACAAACCTTAAATTTCATATGTAGAACCTGCAAATCCTAGATGCCTTAAGGCCAGACCTTCAGCTGGTCTGAGGGAAGTATAGTGCCGTGTAAGTTAATGATAGTATACTGGTTCACAGCCAGTTGACTAACTGCTGTCCCAGAGAGGACAAAGCTCAAACATAAGAGGATCCATGGGCTGTGCACCACTCTGCCACCAACATATCAAACAAACTGCTATACCGATATGCTAAATGGAATAGTACTTACTGCCTCTTCTAGCCCACCTGTAAATCTGACCTTGTTTCCAACTATTGTTTTGAGACAGACTTCTTAAAGTACAGACATTTCAACTTATAAGGTACCAGACTAGACTGTTCGGTAGGTCAGGCATTTTATTCTTTTAGGGATTTTTGTCCCAGAGTAATGGCTTCTGCCATTTTACTTAGAGCTATTAGAATGTGTTTCAGTTGATTTAGTTCATTCCCATTCTTGCTAACCCAGCAACATGTTTAGATTGTGTTTGATCAGTTATGGTTCATAGATTTAAAAGAAAAAGAAAAAAGAGGGAGGGGGAAAATACCATTAATACATCTAGAAACATGATGTCTCTAAAACCCCTGGAACTGAATGAAAGTTGCATAATCACAGCAAAATTCAAGTGGCAGCTTTCATGTCTGAAAGCCAAGTACAACAGTTAATTTAATAAGTATTTTATTGTAACAGAATTTTTTGTTAGAACAGATTTAGGTCAGAAATTTTCTGACAGCTTTTCATCTGGAAAAAACATTAAGTTTTGGAAAAATATTAATAAAAAACAATCCTTCTTATATGAAGATGTTGATTTTAGGAGACAGGCCATCCAGAAAGGGTCTATAGCAGAGAGGAATTTTCATGGAAACCAGAGATGTATATACTCATCATAGAAACAAACAGTCTAATGGCTTTCATAACTGCTTTCATAACTAGAAATACCACCCATCAGAAATCACAGCCTGCACACCTTCAAACCACCCAGGCAAATTCTTGAATATTTTCAGTAGTTATCTCTCACTCTCCTGCAGCAGATTACTATTAGTCCATCTTACTCTTGTTCCCTATTCCTGCCCTACCCCGCGTCCAAAAGTGAAAAATCACTGAATCCCAATTCCTGAGCAGCACAAATCATAAAACACATACATTTTTATCACAGCTCTCATAATTTCATATCTTGTTTTAACTTTCTGTCTTCTGAAAGTTTTTGTGATAAGCAATAAATCATAGGGATGTTGAACAGCAAGACCTACACATAGTTGCATCTGAATCACAAGAATATCCATCTGGCTCTGTCTTTGATTACAACTAAAATTGCAGGTTAGTTTCTGTCCTGCTCAATGACTAAGTTACATGAATGGCCCAATACTATTTTCAGCATTTTATACTGGTAGATGATTTATGGCAACAGGACACATGATTATATTGCAGTTAAGAATCCATGGTAACAAAAATGTGTTTTCATAAGGTAGTATTAATGCTTCTTTGAATGTATTAGCTTTGTATCTGCATGTAAAACAAACTTCATGCAAATAAAGGCAAACTCACATGCTTTTATGTATTTTATTAGAAATGCTGTACAGCACTATCTGACAATTATTAGAATCTGCTGTTAAAAAGCTCTTGGTAAACGCAGAAAATGACAAGTTCAATAATGCGTACGCTGATGTCCTATTTCTACTTAGTTCCCTCATGTCTCTACTTTTAGACTTCAAACATCAAAAAGCTATCCACTTAATTTGATGTTTAAAAATACTCACTTAGATGAGGTCAGCTTTCTAAACAGTATTGTTCTTTCACTCATGTCACACGCTTCAAGGAAAAAAAAAGAATTCTAAAGTTAACACCAAGCTATTAAAAGTCAAAGAACAATACTTTAATAATATTGTTGAGAAACTAATCTAATGCCTTTTAAATTCTTCTAATTTGGCTTTATAAAACCAAAAGTAACAATATTGTTATTCACAGAAATTGTGATCTTAGAACATATCCTGTATTTTTCCCTAAAGTTTGTTCAAATGCCATTTAAGTAACTTATTTCATTAAGATTACCATCTTAAACTAGTCACTTCAAGCCAGAAGGAAAAAAGATTTGAACAGTCTTGGGCCTTCATTCTCCCTGAAGATTTTTCCTTTAATTATTTTGAATTGTCCATGTACCAAAAATGAGAAATTACACTTACTGGCATTCACTGGCAATTTCCTTTCTTTTAGGAAACAAACAAACAAACAAACAAAAAACCAAACAAACAAACAAACAAAAAAACAAACCTCAAAATAACCAAACAAAAGACATACATGCAGAAAATGAAAGTGCAACAAACACTTCTTTATAACTCCTGTTGCAGGAATATTTACAGAGAGGTCAGTCTCAGAACAGCTACTTATAATTAGAATAAATTTTTGTGACACTGGAAATTGATTCTGAAGACCTTGACTCTGTTCCCAGCCCTAGGCAGCAAGTTTAAAATGGTTGGGCAGAGGGTATCACTTTGTTTGGCACTACATGCTTCAGCTATATCTCCTTTTAAATGGAGTGCACATGTGTGCTTTCAGATGTTGTACAGCACCCATGAAATCCAGACACATGTGTGTGAACCTTGATTACTGGAGGTTTTAACTTTAACAGGTTGGAATACCTTGGTATCTACTTTGGTTCCCAATTCCATTTTATACCTCTCTGCTTTCTTAAGAGGTACTTAAGTATCTGGAATACCATTGAAGGGGGAGATCATGTATAGTCTTAACCAACTGCTGACAGTGAATGACATTTTCCTCTGCCATAAAAATCTTAGTTATCTGACAGACACTGGGGCTTGCCATGCAAACCACTGCAGATAGTACCTTTAGTTTTGGCAGTCTGCACCCTTGAGACAGTATATTGTTGTTTCTAAAGAAAAACAAATGACTGGATTAGGCTGGGTGACACTAACCACCATCCATAAGAAATTTCATTCTACATGCCATTAATCTGAGTTTTGTTGATTTTGCTTCTCTGCCATTTCTCTGTATCCAAATATGAATCATCATCCTACTCTATAGTCAAATGCTATAACTAGACATTTCTACTTCTTAGAAGTTGGAGATTTTTTTAAACTGTAGATTTGTGACAAATCACATGGAACTAACTCGCTAATAACACTTATTTTGATTCTAGGTATCTCATGTCATATGGGCTGGTAGATATATGACACTTTATCTTGTTATGCCACTGTTTAGCCCAGGAAGAAGAGAATAATTTAATCTCTAACTCTTGCTGGATTGTAAGAAGTTTTGTAAAAAGTTGGATTTACAAAAAGTCTGTTTGTAAATTTTTTTGCTATTTATTAAACTCTGCAATGAACTCTGAGACACAGAAGTCATTTTCCTATTTAAGAAATGAAGGATGTAGAGTGTAATCTTTGTTCCCATTATTGAACACACAACTATATACCTGTCCAATGGAAATCAGTAACTGTTCTTTATGAATAAAAGTTAATCTGGTTGAGAAATGTCCATATGGCATTTTAATATTTTGAATTCTGGGAACAATAACAGTGCCAGTGAAATAAGATACAGATATTTTTTTAATCCAGTTCCTTTAAATCATTCTATTTAAACCAGTTTCTCCTCTTGAGACTAAACAAGGAATGTCAGTGTAGCTTATCTTCCCTGCAGATGGATAACTTTCATCAGAGTATATACTAGTCCCATCCAGCAGAATTTTTTCTCCCTGACTGCACTTGCATAGACTAAAGTAGGGCAAGTCCAATATTATCCCATCAAGATCAAAAAAATCCCCCAAAACCCAGAAAAAACCACCCCCACACAGCAACTACATTTCCAAACTATGTTTTATGTCTCTTCTGTGGGACATATATTTTAAGACTAAATTTGATTAAATACCTGTGCTTTCTCTCTAGCAGTATCATGTTTGGGATCTACACCTGCAAGGAGTAATCACCCTGGTCATCCATTTTTGGTGAAAATACTTAACCTCCAATAACCTACAGCACTTCACAATTTGCAGTCAAGGCTATAGAGTAGCAGTCATGATCTCACCCTGCTCCTCCTGTTGTAAACCACTACCTCTTTCTCCTACCCCCATATTTTAAGTGGTTGCTGCTGTGACAGTTCTGCTAGAGCATTAGTTACTTTCCTCATAGGAAATCCCTAGGGCAATATCACATTACACTACCGTTAACCTGATACTAGATTACCTCTTTCCAATTCCTTGCTCTTAGCAGATCACTTTATTTCCTTTTCATACCATGTGGCACAACTAACTTCGCTGCTTTTTGGGAAGGGGGCTAGTTATGAAGCTGGCAGACCAGAAAAAAAACAATGAAGCTAAGGTTAACTCCAAACACTGGTGACTCCTTCACCTCTCTCTGAAGAAATTAAAAGGTCTAAGTATTACAGTAAGTATACTAGTTCTTGGAATAGAGGTGTTCAAGTACTTATTTTACAGCTCTATTCTCATTTGATTTTAATTTCAATCTAGAAATCATACACTCCTTTGACTAAAACTTAAAGCATATGAGAACACTTCAGCTATGTTAGCAATCTTATCTGAAATTAGAAAAATCCGTTAACTACCATGTTGTTTAGATGGATGCAACAGAAAAAGGCCAACACACTGAGCAGTGTAAGCAAATGATGTTTCCCAGAGTTCCTCTGCTTGACCAAAGCATTTAATAGGAAATTCTTTATGGTGATAGACATTTTTTCATTTACACAAACCCATAAATAAGTGGAATTAAATTTTCCTTATAAGGAAATAATATTAAGGTTACAGTTTAACATAAAGCTGAAGTTACAAAATTACAAGGTTGTGCACCTTGCAACTCCTTCGAGTGATCAAATACTGAGGCTAGGAGATTTAGACACCTAAAGGATGTGTAAAGGACATGCACATAACCATCCTGAAGTTGTTGCAGTGCTACATATCTCTGCCTTCTTCATTACATTCACCAAAGGTCAATTTCCTCAAGTCGGATCCTCAGTTGACCTCAACAGGTCTTAAGTGTCAGAAAATTAGTAAACATTATCCTTATTTTCATGTCCATACTTTCACTTTTTTTCTCCCCACTCCCCCTTTGAAACAAGTGCTTACTCCCTATTCTCCCATGGGGAAAAAACCACTGTAACAAATGTAGCTATTTCAAGAGAAGTCTCACAGTTTCAAGAGTTGCCACCCTTCTGTTTCCTCCTGGATTCAGACATAGTGTTTCCCATTTCATACACCGATATTATGAGCTCCCTCTTTATGACAAAATTTGCTGACTAGTGAATGAGATGCTCCTGGAAAATAGATCCAGTATCCCAAAATATTTTCAATGCCTGAATAAACAAAGAGCTTCACCACTTGAACAGTTGTTTCTACAAAACATACTTGTTCACCTGTAATTCCATATTCAGAAATAACAATTCAGACAATTAGCTGTATTCATTGTTTCATTTGGATGGACACTACAGACTGTTTAAAACTATTGTTTTCATTTAGAGTGAGCAATTAGTTTGCTAATAAATCAACCTCCTGATCAAGAGTTTAAGATGCAGTCTCACCTAACAGTAACTTCATTGCAGATACAATGAGCTTGCATAGATTACACACTGTATGCTGGAGACAGAGTGGGAGACCGCATAATTTTGGTAGTACATACACTAAAATAAGAGAGTTCATCAGAACTTTCTGTAAAGTAATACTAACACGGATTTTGCAGATAAACAGCTGCACAGACAGACCAGGGTACCAAGTTGCAGAAGCATCATATTGAAACAATAACGCATATTCTGAGTTTACCAGATGGAAAAGTGCATGCATAGATCTCCATGTACCCCAGTGCTTACTAAATGGGAAAGGACAAAAATCAATAGCAAGAGAAAATGCATTTTCACATTTTGAAGTGCTGCACGTAGCACAGCAGAAAAAACTATTTAAAGTAAAGCAACCAGCAGTGTCCTTCCCACATAGAACTTACTTTTATTTAGCATTTGCATTGGTGATTTATATTGATGTGGCCATGGCTCAGAGTAATGGACTAATCTTGAATACCGATGAAAGCTACCAACTAATAACAAGAGCTAGATGTATTATCATAATCTCCCTGTCTGTAAGAAACCCAATAGATAATTATGAGTATTTGAGTGGGATAAGTATTTTAACAAGTAATAATGACCTCGTAATTCAGTGCTGGAGAAAAGCCACCAATTCTTTAATCACTTTTTCCTCACAACCTGTTCCTATTAGATTCACGGAAAAATGGAAAACTCTTACGAAGCTACTAACATCTAAATTCTGATACATTGCATTTGCAACCATGACTTTGTCACAACGAATGGAAACATTATTGACACCTTTTACTATATTTCAGTTTTCTGTTTTTCTCCTACAGGTTGGTCAGTACTTTTACTGTCAGTATCACATGAGCGGTTACAATTTTTTGACGAAAGACTATTTAGAAAGTATTTAATAGAAGTATTTAAACACCATCCAGAAATCTCAGAAAGAAATGAAGCAATTCATCACCCTAAGACAGATGTACCTTTCATTTCGTGTGGACCTAGAAGATGAGCTTTGTTTTTACTACTAGCTTATTTGATTTTCCATTAGTTTTATATGCTGTAACGGGTAGTTCTCAAAAAAAAAAAAGCAGGTATTACCGTATTTTAGATTTTTTTTTGCTAGTATAATGCTATAAATACTAGTGAATGTTGGTGCAAAAGTGTTAAGGTAGTGCAGCGCAAACATTCTTTGGATTATCCATCACAATGCTGGCCTTCAACATACTCCTTTGTTTGTTTGCCACTTAAGCATGAGGCATCTTTGAGGAAGGGAGTAGATTTTTTCAGTCTGACAGGAGGACAGTTAAACATCTACAAGCTTCCTCTGCCTCCTCCCTCCCTCTGTGTTTGATGGAAAGATTTCTTCACAAACCTTGCTTTCTGTTCTGGCATTAATGATTGCACTCTGAGCACAAAACAAACAGAACTGGTGGTTAGGCTACAGATCAACTTCAGGCAATAGTTATCCCACTAAGTTCCAATTTATATAAAATGAAAATTCAAGTTTTGAGGATCAGTTCCTATATCTTATAATATGCACCTATAGCCTAATGGCATATTCCCACTGTACCAATGTTTCTCACACTGGTTTAACCCTCCCATCCCCAAACACACACTCAAGTATTTAGTCTGTCTTTCCCATACATTCATTGCTCTTTGGATCCCCTGAATATCAAGAGGGGGAAAAAAAAATCATTCTTGAAATGATGGTCAACATATTGCTACATATTATTTAAACATCAAAATCATCAGTCCTTCAGTAAAAATCATATGCCATCCTCAGATTTTCTGTGGAGCCCTTGCTCAAACAAAGCTCCTTTTGACTAAAGGAACAATTAGGGAGCTCAGCACTGACTCCCCACAGCTCTGATTCCACCATTGCTGGAATAACTAAGGCTCAACTTTCTTCTTATATTCCCCTTACTTGTGACTTCCAAAAAGCTGCAAGCCCCAGGCTGCAAGGGGTGTGGAATGCCAAGAGCAGCATGTGTCCACAGAAAAGGTACCCTGTTATACCAAAATACTATTTTTAGCCAGGAGTTTGTTTCCTCAGTGTAGCATAAGTAAGTTGGAAATACGTTTAAAGTGATCAAAATAAGGCTCTCCCTACTTGTACTGATCTGTTTTGGAAAAGAATAATTCTATTTAAAGACAGAAGTAGTGAGACTAACAAGATCCCTGTGTGGCTATACTGGCAGTTCTACTGACATGCACAGTTGTATAGGAATGGGAAAAACTTACATCATTCTTAGGCAGCATTGTAGCGGCACATTGTAGGGGAAATGATGAAGGTCTAGTGCATCTCTTTAACTGTACTAGTAGAATTACTATGAGTGTAGTTCAAGATCAGATTAAGATATTGAAAGCAAATAAAAGGAGCCCTTAGCTAAATATGAGGTTTGAATATTTGTTGATGGCTAAGAGAAAAGTTTCTCTCTGTAGAACTACAGTTTGGTTTTCTTTCCAATTTTAGCCAAACCAAGGAGATCATGCCTTCTCTGAAAAAGTCATGGAAAACAAATCTTAAAGAACAGATTGCCTTTTGAAAAGAGTCTGGACAGCACTTCAGTTGAAAGCTAGTTCTTTTATCTTAATAATTTGTCTAAACCTGTATAGAAATGGTTATATGAACATCAGAAAACATGCTTTAGACTGAAGGATATGTTACTGATAAAATGATGGTCTTATTGTAATACAAACTAAGTGAGATTATCACCATGACATTCATCAGATACTTCAATGATGGGCCATCTCTGTTAACAAGCTGAAGAACTGAATATCAGAATGAGATTCACCAGAAGAGGAAGCATGCAGAAAAACTGTTTAAGTAGTCTTGCAACCTTTTCCTTATAGCAATGTTACTATGATGCAGCACTTGCAAGCTGAATTTTTGCATTTAAACAGATATGTATATATGCCCAGGCTGTATTTTACATGTGGATGATGGTTTAGGCCAGTAAGACAACATACACTTAAAGCTATATGGCAGACAATGTCCTAGCATGAATGTGCAAGTAATTGTAGTAGGACAGGAGCATTCATTCTTAATGTAGTGTAATTGTCATAATACCACTAAACCACATTATATAAGTTTCCTGTATTGAAGATGTGTTAAATAGAAAATGCTGTAGGATAGCAACTCTTCAGATTCATTCCAGATATTTCTTTATACATAGAAATATTTCAAATATTAATAAAAACCAAAAATATCTATCACATGAACAAAATGCATTCAAAACCAAATTCAATGCCAAGATACTGACAAGCCTTGTATGGAGGGCAAGACGATTTAAAAAAGTAAATGAACAGAATAAGACCAACAATGCCTCTATTTCTGACAGAGCCTCAAACTTTACAAACCAGCTAAATCAGACGTGTGACAGAACCAAAGCAGTCCTTAGTCCTTTGAGACTAAATGTTGGCTCGACCATAAGCTTTTTGTTCTTCAAGTATTTGTATCCTACAAATACTGTAGTATTACTTCTCCCAGTCAGATTTTTCAGGTCAATAAGTAATAGGCGTAACCTTCTGGGAGTTTCATTCCACTGGCTGCAAAATACAGCTTTTTCTTTTTTATTTTTTTTTTCCCCAGTGTCTCAATTCAGAGTGAGAAAGCTCAATCCCACATTTTCCTCAGTAGGTTCATGAACATACTTCTGCAAACTGTGAAGGAAAATGTCTCGAACCTTTCTTGTTTGCAATCATAATTACATATATAATAAAATTAGCCTAGTACAGTATACAAATAAAATATGTAGAAAGTCCTTCATTCACTCTTTGTGGGGAATTTCAAATATGCCTTCTTGCTTTTGTGACTTACAAATGAAATACAACCAAGGAGTCCCTAGTGGTGGACATTATTTGTAACTCACAGTGACAAATAGGTTTGGGCTGTCATCACCCAGTGTAGTGACAAATAGGGTCCTGAAAATCTTTGAGACAACTGAAGTGCCAGAGAGCAATGCTGAAATTTCTGCAGTCAAGAAAAATCCATATGCTTGCCCCTGTTAAAGGCAGCTCGTATTTGCAATTTAAAAAAAAAAAGTCGCCTATAGTTGTATACTTCCCTCAGAAGTATAGTTTGACAATTTTAAGATACTCTTAACTTTGCCTCTACTTTGCCTTCCTAGAACAGGTTTTTGACATCTTGTTTTATTGCAGACAGATACGTCAAATACATACATCCATCTTCGAAACTTTTTAGGGCAGCTCCCTCCCTTTGGGATATATTACAGAATGAAAGCTTTCAGAACAGAAACAAAAGCAAATTGAAATTTCTGTTAGCACAAGGAAATGTCTGCAGAGCATCACAGTGATACCTGTAAGGAAGAGATTTTCCACCAAAATGGAGATATGGATCTTGGGAAAAGGAAAAAAACATTAATGTATACACCTTAGTTGGAACTACCAGCAGCAGCTCCCCTGAAAAGTTTCAGAAACATCACTTCTCCAGGAAAAACTGTTCTTTTTCAGAGCCAAGAAGATTTGACTAGCTCTACTTCAAACTGAGCTTCTTTTGTTTCCTGAATAAAATTCCATTTCAAGAAAAATTAGTAGATAACTACTTCATATCCAACTGTTGATTCTTTTGTAAATATCTTTACTCTGTCAATAAGCATTTAAAAGAGACAGTCGCTTATCTGATACTTTCCAGTGTGATTTTCTAATAGATAAGAAGGATTCAATTATTCAAAAATACAGGACTAAGTAGTTTTTCATTAAGTGATTGAAATAACAGATAACTGGTTTGCTTTAAAGAACAAATTTGCAGAATTATGCGATCTGCTTTAAACAACCTCCACAGGTCATCCCCCAGGTATAGCCAAAGAGCACAGAAACAGTTGCATATACATGCAGGTTTGCCTACACCTAGAAGTTGCACCAGCTAATCTACCTTCACTTGTAGCTGCAATTTTAAATTTTTGTATTTTGTACTAGTCTTATTCTAAATTACAACAGTTTGTCTCAGCACTTTGGTTTTAGCCAGGAAAGTTTGTTTCTGGACCTTGTTTAAAAGTCTGCTCAATTGTGCAATGAAATTGCAGGGTCCTACAGCACAGCAAAATATACGGATTCAACAAGAAGACAGTAGCTCAAAGACTATCCTGGTGATACTAGAAGGAAAGTCTGACAGTATTCTGAAGTCTAAAAAAAAAAGTTTTGTTGGCATTGGGTTTTTTGTTTGATTGTTAATTTGCATTAGACTTGCTGGCTTTTCACCCCAGTTTAGAACTTCATTATCTCTAGGACATCATTTTGCCTTTGCCTGAAGAACTGAAGCATGCCCATGCCAGACAGAATGTGGAATTGAGAATAAGCTCTGCCACAGGGCATCCTGAAATAATTAAAGAAAACTGCTCCATCACCTCCTCAATACCAAGGACAATATCTCAATTCCCAGCTTTGCCATCACAGCAGTCTCCATAAAAGAAAAAGCTAACAGTGTCACAAGCAGGTAACACTGAAAGGAGAGAAGCTGGTTTACTTTCCAGCCTCCCCACATGTAACACAGTAAGTATCAGAGGCTGCTAAATAGAAAATACTGAGAAGATTCCCAGTCAAGAGGAATTATTGTCCAGTTATGAGCCAACCATTGTGATCTAGTATCACTAGGCTCAATGTTATAAGAATAAGTGATTATTTGCCTCAGCTAAGTCCCATTCTTAATTACTTGGCTTTCATTAGATATTAAACTTTTATTAGGCATCAAACTTGCCACAAAAAGGTAAGAGCAAACTGAAGTGCAAGAGGATTCCACTAATGCAATGCAATGTCCTCAGGACTTCTTTGCACATTTTTGTTAATCTATTCATCAGCATTCATCAATCCATGTATCTTTTTTGTCTACACAGTGGGTTCCTCACCCATTTTTTTTTTTCTTTCTAGTGTTCAGTAATAGCACTGGATAATACAACAACTACTCACTTTTAACCTCCAGCTTTTGAGACATAGAATAGACATGTTCAAGAGGGGAAATTCTATGCACTTTTTATGTGGCTGCTGCTGCAGATGCGGTGTTACTGTACTGAATTTGTATACATACATGGTTATTCTGGCTAGCTATTTACAGTTTATTTAGTTTAAACATTTAGACTTTAAAAATGTTCTCCATTACCCACATATTAAATACATTGCTTCAAAAGTTATGCAGTCTACCTCACATTGATTTTATTTAAATTTTTAAAGTGAAATAAAGAGATGCTCCTATTTTGTTTGGTCTGCTTTCCCTGATTAGTCCATAAGTAAAATGTTATCACATTACATTTATTAAAGGCTTACTGCAACGCAGAATCTTGACTCATTTTTAAATTAACTTAGAGAAAACATAGCAGAAAAATGATTACCACAATGAAATACAGAAACAGTCTATCAAGTGACCTTCAAAAAAAAATACAGGGTTTTTGTCAAAATACAGCGTATTAACTAAACAGTGACTTAAGGAAAGGCAGATTCTCATACTGTCTACCTGCACAGGCTTGGGCAAATTGTTTATGTGATATACTGAGTTCACCCACCTGGGAAGAAAACCCTTGCAATGACTACAGACATAGTGAATATAGTTTTAAAGATTACCTTGAAGTCAAGTATGTCACATTTATCAGTTTTACCAAGTTTTGAATTCTTCCTGGCTTTGACTTTAAGCTCTTATTTGTGTATCCTGTTACTCTGACCTGATTGTGATGGTCCCACCTGCCCAGAGACACCTTTTTTTTTTCCTTGCATTGCTGATGACTATGACAAGTACCTCCTTGTGTATTATTTTTAGTCTTGGTTATTAAGGAAGCAAATATAAATAAGGTCAAGGATCTATTTACATTTCTGACATCATCCCAGACATGCCTCTGCTGGAATTATAGTTAAATTTATTCTTTAAAATGCCCATGGGCTGATGGCACCAGGATATTTTTTTCCAACAACACCATAAAACAGACTAATGAAAAACACTAAAGAAACTCTTAAAGTAGAGTACTTCTTGACATCAAGTTTAGTGGGGTTTGTTTGTTCAAGCCAGTTAAAGGGCCTTGAGGGATCCTTACAGGGCTCATTTCACCAAATTTATGCTTTAACGTCTGTTCTCTATGCTCATAGTGTTCCAATATATTTCAGCACTGCCAAACCCTACACAATGCATTAAAAAGTATTGTGAATTTGGTCATGATCACAAGCTTATTATCCAGTCCCCTTCCCTCTGTTAGCAGGAGCCCAGAGCAGTCTCTCTTCCTATGTGGGCACTGACAATATCTATTGGAAAAGACAAGTCAGGGGCAACAGATGAGGAGATATATGGCAGAAAGGTTTAGTGACAGGGAGGATATGAATGCTGGAAGCTGGACAGAAAGTGAAAAGCAGTACCCTTATCTGAACACATACTTACGTCTTCCATGCACCTTAAAGTTGCACTTTCAACACACATCACCCCTACATAACACAGTGTTAGAAAGGTCTGTGTTTTGAAACCAAGTGATACATCTATGATTTTTACCTTGTTACAGATTAAGACAGATTTAGGACTCTGGACTAATATCCTCTACTCTTTGAATAAAATAATCTATTACCAAAAGACAAATGAAACCCTCTTTTCTAATTTAGAGTAAGTGTACATGGAAGAAAGGATTTTCTTAACGCATGATACAGAAATATGGCAAAGTTACTCCTGCAAGGTATGCTGCAGTAAAAATAGTTAAAACAGTTATATAATGCTTTTATTCTTCTTAACACAGACTCAGAAGGAGTTCAGACAACAGATTACCATTTTAAATTTATAAGGGAAGAGCTGTTTAAAATGTTTTTAATATATGTATGTTTTATGTATTAGAAGTGGAAAATCCTTAAGACTATACACTTATGTAAAAAATAACTGGTTTTTGAAATAATACGCATTGGAAGTTCCATGGAGGTTTTTTTGTCTATGTTTTTTAAATCAAAACCACATGCTCTAAGATAACCACTTAGTATAGCAGTGTGCTCTTTTTTGAGCAGTTTATAAAAGTGTAATTAATTAAAAGTATCACTACAGTTTTTTAATAACACACAAAAAGTTCTACAGCAGTGGGATTTGGATAACCATTTGGGTTTTTTTGACTTTCAAAAAAAAAAAGTTGCCTTTCTTCCTTAGAAAGAGATGAGGGATCTTCTGTGCTACTGGTCATGGTTAAACCCCAGCCAGCAACTAAGAACCACACAGCTGCTCACTCACTGCCCCACCCCGCCCCCCATCCCAGGGGGATGGGGGAGAGTATCAGGAGACAAAAGGTAGAACTCATGGGTTGAGATAAGAACAGTTTAACAGAACAGAAAGGAAGAAACTAATAATGATAATAACAATGAAAATGATAACATGAAAATACTAAGAACTGGAATATACAAAACAAGTGATGCACAATGGAATTGCTCACCTCTCACTGACCAATGCCCAGTTAGTCTCCGAGGAGCAATCCCCCCAGACCAAATGCGCCCAGTTTATTTACTGGGTGTGATGTCACATGGTATGGAATATTCCTTTGGCCAGTTTGGGTCAGCTGTGCTGGCTGTGTCCCTGTATTGGGTTGCTGTGGCAAAGTCTTAGTAGCAGGGGGTGGGGGGTTACAGGGGCAGCTTCTGTGAGAAGCTGCTGGAAGCTTCCCCTTTGTCCAATAGAGCCAATAATAGCTGGCTCTAAGATGGACCCGCCGCCAGCCAAGGCTGAGCCCATCAGCGATAGTGGTAACGCCTCTGTGATAACATTTTAAGAAGGAAAAAAAGTTGGGGAACAGAGAGAAACTGCAGCCAGAAAGTGAGAACATGTAAGAGAACCAACCCTGCAGACCCCCAGGTCAGTGCAGAAGGAGGGGGAGGACATGCTCCAGGCACTGGAGCAGAGAATTCCCTGCAGCCCGTGGTGAAGACCATGGTGAGGCAGGTTGTCCCCCTGCAGCCCAGGGGGGTCCACGGTGGAGCAGATCTCCACCTGCAGCCCGTGGAGGACCCCACACCAAGGCAGGTGGATGCCAAGGGAGGCTGTGACCCCACAGAGACCCTATAATGGAGCAGGCTCCTGGCAGAACCTGCAGACCCATGGAGAGAGGAGCCCATGGAGCAGGTTTTCTGGCAGGACTTGTGACCCCATGGGGGACCCATGCTGGACCAGTCTGTTCCTGAAGGACTGCACCTTATGGAAGGGACACACACTGGAGCAGTTCATGAAGGACTGTCTCCCATGGGAGGGACCTCATTGCTGGAGCAGGGGAAGAGTGTGAGGAGTCCTCCCTGAGGAGGAAGTGGCAGAGACAACATGTGATAAACTGACTGCAACCCCCATTCCCTGTCACTCTGCACTGCTGGG
>JANZLQ010000031.1:18444859-18468893 GCA_026212715.1 Elanus axillaris | reverse complement strand
GGCGGGGCAGAGGTAGAGAATCTGGGAGTGAAGGTGCTCCTGGGAAGAAGGGAGGGGTGGGAGAAGGTGTTGTGAGATTTGGTTTTATTTCTCATTACCCTACTCTGGCTTGATGGGCAATAAATTAAGTTAATTTTCCCTAAGTCGAGTCTGTTTTGCCTGTGACGGTAATTGGTGAGTGATCTCTCCTGTCCTTATTTCAGCCCATGAGCCTTTTGTTAAACTTTCTCTCCCCTGTCCAGTTGAGGAAAGTAAATGATAGAGCAGCTGTGTGGTGCTTAGTTGCTGGCTGGGGTTAAGCCACAACAGGTGTATACAGATGTACACTTTGTTTGGACCAGACTTCATGTCATTCATTGGTATTGGTTACCCATCATACTATCAGATAGTTTGAACCCAAAAGTTATCCAGCCTCCAGCAGCAGAAGTCCAGTTCTCTGAGAAAGCTCTTTTCTAAAGTACTTTATTACTCTGTTCCTTTCCTTTCTTGCAGCAACACCACTACCTTATAAGATGACTAGGTCTTCTAAAGACAGTAATGAATATATGTAGGCAGTCCTAAGCTACCAGGAGTGTAAAATTAGTTATGAATGTTACATCTCCAACATGTATGTGCAACAGAAGGCATCAACTGGTAGTCACCCAGCTTTTCACATGGTATGAATTATGCTGGCCCAAACCATGAGACAAAAATCATTTAGCAGCATACCTAGATTGGCTGTTCAGCAGCATAAATATTCATCTCCTTGTACACACACTTTCATGCAGTTCATTTGATCCAGAAGGATGGAGAAAATGAAGTTTAGGCCTCTAGCTTACATGGAAAAGGGAACTTGGGACAGATTAATACCTGGGACAGTTATACTTGAGTGTCACAGTCTTTTCCCAATATGAAAATCCTCTCTCAAAGTTCATAGTAACTTTATTTAGCCTTCTAACTTGTGCATGTTCAATACAGTTGATTAGCAGAAGCTATTTTGGTTTAATGTAGTAGCACTCGTAGATAGTGGTGTCTATCATTAGGGGCGCAACAAGAAGTTATTTTTGGCAGTAATACAGAGGACCAGTATTTGATATATAATTTACCTAAAGCTGATGAACCAAAATATTAACAGTTGGTTGCCTTTACTTAACATAATTTTGAATTTATGATTTTGCAAGAACACCTGCATGTTGTTATAGTGAGCTTTATTTCTCAGTTTTTTTCATGCAATCTAAGTTTACACCATCGTAGCCATGTTGTTTTCATGGAAACACCATAGACAGACAGATCCAAGATAAACTGTTGAGAATTTAGTACAGTTGCATACTTGGCAACTATATACTCTGATGGCACATACAAGTGCCAAACCAACTATTATTTTAGATGCACATGCTTACAAGTGTACCTTACCACACTTTCAAACTCTCTACCTAATCCCTCTTCAATTCCCCTTATATTTTATATTTTCCACAGCAGATAGAAATAAAAGATGGAATTGCTCTCTGATAATGGACAGTAAACTTAGACTCAAGACCTCTGCACACTTGAAAAAAGGGTAAATACTGAATCCCACATACTCCAAGTGACATCAACTCCCATTCTCCAGCCTGGGATCATACCATCCCTACAAGAGTAGTCTTCCCCTTTTCTTTATAATAAGGATCTTCACTTGTGATTTTTTCATTCATCTAAAAGGCATAAATGAAGTAAGAGCAAAAGAGAGTAATATTTCAATAGTTCCATTCTACACCTCTCATAACTAGACTTATGGGTCCCTGACTCAATTCAAATTAAACAAGCTTGTTTGATTTAGCTTTGCTTTAATTTGCCCTCATATGTAAAACTCTTCAAGGTGTTACATAAATGCTAATGAGTGACTGATTTAGAAGATGCCATGGTCTAGGACAAAGCATGCAGTCAGGTTGGAGATGTACATATACAGTTCTAATTTTACATACAGCACAGGTCCATATCTGACAGAAACAATCACGATTCTGTTAATTTAAAGGGAGCCCTTAAAGTTGTCACCAGTTATAGATCCATTCCAAAACACTAGAAAGACTTTAGGGGATCAGACAAAAGGGACTTAAAATCTCCATGGCAGTAATAAATGTAAATTAGCTACTTGTCTGTGTTATAAGAAAAGCAGATGAACCTATATACCAGCAGGCACATATTTAACTTGGCCTACTTTCTTCCCCCCTCAAGAATACTCATTTAGCCAAAGAGACATCATCATTTACATTTGAATTTTGCCTCTTCTGAAAGCACACATTTTATTTCATAAAGAAAATCCAAAATAATAGAAAAGTTGAAGTATCTAGAAACTCAAAACATAAAGCTGGTACTGTATTGATGGAGTGCCTACAAAGACCAAGGTGGTATTTAAACTTCCTTGAACTGAAACTGAAATAACATTGGTTCCCTTAAAAATGGTTAGAGAGAGTAAGCTGAGGTAGCCATGATAAAAAAAAGAGGTGGGGTTATTGTGATGCTTCAGTAGCATTTAAAAGAATAATTAACAAGAACAAAACCCCTAAAGCTTCTAATAGAACACAGTTGAACTACTGGTGAGGTACATTTAAGTTATCTGAGTTGTCTCCAAGACTGTAGAATAGCCCTCAGAGACACTACATAGAACGCTCATGTTTATTTTCTTTGAATTAAACATGTCAAAATTGGGAATTTTATAAAAACAATCCTATGGGGATGGAAAAACTAAAGATCTCATACTTTTTCTATGATCTTTGGATCAGAAGACTGCTGAATTCCTAGGTGAAGTCCTATACACAGAACCCTTTTTCCTCCACAATATAGAAATGTAAATTGTTAAACAGATGTTATGTCCCAATAGACTGTAAATGGCTATAATACACAAGAAAACTGACAAGCTGAAATTCTTTGATGGATTGTTGATAACTGCAGTTAAGCACTGACTTTTCTTAACCACTTTATTTTCACCATTATCAATATTGTGTTAAATCTAATCCATGGTGAAGTTACATGGTTGAACTAACATTGATTCAAAACCCCAATATCTACTGTTAAGCACTATACTGGAGATTATCCCATCTTTCTTTTTCTAGAACAGCAAAACGCATGCAGTTTGGACAAGCCGTGGGGGAGGGAGAGGAATCCCACACCAAAATAAATAGGAAGATTTGCTATTTTATTAGTCAGTGTTCCACATGGCCACGTATACTCCATTTTAACAGGATAGTAAACAAACAAAAAAAAGCCCATCTTTTCAAGTGACTGTCCTATTTAGGTAGAGCACCATAGTATTCTACATGTTTTCTGTGGTTAACAGAACACTGTCATATGACCAATATCATTATCTGGCACTCCAGTAAAGAAAGTGGACAGGCCTTGGTTTGTTTTTAAACATGAGTCCTTTTTAATAACTTTAATATACTTCATGGAAAAAAGCCATATCACCAACTTAAACACAGTAAATTTTTTTAGAGTAGATTTATATAATAATAGAACTCTTTGAAAAAATAGTCATGACTTGAGTAGCTCTTTCATATGATTTATGTAGGTTTTCGCTAATTGACAGAATGAGGAATTGGTAATTAATTTTTAAAGATTGAACAGGGTGAAGAAAACTTTATGAAATAATTTAGCACTCATCATGGCAATGCTGCATTTCTCAACTAGGAAGCAGAAATAATGTATGTAACTTCAAGGGGTTGCCCAATGGGATGAGTTATTAGCCATTGTTTGTATCACTATCAGGTGGCCCCATTCCTGGTTTTGTTTAGCAGCCCTTAAAGTTCTTGTCAATTTAAAAGGCAGGAAATAAAGTATAGGCTAGATTGGATAGCATGGAAGATCTGCATATTCAGTCATACTCAAGGCAAATTTAACAGAGCCCAAGAATGGCATGAGAAGACATGTGTAACACAAATGGTACCACCATAGGAGTATTAAGACAGCAGCTGTCTGCTGTAGAGACAAATTATTTTCATTGCACAGATTTGGCTAGGTTGCAATTACTCAGTTATTCTCAGCAGAGAAAAAAAAATAATTCTAACTAGTGTTTCATCTTTGCCACTCTTGTTTCCTCTCTCAAGCTTCACAACTTTTAAGTTTTCTCCTCGCGTCCAAGCTGTCAGTGATACATTTTAAAATGAGTAGCTTGAAGTGTTTTGCTACCTAGGGCCATAAACCCAGCAGGTCAGCAACAGACACCGTTGGGGGACTTACCATGGCTTTTGCTGGAATTAAAACAAAACAATCAGGAGGAAAGCATCATGGGCATGGCAATAACTTATTAGTTCTAACACACATATCCCTGCAGATCACAGCAACCTCAATCTGCTTAAAAAATGGCTTCCTTGGGCTAGCCAATCTTTCTGTTAAATAGGTCGGCCTTCCCTGGAGCCAAGATCTGCCTCCTTCTGCATGGATTATTATAACAGCACAGGTAGTATTTTGAGCTCTGACAATTTCTGAATAAAAATCAGTCCTACAAAGGCTGAGATTGTTTATTTTTCCTTAGGGCATTCAGTTCTTTTGATTAGGGACAGAGCAGAAGAAAAGTTAGATATTAAAACAGCAAAGCTGTTGCAAACATGAGGTGTTATTTTTAGTTTAATTAACAACAGAGGAAGACACAAATGAAAATAAATCACACAGCACTTAAGATATGCAGACAAGGATGCATCATGTGACCTTCCAGGAAAGATCACTGTGATAAAGACACAGAGGTAGTAAGAAAGACATCCTGCACAGCTCCAGAGTAGCAAAATGGGGAAAAAAGGTAGTTTATTATAGTTTATGACACTACTATACAGCTAATTAACTGTGTTGCTTTACTCAAGAGACACATTTTAAGACATTTCAAGCTTATAAGTCACTAACAAAACGAAAGATACACTGCTCACATCCCATAAAACTCCCCATATTCCATAATTGCAGAAATACCAAAATAAATGAATACATCAAAGAAAACTCCTACAACATTCACTACATTTCGCACTTACCTTTTTTCTTGGAGCTTCTGAGCGGTAGGAGGAAGACCTCAGACTACTCACACATTCCAAATTGTTGGCAATTGACATGAAGAAAAGTTTTCTTCCCAGACCATCATGGGTACAAGCTAGAAGGTCTACACCACACCACCTGAAGGTCACAATTAAAACCTTGGGCAGCTATTGCAACCATTAAATGGAAACCCTAAGTTTCTTCCCCAAACTTGGATCACCTTATAGCTGTGCTTACACAATCTTTACCTCAAAAATCTTGTTTCTACCACAAGAGCCTCCAGTTCCTTTTCACAATCTCAGTGGGGTCAACAACAGCACCTGCTTCTATGACTCAGCGATAATTGCCTTGCAACTGCATGCAGAGTTCAAGCAATTGCTATCCAAATGACTCAAGAGAGGAGTCCTGTCTCCCTGGGCATGGTCTTCAAGTCTGCCTGTTACAAATAGCTAATGCATATTATCAACTTTCCTATCAGATCCTAGTCTTTTAGGCTAGATTAGGTAAATGTCAGAATGTCATTCTTATGCTTATGAATTATTCAGAATATTATACAGTAAAGCTATTATTGGCATTGCTGCAACCTGAAAGTAGTTTAATTTTTTAAAGACTAAGTGAATTTACCTCTATCTGGATGAATATTTCTGTGATTTTCATAAATATCACCATTCACATTTCATGAAAATGTTAAGTACTGCAGACAGCAAAAAAGCCTGGTTTGTATTGGAGTTGTACATAGAACTGTACATGAATTACTAACCACTCTGATTTTTAGAACTGAATAATCAAAGCTCATCCAAAAAGGCATGCAGAACCAGAAGTAATAATTAATCTCAGCCATATTCTAATTCTGGTCTTCTGTCTTTACTTTTACCCTTTTAATTTTGGTTAAACTATTTATTAGCATAAAACTTTTTTTTGTGATCTTTTTGTTGCTTTCTGGGAAATTATGAACATACAGAACTCCATTTTACAGATATGTTTTCCATTAAGAATAATTTTATGCAAGATTTCAATATGTATACAGGAACCGATTGAATGCTTTCAAATACTTCACCTTTGCTAATCCCTAGCATTGTTTTTAATTGCCATGACTAATCCCAGCTAGTCACTTGGGATTATTTCTGCTTCCTAACAGAGTGAATCCTGAGCATCCAAAGAATACTCTCAACTCATTGGATATTAATATTAGCAAAATTGTTTAGCAACATAGTTGACCCAGGCTCACAAACTCAGAGAAACTTTCTGTTGTTTGACTTCAGAAACCAAGCTTTGGATCATATTAACAGCTGTGCTTAAAAGCATTATTTGGGCTGGAGAGAGGGAAGGGGCAGAGGGGAAAACAACACAGAAAGAACAGTGCCTGTATCTTTTATAAGCCCAATCCACAGGACCCCAAGACAATCCAAAATAGCAGAAACTAAATGCCTTTTCAATATTATTACAGAAAAGTTCAGGTATGGAAGGAGGAGCAATGGATAAGTTTTAGGCACAGATGAACAATAAGTTACCACTAGCACATAGTTAAAGAAGGCCTTTTCCTAGCAAAAAAAAGTACTAAAAGCAGCTTGCAACTCAGTAACAAACTGCTTAAGAAGACCAACTTTAAATTACACCTTTTAGCAAAGGAGCAACAGCTAGAACATTTCCAGCCATCTGTATGTAATGGTAAAACAAAGAACTATAAAATGAACTGACAGCTGTCACCTTAGCTGTTGTCAAATATTAGCTGATCGTCCACCACAAAGCAAAGCACTGTCATTTTTTTGTGGTTTTAATAGATTTTCTTTTCCATAATTAGTTGCAACTAACTGACTGAAACACTAAAACAATCTATCAGGCTAAGCAACAAAATAAAGATTAATGGACCAGCCTGTCCCTCTCCTCTTTTGCCTTAGCCATTTCTCCAGCATTTCAGAAATATTTATTTCTGGAAGGTTAAATCAATTCTAGTTATTCCTAGAAATAAAGGAGTTCTCATCCATACCATAGAACTTCCCATAATGCCTTCACATTCCTAAAAAAAGTAAAGCAAGTTAACTAGCAAATAAAACCCCTACAAACCACCAGCAACCCTGCAAAAATAATTTAAAGCCACAACTATAACAACAAAAACCACTGCAGATGTTGTATATTCATGGTCAGTTTGCACCTGTAATTCCAGAGACACTACTACTACTGCCGCTGCTGCTGGAACTCTTTCTGGATCAAGAAAACAGTTTTATTGCCAAACTCTGCTATTTCTAGCAGAGATATGATTAAGAAGGTCTATATTTTTAGTTAAGGACTGTTCTGAAACTCTGGTTCCAGTAATAAGTCATTTTATATATGTATATGAATTTCTGCAGATGTAATAAAGTTGAGAAAAATAGTTTTACACTTTTAAAAAGAACAAACCATAAATGGAGGAACTTCACTAACAGTAAATAAAGAACAATAGCTTGAAATTTTTGAAGAGAAACCCTGAGAGATTCAATTTGGTCCAACATACTTGCTATTATTTGGGCAGGAAACAAGGGGAGAGATAAATACAGGCTGACTACTATGAGTCATCTTTACTGTGGTTTAGAGACTATGTCATGCATCTGGCAAGCAAGGAAGAAAGGAATTTTATGAGGGTGGCAGAAAAATACATAGCAATATGAAGCCAGTAGACAGATCATTTAATAAACTCATATTGTTAAATAATTGAAAAACGCTTTGAACCTAGGAGTCTCCTTCAGTTTACTGCTAATACACCATGGTTTCACTGCAGAGGAGGAGCTGAGGGACAGCTGCATACACTACAGTAATGCCTTCATTCCTGTTGTGTTACCACAGCACTTGTATTTTCAGTATAGAAATTTATATATACACAATAACAATGGTGACAGACTGGTGTGGATAGATCCACAGCCCTTACTGAACCATACTGGGGAAGAGGACCATTTTTGACCTCCAGACTAGCAAAGCAAAGAAGTAAGGAGAGCGGGAAATGGTGCCGTCATCCTCATACGGATCTTCAGCAGACAATGAGGGTGGTGGAAGTGAGACAAAAATAAGGATTGGGGACAACCTGCCTCCATCATTAGATGGTGCCAGATGCTTTGGAGGAAGGAAATGCAATTCTTAAAGATAAAAAAGTACTCGGAATAACCTGCACAAACAAGAAGCTCCTGAGGACTGTTCCACACCCCAGAAAAAGGTTCACTTCTGTGTCTGTAGGTGGGAACAAGTACCTAGTAATTTTTTTCAATACACAGTCATGAATCTGAAAGACAACAGGACTGACCTACCAGACCTTTTTTCTATGAGAAATGAAACAGGAAGATATTACTACATTTTTTTAAGGAGACTGATTGATTTTACACGTTACACCCCAGGTTTAATATTGGTTGGCTTAGTTATTAGACTGACAGTGAAAAGCACTCACTCAGAGCAGCTTTTAATATGTGGCAGGAAATGTATACAGTAAATTAAGCACTCCAGCTCGATAAAAGAACAAAACGTAGGGAACAGTTGGGCACCTATGGTCTTTTTACACAAATACACAAGAAAAAGAAATTTATGAACAAAAGAAAATATTTAGCACTGGAAGAGGGCAAATGAACAAACCCACTCAGTATGAACCTGCTGAAAATACTGTATTTAGGTTCAGCCTAAACATCTCAAAAGTTTAGATGAGTTTCAGTAAATGAAGATAATTCTCCTTAGTCGTAGGCAGGTGCCTGAGCAATGCTAAGTCTATCTCTCCTAAGATACATCTCGGTAAAATCTACTTGGCTACATGAGGAACCTGTCTCTTGTCAGTCTGTGCCTTACCTTGCTTACCTGACTCAATTGCCTGCTAACCCCCACACTGCCAAAGGTTGGTGTGACCAGCATGACATTCTTGCGCTGCTTTTCCATCAGTTTCTTATTTCTTCTGACTATAAGTATCTTCAGTTGTGAAACAACAGGAAGGGAGACTGAAAGATAGCCCTGAGACAAGATTTAAAAAACACCTGACAGAAACTACTGTAAAAGGCTGAGGTCTTATCAGTTAGATAAAAAAATATCAGCCATGGTAGGAACAGCAACCACAACCAACACCAGAAAGGTAGACAGACTGTACAGACTGTTCACCAGCAAGTGTTTGCGGCAAGTCTATACATCTAGAGACCAATGAGAGGAGATTGTTTTTTGAAGAAGACTGACGTACAAAGCATGTGTGTCGTATTATTATGCAAACATCAAAAACTGCAGACGCAACTATTTTCAAAGCAAAATGATTTAGCCATGCAATTGTCGTGTACATCTGGGTCATTCCCCTGCTTACTCCCCCAAACTGAACTGCGCAACTAGCGCATACTTTAAAATGCACTGAGGAATTCAGATGAAATAGGAAATACCGAGGGCCTTACTACCTAGCCTTTAAAGGTAGCTTGAGTTCCTTGTGACCCAGTGACAGAGGACTCTCCTGCTGCCTCCCGACTCAGAGGAGGAGCACCTTCCCCCTGGTGCGGAGCCCCCATGCAGGTGCTGATGGATGCGGCCTGGAAGCTGAGGCCTGCCTTCCAGCTGCACCACCTTGGGTCACTGGCCAGGCCCACGGCTGCAGTTTTAGATGGGGACAATCAAGAGATTTCCTAGTAGTGCTCAGCTTCCGGAGTTAGATACAAGGTGGAGAGATGCTGTGGTATTGTCTGAGAATGTGGGTAATGCCCACAGAGCAGCTGCAGAGCTGGAGCCGGATGCTGTCAGGGGTGGCAAAAGCTCTTTTTATCCTCTCTCTACTACCCAGAGAGTTTTATAGAACAAAGAAACAACACAAAATTCAGGTGGGCAGCTTTTCAGTGTTACAAGCATTAGACGGCGTCTTCGTTTGCCTGGATGTTTCACAGTGTTCAGTTTTGCCTGGACCTGGCAAAATACTCCTGTGAACTGTCCCATCAAAATGTCCCAGCTTTGAGTGCTGAAAATTAATCTCCTGGCTAAGTACTTCACTAGGTTCAAGTTTAGTGTAAGGAAGTATTCTAAGTCATTAAAAAACACAGAGCATGAACGAAAAACAAATATATATGAAGATCTGTAGAGAGTTTGGTTTCATGAAAATGTAAATGTTCAATGCACAGATAAGATAATTAAAAATGGAAAAGACAGCTTGAGCATAAATATATATGATAACTACACAGCAGTGACTGACAATAGTGGATATACTTTGCAGAATGTTTAAATCAGCAAAAAGCCAAGACACAATATTTAAATGAGTCTTTATCAGAAAACGTATCTTGAAAGTTTTGTGGAAGAATAATATCAGTTTGGGTTTACTTTAAAGATTGTAATTGGACTTTATCCCAGGAAAGGCTAAATAAATTGAAATATGTTTTATATCATTATGCATATTCTTTTGTGATAAAAATAGCTTTATATTTCGTAGCAGTTCAAAAAACTGTGCAACAAGGTAATAACAATAAAGGAAAAGAAGCAATCAAAATGAGAAAGGGGGGAGATTTCTTGCATCCCTCTGCAAAAGAAGTAATAAATGACTTCTGTGAATAATTTCAAAGACTTGAATAAGCTGCATGCATCTCCCAGATGACTCCTAGAAAAAAATAAAGAATTTTCTCAAACACTTGTAGAAAGCGTGTAAGACTTTTTTTTTAATCTCAAACACAAAAATGTGTGATCTACAATATTGCTGAATGCAGTTTTATCAGATAGCCATCTAAGAGAATCCTACAATAGCAAAATATCAAAAGCCTATAGTCCATGAAATTTCTTCAGTAAACTGAAGATCCTCCCCAACATGTACAAGCCTTCAAACAGTGTTCAACAAGAAAAATTTATTAATAGGTTTTTAAGGATTTTGAACAGGACAAGATTCAATACCTGTGAAACAGATGTAATCCACCTTCCCCCATTCCAAAAATCACTTACAAAATGGACCAATTTCACTACTGTACGACAGTGGTACTCCGTCTTCCCAGAGTGCAAAATTTTTTTTTCACATACTGAACTGTCGTGGTTTAACTGAAACCGGGACATGAACATACACAAGTAAATGAAAAACTTCACCTCAAGCAGTGTTTAAAATCATGTTAGCTATGAATTTTTTAACTTGAGCATTTATAACTCAAAAGTAAGATAAAAAAAGAGAGAGAAGAGACATTTTACACACATATATCTAGATATTTTATAAACATTTAGAAGTGTTTCATAAAGCACTTGGAAGTATGTTTTACAAGCAGACACACACTAAGCATCTTCCACATATTCTTTGCATGTTGTCTCTAGTGGAGAGAGGTAAAAGCTTTTAATTTTCCTATATTTTTTTGTATTAAAGAGTTACTTCAGCACAGAAAACAGTCTTCTCAAAGACCACTGGAGCAGGATTTCCATCTTAAATCTGGACTGGAAGTCACTTGTAAAACTGTTTCTGAGCAGATGATCAGTTCAAGCAGAAGACAGGCTGCTATAAATTGTACTAGGATGAGACCAGAGCTGACATTTAAGGACTTGAAATGTTTATTAGGCATGGAGGTTGATTTTTTTTTTAATGTGGTCTAAAGGACCTGGGTCACCTTGAGGCAGGAGAGGGCAGAAAGGCACACATGTCCATGCACCAGCCATGGGGAAAGGCATGGAGAGTAATACCAGGGAGGCTGGCAGAACTATCAGTTTTTGAGTTGTGGTAGATTTTGATACCAGCACTTTTCCTCTTCTTGTTATGCTGGCAGTCTACAAAACTGCCCTTTTGTCTTTGCTTATATACGGTCTTAAGAAGGAATAATCAGGTATCTGTATTACAAGCGTTTCTGAATCTACAGGTGTAGCAGCATAAGTCTACTTTTCCATGTGCCCTTCTTTTCTCCTCTTTCCTTTCTTTCTTTTCCTCAAAACATAAACACAACAAACTAAAGCATTCATATAAATAGCACACAGAAATGCACTTGGGTATTCATTCATTACTCACACTGCCTCATATTTTCTCACCTCAATAGGTGATATGATAGTTATCTAGATAGCAGCTTGTACTGTCTCCTTTTTGTCCCCCTCCGATATGTGTGCACCCATACACAAAGGAATGGCATAGCAGCTGAATATTTGCTTTTCCACTGTATATCACTATAAAAAAAAATATGTTGTGCTAAATAAATTGCTGAGTGCTATCCGCATGAGGACACATTTTTTACAGATCTTGAACCTTTCCATGCTAGCATGATAGTGAAACAGTGTTTCTTATAGGAAAGCCAAAACTTTTTCTTTTTTAAAATGTCCATTTTTACAGGACAGACTGTATCCATTACATTACTCAAGGGATTAATAAACCTGAGAATCACTTGTCTTGTCTACAGTGAAGTGGCATAATGACTTCGCTGCTGAGTTTTTTTCCTGTAAAGAGGGACATTAGAAAACACACAGGAGGGAAATGAATGCATGCCCTAAGCCCCTAACCAGCACTTTCAATGCTTTTATAGTGAACCTGAGAGCATATTAGGAAAATAAAGAAGAATCTTCAATTTACTGACTTAAAATGATTTTTTCCCTTTTCTCTATTGACTTTAAGAGTGAATCTTGAGAACTTTAAATTATATTTCACATGCAAGGCTTAAAAACTAATTTACCGTATTCCTATCAGCCAACAGATAAAGTCTGTAGCACAGTGGTAGATAACAGTTTCCAAGGGCAATACCTATGCCCAAAGCTTTCCAAAGGTATAACATGGAGGATACAATAGAGGAGGTGATATACATCAGGCTAGTTGTCCCTGGACCCTTTCCTTTCAGCTTCGGGCCAGCTATGTATCTGATGAATCTGAAATCCTGTCATCCCCTTGAGAGTCTCATATGCACTAACATATATGGATTGCTGCAGGCTCCTTTCTGTGCCAGTGCCACAGTTATCTCAGTTCAGGGACTCTGAAAGAATCACAGAGGAGACAGATAACTATATTTAAGCCTTAGGAATTGCCATCTTTGTGAGGGGTAGCCTCACTTTCCCATCAGAGATAAAAGGGACATTGCAACCTGTTCTGAGACAAGCAAAACTGCAAGGACCAGAAGGTAAAAGCTGGAATAGCACAGAAAATCTACAGAGATGTCTTATAAAAGCACAAAAGTATTGAGAGCATTGATAAATCCCTAAAGCTGGCAACACTAGTTCAATGGAGCCATGCCAGCCTACTCCAGCTGAGCATCAGGCCCGCACTCTTTGCAAACAGAAATAAACATTTTATTAAATCAAACCTTCTCCTTGCTTTGCTGTTACATCTAAG
The DNA here is from genome assembly GCA_026212715.1 of Elanus axillaris. Taxonomy (NCBI): domain Eukaryota; kingdom Metazoa; phylum Chordata; class Aves; order Accipitriformes; family Accipitridae; genus Elanus; species Elanus axillaris. Next base: position 18,455,686 of record JANZLQ010000031.1, on the reverse strand, counting down.
AACTTTTCTCAGCAGGCACCACCCTGCTAATGCTGAATATAGAGTTTTAGGGACACACAACCTAGGTACTTTCTGCCCGAGAGAGGCATCTTCTCTCCCCGGTCTCTTGTCACTCTAAGCATCTGCTGACGCTGCAGCATACACCTAATGCTTTGTATTTCTCTGCTTCCTGATGTATCATTTTTCTTGCCTCCATCACTAATGTATGCCTCAACTGCCTTCACAACAGTAAACAATCAAAGGGCTTGGGCTTTTTAAATAACATTAAAATGAATGCTATTAAAATTAAATTAATTCCCATTTCCACCTTTTGAGTAGCAGTGTGCCAGCAAACAACTGAGCTTATGCATTTTGGCTTTCAGGGTGGCCAACCTCTTTCTGAAGTTTATTTTCTAGCTCATATACAATCTGTCATGCTTTGATCCATCGCAAAAAGTATGACAGCATGACAAGGTGTCCCTCTGCATCTCAGCTGTAATTGCTTAGAATTTTGCTTAATCAGGAAATCCTCAGTACCTGTCAGGCCAAAGTCAGGGCAGGATGCTGTATCAGGTGACAAGGGTCATCTGTTTCTCTCTGACTGCTTGATATTAACACAGGAGACATTCTCATGTTACTAGATGTGCTGCATTGGCAGAGAGATAATAAAGCTTGCTATAGACTCTGGAATTCCCTTTGGGTTTCAAGTAACAGGCTTGCCAAAAGTGGTTCACCTTATTTTTAAATATTTTATAGCTGTATAAAAAGTGCCAGATGCTATTTAGAAACTGGACTTAGAGCTAACCACTCAATCAACAAAAAAAGGAAACTGAAATGGCTTTTATTTAGCAGCTGCCAATATAAAGGAAAAACCCTAAACAAAACAGCTATGCACATGATATAATTTGGGTATAGAGCCACTGTTAAAGTGATATACTCAGAACATTTTCCATTTTATTTGAGATGGCAGATATTGCATTTTACATACAACAGACTTATTTTCTAGTCAAGGCAGCTTTTTCCTTGTGTCGGTGCAATAGATGCTTGACCACCTGTTCTCAAAATTGAAAAGTTTCATTAAAGAAACATGCTCATTGTCTATCATGCAGAAGATATGCCGTATTGGATGCAAACTTGGAAGAAGAAGAGAGTGTGAAGAGAGACAGTAAAATAATTAGCAACAAAGTGAAGGCAATTAATGTAGTATTTCTGGATTTTGCTAAAGATTTTATATGGTGCCACACAAAAATGTATTTGAAAAAAATTAATTCAAAATTAGCTCAGAAAAAAACATTGTCACATAATGAAAATCTAGCTAAATTGTCCTTAAATGTGTAATGATAAATGGCAATCTATTGTTTGAGCTGGAGGACAGATATTTTCAGGGTACTACAGGCTTTGGTGTTTGCATTCATGCATTGATAGATATTAGATATACTAAATTGATCTTCAGAAAGATATTACATTGCAACATCAACATTAGTGGGAAAACATGACAAGAGGGTGACTGTAAACATATGGCTGAAAGAAAACTAAAATTTAATTTCAAAAACATGTTTGACAGGATTAAATGAACAATAATATTAAATGCAGTTTTTTAGATGATAGCATGGAGAGAATAATTTCACATAAACTAGAACTGGTAGAATAGGTATGGTATACCTATAGAATAGGCATACTGGCAGTCAGATGTGGCAAAAAATGCATATGTTATTTTGACCCACATTTACTTTTGAGCACCTAGGTTCAAACAAAAAAATGCTGAGTCACTTATTTGTGAAGAAGGTTTAATGTACCAATGCCCAAATAATACCAGGGTGAGGGACACATAAACATACATGAGTATGTAGCCATCTGCAGAAGCTTAGGCATCGTAAAGCTCATAAAAAAAAGAATTATTAAGACTAGTTAAAACTATTAAAAAAACCATAGCCAGGGTAATATATATAAGGACAGCAGAAATTACATCATTTGCAATGAGACCCACTGCCTTGTCAACAAAAAAAGGCAAACAAAGCTTTTTACCAAGAACTTCTTACTCAGGGTGAACAGATTTGTACAGTGAAACTGCAAAAAGCCAGTGGAGTTATTATAGTTATAGGGTGCGATCCAACAGGTAAGGAATATTGCAATATTGTTTTGGTAGCAACAGTTCAACTAGGGAGAACAAGGGAGAAACTCAGAGCATTTAAGAATCCACAGAAAATATAAAGAACAAACTGCAATAACTTCTGTAGTTTATTTCAAACTCCCAAAGAGCATATAATTGTTGAATAACGATCTAAAATATTTATACAATACCAGCTATCTGAAATAGAGAAGTCTCTTAAAAAATATCAAAGACTATGTAGATGAACATAATTTGCTTTGACTGAGTCATAAAGTCTGGATCATCCAGTGACCTACTCCCCCATACGTTGAAGATAGGTTCTGGATATGTTGTTAGGTTTATTGACTGTCTTTCAGTGAAACAAGCATCTGAAATATATACAAAAAATGTAATCATAACCTTAACTATACTTAGTTAAAGCTATAGCAATCACTTTAACTGGTAGAGTGGCCCAACTCTACTGATGTCCAAACTGATTAAATACCAGTATACACACACACATATAGGATATATACTACAGTATACCCTGTGGCAAGGCCAGAATAGAAATACTAAACCTGTGTTTAAAAAATTCACAAGCATGCTTGGTTTCTTATAGCAAGTATGTATATTTTAGGTTGTAATCACTGCCTAAAAGTCAACACAACTAAAGAATATATCAGAAGGTCAGAGTGAGGCAAAAATCAGGACTGTATTACTTGAATGCCTGGGTATAAAGTTATTTGCTAATTTGTTAATATTGACAAAAATGGCTGGAAATTATTCCCACTTTCTAATCTTTACCCTCAGCCACAAAGAATGGGCTTGTTTCATTCAAAGCCTATGATGATCCACCTTCCAAAAAGGATTCAAAAAGATGAGATCTATCTGCAGATGACGGATATATATACAGCTACAGACCTGACCTCATTCCCTCACCTTGTGAGGTATAATCTAGTGTAATGAATGGTTAATATCCTACAAAGTTTGTAGACTTTACAAGTTTACAAGGATAGCTGAAGACTGTATGTTAGTCCCCACAAACTATATATTCAGAGTGGGCATGAGTGAGACATAAAAGCATGTAGAAGTTATCTTTCAAAGAAATAATGATTTTCATGAAATTTCCATCTTTTATTATCATTTCAGTGACTGTCTAGGGACACTAGGAGCCTAAACCTGAGCTAAGCCACTTCATCTTCTCGGAACATCTTATTGTACTGCCAGCCATGCCAATGTCACCACAACTGCAAAGACAAAATGCAAGTCTCAAAAGGATTTTTAAAAATTACTAAAGAAGGGAATTTGTGGTTATTTTTTACTAACAATTCCTTCCTTTCCTGTTCATTCCCACTTGGCAGCTGAACCTATTTCTTCCTTCACATGTACATACACATGCTAGTGCCTGCAGTGGGCTGTTCACATGAATATCTGAGGCCTTAATTTTGAAGAAATTTTATTTATTTCATTTTGGTGAATGAACAAAGGAGCTTTCTGTAATCTTCCTCAAGAAGATAACCCAGTAGAGACCTAATGCCAGTATGCTAGGGCAACTTTGCAGTGATATTATTTGAGAAAAGACATCAAAAGTTAATAACCTCTCTAGCTTGGCAAGAACTTCCAAATGATTGCCTTCTAGACAATTTATCCAGAGAACTGCTGATACATTGTCCTGTTGGAGAAGAAACCAGCAGTTGGTCTTTGCAGCAAAGAAAGCCTTTTAAGCTCCTAGTAGCAATCTTGTACAGAAGAAATGATTAAGAAAAAGCCACCTCCAGGCATAAAAAAAAATCCTCACAATAAACCAGATGGGATAAAATTAGAATCTGTTATGAAGTTTGAAAAGCTCAATGCTAATGCTGTAATTGCAGCACAGAGGACTGCCATAGAAAGAATTAATACAGCTGCTTTGAATTAAAGATGGACAAGGAGTATACCATCTGGAAATGGAAAGGTTCAAGAAAATTAGTCCATCCATAAGAGGAAACAAACGCTAACATTTCACCTGATCTAATAAGCAACTCATCTAATAACTATCAGTATTAAACTAATAAAATGAAGTGAGTCCAGGGAAGATTGAAACAGTGGCTCCATAACTTCTGCCTTGCAGTAGTTTCAGGACTAAATCTTACCTTTCAAACTACATGTCTCAAAGGCAAAACTGGTACTATGGGCACGATAGTTGCCAGAGTTTAAAGTGTTGAATAACAGATTACACAGAGTGGGATGCAGTAGTCAAGTTTGCATGGACATTCACAAAAAGGATTGCAAATATGATGACTAATGGTGCTTCCTGCATGTGCCTGGACAGCAGCTGCACTCCAGACCCTTCTGATACAGAGCCTGATGTGCTGACTTTTGAGTTTGCAATGCCCGGTGGTTTAATGCAACTGCAGGGCTTAATGCAACCATTCTCAGGACACAGAATTTCAATCTTCACCAAGTGAATGTGCTTCACTCGAAAAGCAACTCAGCTGGAAAGAGATGTCTCCTTTGGACGCCTCAGAAAAGCCATTTTCAAGTATTGCAGTGTTTCATGAGCAAAATATCTTAAATTGACCTAAAATTGTTCTGAGATCTTGTGAGCTTGAGCTACCTTTCTATGAATTTGTATCTAAGTTCAAAGTGTAATGCAATCTGCAACTAAGTCAATTTACAGATAATCACATTGTGCATAAGGTATTTTTGTTGTTGGTTGGGTTGGGTTTTTTTCCCATGATGCCCTGCAGGGTTTGGTGGGGTTTTTTACTGTATAGTTTATTCAGACTTGAAAACGGTAATTTGACAGAAAGATATTTTGACTGACATTATTCCAAGTTGTACTCTGCTGCCGTCAATGGAATTTAACAGGGCATGACCTGACCCTATGTTTCTAGTCCATCAAAACAGAAATTATATGTGTTATTTAAAAAGAAAAAGTCAGTTGTTTTGTGGTAGATTTTGAGGCTGAGAAAAAATAATCTTGCAAAGATCAATAAACTGTGAACCATCTCTATAGAGAAAGGTATTTTTCTCTTCAACTTGATGCAAGTATAGTCATTATCCATCTATATTCCACTGAGACTATTTATTTTTTCATGTATCTATCTACCTTGTGAGTCACATTTTTGTTTCAAAGTTAGTAGAAGAAGTAAAATCGAGTGGTCTCAGAGACACTGTTCTTGGCTGAAGTTGCAGATCTAAAAAAAAAAAAACCAAAATAAAATCACACATGCTACCAACAGGATGGAGGTGACCTGAGTCTCATGTGTAAAGATACCTGCTTAATCTTTTGGAACATCCCATGGAAAAGATCAATTTTCAATTGACAGGAACATTCGCTGTTGCAAACCTCCCTGCTGGGATACAAAACTGAGGTCATTTATTAAAAGGAATATAATGAATGGCAGGGCTGATCCCTTTAGTTTTATGGATACATACCAAAAAAATCTATCTAATCAAAGACTGCAAATTAACTGTATGTTAAAGCAGGCTAGTTTTGTGTCTGTGGTTACTGACAAGTCACCAGATGCTCAAGATCAATAGATGTTTTGCATATTTTAATTCTTCTGGGTTTAGAACTTAATTACTCTTATGAACTTCAGGTAGTTTTGGCAGACATAGTTTACCTTGAAGCTATGAGTTTTACTGTTGTTTCAGCAGCTAAAACAAGGTGCCAGAATGCTGATGTAAAGTCATGCTTTTATTTCCAGTGGCTTGTCTGAGTGATGAAAGCTGATACCACAGAGATTCCAGAGTGTCTCCCACAACACAAAGTTATGTTTAATTTGCTGGCAAATACAGGGAATCTGTTAAACAGAGAACACTATCTTAAAATCCTACATTCATTTTCAGGAACAATACTCCCAGTCTTGTGGACACTGACAGAACCTATGAAGAAAAGTTAGAGAAAACATTAAATGTCAGACAGATTAAACATGATGGGAAAAAAAACAAACAACTTGCATCCACTGTACTTGAATGCAGGGAAGGATTAAATTGTATGGATGACAACAGAAAGAAAGGACTCTGCTTTCCAGTTAAAGAAAGTGTTTAATTAATGGGTGCCATACCAATCTGTCAAATTACAGGCCTCTCCTTGTAGCCTGCTCCTGGATGTGAATCATTCCTTAGGCTGCTGCTGAGGAGTTTGTCCTCCCAGGCAACCCCTCCCAGCTGCGGAAGCTGCCGGCTCCCCTTGCTTCTAAATAAAGCCAGCAAAGAGCAAGTATGCTGCAAAGCCCCACCACGAGTAATAGAGCAGCAGCCTTGCTGCAGCCTTGCTCTGCTCCACCTTCCCTGGCCCTGGGTTCCCTGTCCTGCTTAAGAAACCCTGGTTCTGCCCATCTTCCAGTCTTGCTCTGGTGCCAAAAACACTAGTTTCACCCTTCTCCAGTTCTGCCTCCTCCAGATATTTTTTTGTCAAAGGAGTGAATTATTAATTAACTCAGTAATGAGTTAACAAAAGCTTGTTTTGTTCTTTTAACGTCTGATGCTGGAGACTAAGTCATGTGGAAGCATACATGAAATACAGGTTACTAGCAGCTAACAAGAAGCAGAAAATTTACTCCTTACAAAACTATGTACACAACAGTAAATCCAAATAGAACAGGCTGATTTGTTAAACAGCCAAAACCACTAATACACAACATCAATCTTCAAAAATTCTTTTCATAATTATATTGCACTATAAATTACTGCAAATAAGGATTTAGAATTGGGAGAAAAGATGCTAGAGGAAATAAATCAGATCAAAGTGGTAAGAAAGAAAAGCAGGCATAGAAGTCATAGCAACTCAGGGTTAAAATGCACATCTATGTATCTATGCACTTCCCAATAAATCCTTAAAAATGATTGATGGGGATGGATATTGTATCAACATCTAAAATACTTAAAACATATAATAAATCAATCAATCCAGAATATGAACAGGACTCATGTGGCATCTGCATATCTGTTTTTTTTCCTATTCTCTTTCACTTCTCTAGAAATTTAGCTACTTTGAGTCCTATTTGTGCATTTTTGCATACTGTGAACATTCATTTTACATTCCATATTACTATAAAAACTGTACATCACATGTATACATCACAAAGTAATTTACATTAAGTACACAGAGCTTTAGAGAGCAGGACCATTTCTGTGTTTCTTGTTTTTAGTGGTGATTGCAAACTAATAGCTTTAGCATTCCCATAGCTGTGCCATCTGATGACTGCAAAAAACCCTCAAAATATTAATTAATTGAGCCAGACAATGCACCTGTGAACTAGATTTTTATCATTCACTGGCAGATGGGGAAACAAAGACACAGAAAGGTTGAATGCCATATCGAAGAGCCCAGAGGAGGCCTGTTGCAGAGCTGGAAACCAAACAGTTAGAACCCATATACGCCAACATTTGGTGCTGCACATTATTACTCTGCATTACATCTCAGCTCTTCCTTTCAAGTCTCAGACCACAATCCCTTAGTAACCCAAAACTCTACCGCTCCTCCTCTTCTTCCTCACAGCCCTTCTGTTATCTTCTTTCAGTGGACAACACCTTACCTGTCACCCAGCCATGGGTGATACTTTTGACTCTAGATTCTCATGTTTTGTTGAAGGCTTGCAGAGAGTTCTTTACCAGACGTCTAAGACACAGCTTTCCTATCTTGCCTTCACAGATAAAGTGCTTGTCTTAAGTTTCATCATGTATCAATAGATGCAATCCTTTCCTTTTGGCCTTGACAAATGCAATCTCACACAATCAATATTCCTCCAGAAAACACTGCTGAAGAGATCATTTCCATAAGCCTTTGCTTTTCCTTTGTCATCTCTTCACTGGTTCCCCTTCATTTTATTTTACAAACATAAGCTCATCTTCATTTTTAAAGTCCCTTATAGCCTGTTCCTGCATTATCTATATTGGTCATTCAGTATAAAAAGGTTAAGTCCTACGACTGATGAGGCCCTATAAAGATGGCAGGATAGCAAAAAGACTGAGAGAGAAAATACTGGGCTGCTACTTTGAACCGAAGACTCTTTCACCCTGGGATTAGAAGAGTGTTAACAAATAACTGGCAGGACAACTGGTGCCTGCAAGAAATAAAGAAACATTAGTATGAAGATTTCTGACTAACATCTAACAAGCTAACTGTTAGCTAGTAACATTGCCCTCCAAATATAAACGAAACTTGATTTTAAAGCACCTATAGGTGAAGCAGATTACAAGGCCACAAAACCTTAATTGCATGATTGGTATCTATGTAGCTGACTATCTACTGCAAAGGAAAAGTAACAATTTATCACTGAGGAAAGGGAGAATAGGAAGAAAGAACTTCTCTGTGTCTTTACAACAAATCATGCATGGATTTAGTGAGAAATATTTCTGCTGAAAAGAAAAGCTGCTCTACTGAATCCAGGTTAGAACAGGAGAAAATGCCTTGGCTTGGCACTATTCAGTTGAATTTAGATGACACAATTCAAAAGGCTGTCCCAGGGAGCAGTTACAAAAGACTAGAGAGAAAGGTCTTTCCAAAGCTGGAAATTCACTGCACAAGCCAAATAAGAAATAGAATACCCAAGATAACATTCTTCCCTCCCTTCTTCATGCTAGGGAGATTCACCAATTTCAACACACTTGTCAATTTAGGATGTTGTGAACCTGGTGGTGGTGTGACAAAACCTGACATTTCAAATGAGTTAAGAATGGAGAATGAGTACAGCCATGAAAATGCATCCACATTAAAGATGACAACCAGCAGCAGAGACATTTTGACATCCCTGTCCTAGGATCTAGTAAAGAAAAAAAAAAAAAAAAAGAAAAAAAAAGGCACAAAATCACAGAATGATTTAGCTGGCAAACAAATGAGTTAATAAGCCATGACTTTACACAAGGTGAGCAGGAATATTGGCCAAAAAGATATATTTTTAAAAGTGTAAGTTGGGAAAAATAAAAAAGCTGCATTCAGTCAACAATTTTCTATAGATAATAATATACAGGCAAGATGTTTCGTCCCCCACATAATGGGAAAGGCTATGAAAAAGATACAACCTTCCAGCATGATCAGCGTAATGATGAATGATTTGCAATCCAGAATCAGCTGCACAACATCAACAATCATCAGCTTGCTCCGGTAGTATATCTAGTAGGCAGCAGTCTGCTGGCACTCCTAAAATGTAGTTGAGATCAGAGAGAAGACAGTGAGGCAGCGCTGTTGAAGGTATGTGCAGCAGGTTTCCCCTATGGGACAACCTTCATGGCTAGTTGTTATTCTAATGTTATTACAATATTTTTTTCTCTGTATTCTTAAAATGATATTTATACCAGGAACTCTGACTGGATTCATTAGGTATTCCTATCAGACTTATGATGGTAGATAATGGACTGTATATAAGGCAGAGCTCTAGTTTATTTTTCATCCTGCCCTTCTCCGTGGGTAGTTCTTTTAAGGTGTAGTAACTCAATATCTGCGTTTACATTAACTGCAATTCAAAAGTCATTTAAACAGTCACTATAATGGCAAGGAATATCTCTTCTTTCCTTACCTCCCACCCTCTCTACAAAGGGTCAAGCAAAATAGGGATGGGAATCTGTAATCCACATAGGAACTGTATCCTACTCGTGGGAGTATTTGGGCAGGGGACTGAGTCTTTTTATCTTCAATCCTTTTTTAGAACAGAAGCCTTGTAGTTGTGGAAGTAGACGTGGCTAGCAAAGGAAGCAAGCCATTAGCACTGGAGTACATGTGCCAACAGCAGCATCTGTGAGGAGCAGATATAAAAGAGGGAGAAAGCAGCCACAGGAAAAATAGCCTACAAGTTACACAGATCAGAGAAGATTTCAACTGGAGGGTAGGGCCCAAGGTGTGTGAGGTTATCAGGCTGGAAGAAGTTAACGATGGAGCATGGAAGGAAGTGGTGATTGTAGAGTAAAGGTATTTGAGTCGATGGGATGACGGTGACAGCAGAGCAGATGGGAGGGTTCTAAACAGGCTGGAAAGAGGCAGCAAATGAGGATGGGGTCACCTCTGGGGAGAAGACAACCTTAAAGGTGGGAGAGCAGAGACTATGGAGTAGATGCAGAAGAACTGAGGGGCCTTAAGTATTAGGAGTTGGTATGAAGGAGATGTAAGGTGATTCAAAACTGGGGCATTAGATTTGAGTTTTGCTGAGGCACTTCAAACTGATGTGGTTAGAGGAACACAGAAACATGAACAAAATTCTTTCAGGAATAGAGATTATATAGGCAGTCTTGATATAAAAGGGTAAATACAAATGCCAGTAAACACTTGGTAATAGGTACAATGCTTAATTGCAGACAATACAATACAAGGGAAGAGTGATGGACAGAGATAATCCATGGAATAATATCTTAATACTGGCATTTTACCATCTCCTGAGACAGCAGAATCTAATTGAAGAAGTTAAATAAGAATGAGTTGCAATAATCAAAGTTCTACAAGCATGTGACATCAGGCAGTGTTAAAAATTTTAATGTCCTTGCAGTATTTCTTATTTGGCAATTTAAAGTGTGAACACTATTACTAACAGAGGTTTTTTATCAAAAAACTATGCCTGTTAAGACCCTCAGCAATCTTGGTGTCCTGGTTTCATCTGGGATAGAGTTAATTGTCTTCCTAGGAGCTGGTACAGTGCTGTGTATTGAGTTCAGTATAAGAGGAATGTTGATAACACTCTGATGTTTTCAGTTGCTGCTGGGTAGTGTTTAGACTAAGTCAAGGATTTTTCAGCTTCTCATGCCCAGCCAGCGGGAAGGCTGGAGGGGCACAAGAAGTTGGG
>JANZLQ010000031.1:18425587-18444759 GCA_026212715.1 Elanus axillaris | reverse complement strand
TTGTACATTCCAATCCTTTTACTATTACTGTTGTCATTTTATTAGTGTTATTATTATCATTATTAGTTTCTTCTTTTTATATTCTATTAAACCATTCTTATCTCAACTCACAAGTTTTACTTCTTTTCCTGATTTTCTCCCCCATCCCACTGGGGGGGGGAATAAGTGAGCGGCTGCGTGGTGTTTAGTTGCTGGCTGGGGTTAAACCATGACACTTGGTCATATTGGAACAGATTGCTGCCAAGAAGACAGCTTTAAAGTTGGGGCAGATTTTAATAAATTTAAGACAATTTTTAACATTTTTGTATTAAAAGGTATTAATTATTAACAACTTCTGTGACACCCACATTTGCACTTTTGCTGAACCATCAAGCTAAATGTTATGAACATTTAACAGCAATAATTCACATTTTAAAGCCTTAGCATCTGATGCCAAAAAAATCAAGAAACTATCAGAGATGACAACTCTTGAACCAAGTACTTTATGCAACCTAACACTTATTTTGAGCAGGAACAAATTATTTTGTTTTTAAAGACCCTGCCATTAGTAAAGCAAACATGATTCAAAGCAAAAAAAAATTACATGCCAGTTACCTATCTGAGATGTGTTGAAAAGACCTTGTGATCTGAAGTCTCACAAGCTAATGACAGGTGTAATAGAAAACAATGCTAAAAGCAATCTATTACAGACCCTTCGGCAGACCTCCCTCATGTGGAAGGTTACTAATGGGATTGAAGTCAAAGAGACATTTCCTATCCTACTGTGCTCATTGTAAGATGACTGCCACAGACTTACCGCTGGAGCTATTCCAACTTGACCCTCATGTAAAAATAGAGTATTTTAATAATGTCACAGCACGCTTTCCAGATCCTTTTAAGAACAGTATCTTTCTTTTCATGGGGTGACTCTTTCTGAAGAACATCATCAAACAGGCTCAGTTGTGAGACATTGTGTTCATTAATAGGTTCTACCTTGACTTCTGTAGAATATGAATCACTGACCTGTTCACGGGCAGGGAATTTTCTTTAAGTCAGATGGACAATTATTTTGCTTCATCAAATAAAAAGGCTCTACCTTACAGTGAAGAAACTAGAATAATGAAACATCCCTTCCCAGTAGTTTGTAAGAAGATCTTGTATTGTTAAAATTAAATACATGGAGACAGAGCTATATAATTTGCAGGCAGAAACTGAAGAAAACTAAAGTATAATTTATGCTACTTTGGGATTGGAAGTGGAATGAGTTTTTTAGGTAAAATAGACTGAGTCAGAGATCCTCCCTACAGAAGTTGAAGAAAATAAGTTCCTCCTCTGGGAATAACAAAATATAAATACATTAAAGAATGTGTTCAAGCATAAACCATTAAGCATTACCATTTGGCTCAGGAAATATCTAAAAAAGTCTTCATGAAAGAGATATCAGGAAAAATTTTGTTACTGTAACACCACATGAGATGTATATTGGAAATCAGGGTAAGTCTCAAATTTCCCTAGGAGCTACTACATTATCTCTGGAGAATAATGTAGGTAAAAACATGAAGGGTGAGGCTGACACCCTCAATGTGAAGGAAATGCTTTTTACCATATTTTGAATATTTTGATAAGAACTGATCAAAAGACAAAAGTCTTTCCGGACTTTAAAATCTGTTATAATTTCACACTGGAGCAAATATATATTTAAACAATTGGGACAAAAATCTATTTTTAAATTCACAGAATAATAGAGACATGTTTCTCACTTTCTTGGTAACCAGGCAATTACCCAGTATGTAAGAAACCTCCATTAATCAGTCACTAGACCTTTAATACAGGCTCATCTGTTTCTTGAAACAGCAATTACAAACCACGACCACTGCTGTTGCTGCAAACATTCTCTGCTTTGGGGAATCATATTAATTACATATTATATGATACATGTTAATTTATGCATTTAAATACTATAATTTAGTCTTGCAGTTCATAGCTCTTCCTCCCCTATTTCTTTACCTTAAAATTGAGTATATGTCATCATATTAGTTTGTGTTTCAGGAGTTAAGGGAACTAGTTATAGGACAGTAATTGAAAATAAGGAATTCTAAAGGAAAGATATTATGTATGCATTTTTCCTTTTTTTATTTTTCACTACACACTGCACTAGTCAGCCTGCACTAGTAGGGACACTTGAAAACCCACTGGTTTTCTACCTGTTGTGTCCTTTTTCTATTTCTGTTTGTATACAATATAGTGGTAACATAATTTTTTTAATTTTTTTTTCTGTACAAGCAGCAGTAACTCAGTGAAACACAGAGATTAGCATTAGGGGCAGAAAATGATTGGTGAAGTACTTTAAAACTATTTGTAGGGAGAAGAACGTTCTACTTACAGTGCACAGTCTCTTAGACAACAGATTACTAAATTATGCTAAGACTGAATAAATTTTGAGATCAGAGACAGTCTGCATTAGCTGATTCTGCAGCCAAAGAAGAAACAAACAATGACCTACATGCAACACATAAAACGGTTTGGCTCTCTACAGAGAAAATGAATTGGCCAATTTAAGTGTAGTTAATTGGACCTGATTTCTAATTAATTTCAAGTGATACTACACAGGATGCAGTAGTCTCCTGGATACTGCCTGTACATCAAGATTTGTTGTATTTAAAGAGATGGAATAACAAAAACTACAGAAAGGAAAATATTGTTTAATATACAAGATGTAATCAGGAAGGAAAAGGTTAACCAATAAATCAGTACTTCAGGGACTGATCTTCTAAGTTGGTGAAGATCCTTGGATATCCTTTGCTTTGATGTCAGCTGAGTGTGTGCTATATGTCAAGAGAGGTGCTCATAACTGATAGGAACAGGTCAAATTATGTAAAAAATCATTTGTCAAAATTATGCAAAGATTAGCACATCTAATTCTCATTCAATGTGGTACTATTTATGTGTCAAAAATGAAGTTCTCCTTCTAAAACAGGGATTTAAACTGTTTTTTCAAGTTTCTGCAGAACTTTCAGATGGTCGAACTTCTATAAGGATATGCCCCCCAGTAAAATAACTGTCAAGTTTGCTGCCTCTGTTCACACTCTATACCCTCTCTGGGTTTAAAGTACTGAAAAATTATAAGATACTCAAGAAATGCCTAATTAAAGCATAGCAAATCCATGGAGATCTACACTTTGGCTTCATTATGTAGAGACTCTCACTGCTTATACAAACACAATTAAAATCGGGACTTCTGTTTCTGTTTATTAGGAATAACATTAAACATGCAGTAAAATGTCTCAGAGTTCTATATCCATTATGGAGAAGAATGAGGATCTTAAACTTCCTACTTTCATTGCCCATGTAGCCACATCTGTAGAAAGTTAATGGCTTTACAGCACAACAGAGAGATGGAAGATCATATACCCAAACAGAGTCCGAGCCTAACTCTTAGATATTAAAAAATAAAGTTAAACTAGAACAGTCAGTCCTCCTTCTGTGACATCTGTACTTTCATAGTATGCTGTTCCTGTGGGAAAAACGCAGGCAGTGCACAATGTAAATGAATTTTACTGAAGTTTGAGGATGGACAGAATTGGATTAAAGGAACTGTCTTTCTTAACAAAGACTACACAGTTCATGGGAAATTAAAAACAGTTCTTCGGTGACCCCCTGGATTCCCCTTAGCTTGAAGTTTACAACCTTTCCTCTCTTACTCCCAGGAGACCTCTGAAGATTCACTAATTAAAACTTGGATTCTTATTTTACTTCCAAATATATTTTCTGTAAATAAAGTGGATCAAAGAATACAGCTTACCTATTCTGTTGCATCTTCATGGATGAAAAAAGGGTCTTCCTCTATTCTGATCAGGTATGTCACCTCCCAGCACTATGTAGAAACTATACTATGTGGAAACTATAGGAACAATCTCATTTTCATTGATTTACTGTGGTAAGGACCTCCCTTGTTCTGTTTTCTTGACATTCCTCCAGATGTTTCCATTATCCATTTGAACCTCCAGGTCTGGAGAACTGACTGTCAGGGATTATGTGAACATAGAACAGCATGAATTGTTTTAGCAACTTCCTCCTTTGTCTCACACCCCCACAAAAATTTAAGTTAAAATAAAACAACTCAACAGGATTTCTCTCCAGCAGAGTTTGGGCTCAGTTTCCTTCATAGTTTTATATCAAATTTACAGGTTCTGCAGGGAAAAAGGTAAACAGAGAAGGTAAAGCAAACAGATGCAGTGGCTATGCCAGTCTAACAGTGCAAAGACATGAACAAAACCTGTGTAGCGGCAAAGACAGTTAGCATTTTCCAACTTGTTACCCTAGTGATCAAGTAATAACATACTGCAGCTTGGTCTTCTGACTGACAGTTGCGAAAACAAGCTTCCCAGCTGCATGAGACAGTGCTAAGGAGCTCTGCTACACCACAGCACAGAGAGACTTCAGCCCTCTGGAAGTCTTTGAACACCATTTCAGATGAAAGAGAAATTTTGCTTCTGAAATGCTCTGTTTTGGTTTTTGGTTTGTTTTGGTTTTTTTTAAATAAATATATAGTTCTATCAAGCAAACGTGGCACATTTTGAAATGGAGAGTATTAACAAGATAGCTTCCTTAAAGGGAAATAATATTTTCACATAGAAACAGCAGGTATCTCTAATAACGTATTCTCTCTATATATTTATAACATATAGGGCACTCTTTATATCAGTGCAACAGTAGAGCAAGTTATGACTACCTTACAAGTTTAATCATGTTATGTGTGTCTAAACGCATTTTAAAAGCAATGAAACAATAGCAAAGAAAACTTCAGTTTGAAAACAACTAGGGAAAAATTTTATGCAGGTATAAAGTTTGTATAAAGTTTGAGTACAATTCAATTTCCTCAAGTTTATGTGAGTTCTGGTTTTGTTTACTGTTAACTGTCCTTGAGTAGATCACAATGAGTGCTGAGCCTTTGAGCTTGCCTGGCTACCTGCGGCTTTTCTTTTCCCTGACAGGGTGAACATAGTTGCTGCAGCTGATACTGGAACCCATTGGGCACCCCAGCTCTTACATCTCTTCATTTTCAAGAAGTCATTGGTTTTTACTGTAGTAAGCTGTATCCCACATTATGAGGGGAAAAAATGTTAAAGAGGAAGAACAGAAAAAGCTAACTGAACTTCCAGTCAGCTAGAGTAAATGACAGGTTTCTCTTTCTGTGGCTACTCCTAGCAATATTTGGATGCAAGAGAAGGAATGGATGCTTGGAAGAATAAGTATTTGACGGTATAGTATGTCACAATGTCAACAACATATCTGAGAGGCATGTCTTGGCATTGAACCAATCATCTGAAATCTCTATAACTTGATATAATGCTGGGAAAACAGATTTTACTACTAATGATTTTTCAGGATCCTCATCACTGTAGTTAGTTTGTCCCTACACCCAAGACAATAAAATAATCAATATAGTCACTTCACAGAAGGTTGGACTTTAGCTCCTGTGAGATAAAAGTACTAAAGCCAGTACTCAAAGAAGCCCATCCCTTGACAATACTTATGTAATGTGTATTTCTTAGCCAATAAGCTCACCAAGCTCTTATCTTTTCATACCTTATCATTTCAGCACATTAATCATGAACAATTACTGATCTGAACACAGCTTATGCACTGATATAAGCCAATCTGTTGAAGCAGAGATTGTAGAAAATTCATGACATCCCCTCATCCAGGAAATCAGAGAAATTAACTGGTGTACCTCATGAGAGCTTTTTATTTAATATCAACCAGTAACATTCAATGGAAATTCACGTAAGTTGGAGTCCAGACAGTCTTTATTTTCTGAAAAGTAGAACAAGTTTCTCACCTTTCCTTTTTCTTGGCTTACTACTAAGCACTTCTATATCTCTAGCTATTCTCATCCTTCAGTTATTGGAGAACTAAGAACATAGCTCACAGTGGGAACAGCCTTGGGAGCAGTAAAAAGAGAAACATATGTACTTGATGACGAAGAACTGCTAAAATTATAAGCTTGGCCCAATTTGCCTGTTTCTGCTGTCTGCTAGAAAACAGAACCACTCTGTCAATACTCTTCTATTGCCTCTCTTCAGAGCAGAATGTGCATGCATGAGGCTATTTCAGCAAAAAGAAGGTATCTGGGAACACAGATTTGTCTAGAAACACGTAGCAGCTTAGACTGAGATGAGATGCAGGTCATAACTTCTGAATGAAAGAGGCCAGAATTCAAACACCATTACTATTAACCTTTAAGAGTTACAGACTTGTCACTGACCATACAAAAACAGAACAGAGTTTGATCTCAGCTTGATCAATGACAGATATGGATAAATATTTTAAATAATTGTTTCTGAACATTAAAAATAGCTAGCATGGTCAACATTTTCAAATACTAGAAGTTAAAGTTAGGCAACTACAGCTAACATCCATTTACTATACCATCTTGAGGCTGAGGAGAGCAATTTTTTTTTTTTCTTAAAATGAGATATCAAATACTTTAAAACTGTTCAGGAGACAAAGTGAAAAAAAGTTGTTTAGCTGCCTTCAAGAAAGGAACACCCTGTTATAACCCAAAAATGACATAAAGACTCTACTGTGTAAGATGCACAGGATGGCTTCATTAATTACCTTGCCACTTTCTATATTATGAGAAGTTGCAGATTGTTAAGGACAAATAGTGTCCTGTCTCTGCATAGTTCACTTATGCCTTACAGTGCCTATCATTAGTATTTAGACAGTTTTCCTGAATATCAAGAAATTCAAAAGAAAATATGTCCTCTTGGCCTTCATAACATTAGAAGTAAAATCTCAGCTCTGCATTCTTTTTTTAAATGTTCCTGTTTTTCTGTTTGTCACTTCCGTTCTCAATGCAAAAGTTTTATTTTTAGGTGTACACCTTACACTCCTCATCGTGGTGTGTTCTCAGTTTAGTTTCTTCTGCCAGCTTGGTGTCCTAAAACAAGAGCACACTGTCTTAGTGGCCAGTAGCCTGCCTTGGTCCTTTCTATCTTCATTTTCTTCCAAAAAGACCTTTACCTTAGATTAAAGTTTCGTAGGAAAGATTTTAGTAGTTAAGGATCGGACCTTGAGAACTAAACAAGTTTTAAGAAGCCAGGAGAAATCATGTGTCTAACCTGATTTGCAGAAGGGGTACCTGAGAGTATATAAAAAGACATGGATCAAGTTTACTAATATCTTTCCCTTATTCATCCAATACTTTTTAAATGGTTCTTGAAGTGAATGTTCTAACTAATGGGTAGAAATGCACAAACTTTGCAAAACTAGGTGCAACAAATACACAATAAATTTTCAGAAAAATAGATCTGGAAATCTAAATATAATCTGGAAATATCTAAAATTAATCTGAAGCTCCAGAAATTGTTACTATAATACTTGCAAAGTAACAGATTTCTTAGCAGTTGCCTAGTAACCTTACCATATTAGAATCTAGGGACCATTATGTCAGCTTTACAGGCTTTAATGCATCTAATAAGATAGCCCAGTAATACATCGCTGTGGATAAAGTATACACCATGAAATTCTGCCATGGCAGTACATTTCTGTGCAAAAATGTGCCATATTCTTTACTATGCGTGTAATTGATTTAAAGTGATTCAATCCTTTCAAATATACTATATGTGTCCACTAGGAAATTATTTCTCTAGCATCCCCTAACTTCAGGAGGCATTTATGAATGTGTCTTCAAACTCTGATTACTATTAATGCTCACAGTTCTGCTATTCTGTTTTAAAAGCCTGAGAAGACCTAGAAAAAGCTGATAGTCAAAGAGTTAAAAATTGAAAATGTTGCTGGGAGGCAACGACAGGGACCAGAGCAAATAAGTTTTCACATCTACCATGAAATTACCACAGAATGTACAGCTTAAAAATGTTCATATACTGGGAGAAATTATTTTGTACTTGAAGTTTTTCCTGCAGTTTTATAGAAGGCGAAAGGCAATTGTTAGTGAAATACCTGAAGCTGCTGTAGCAGTGACTGAGAAAATCATTTTCATCATAGAATCTATACACTAGGGAAAACAAGAAAAAGTACTTCAAAAATAGTTCATTGATTTATTTCCTTTTTAGATATGGATACAAAGGAAATCTAAAATATCCCTATTATAACATGCTTTGCAAAACTTTTATCAGTCTAATATATTCCCATTTAGTTTACAAACACCAAGGAAAGCAAGAAAAAGTTCCATCTAATTTTAATTTCCTTTTAAATATAGATGGAAGCTGTATTAAACATTTCAACTTCATATTTCTATTCATTTCTGATGAAGACATAGCACCTCAAACCTTAAGCTTCCCTCCTGTATGTACAAAAAGTGAAATATCCATAGAACATAAAAAAAGTGAATCAACCTATAATTTAAGTTCAATAAGATCAAGTTTATGATAATGGGACACTTGCTTTAAAAAAATCTGGTAAGCAAGTTCCATTACAGAGCCCCAAGAGCTTACACTTTTGTCTGCATGGACTGGTGCAGACAGCTGTGCATTTATTTTGCTGCACTCCAAGCAGGCTAGATGTAAACATCATACTATAGATTTGTACTGCAAGACTCAAAGACTCTTCTCCAGTGTAATAGACTCTTCTCAGTGTAATAGACGATATATTCCTTACCTTGGTGTATACAAATATATGCGTTTACTTGTATGAAGGAAGTCTACAATTATCACCTGCATCCCACCATTTGTTACATACATTAGTAGAAGAGAGGCACAATATTTTAGACACCCAGTTGAAGCTCACACTGATCCCCACAGATTGGATATACAAATTTCCTGAGTCCATTGCCTGGCAGACATGACATGAAAGACAAACCTTCTAAGGTGATGGACTGGACAGAGAGAGGTAATCCACAGACACCATGAGGAGAGCAGGGCAATCTGAAGGTGAAGGGAGGAGGAGGAAAGCATTTTTTCCACAGCTTTTGACTATGTGTCTAATATGAATATAGTTGAGATTTACTGCTTTCTGTGATTCTCAAATAACTATGTTCCGTTAAAAGGATGCTCAAGTGTTTAGGTGCTTGGGACCCTGGAATAATTCATGCTAGTTTGAGCTACAGAAAGCAGAAGGCACGAGAGAACCAGATCCAGTCCATAACTTACACTGATAGCAATCACCACTTAAGCAGGAAAAAGAAGCATTGGTAAGAACACAAAGAAAAGCCTCACTTCGGAACCTGCTTCATTTTTGAGGAGTTCACTGTCTTTTGATCAAAAAGGCATCGGCAATGCAATCTGCTGTTTACACAGGAAAAAAAGTATTAGCAAATGAAAGGTGTATATATACAGGGAAACATCTGTGCTAAGGAGCCACTTGAAAAATACCTGTGCAACAATGTTAGAAAGAAACATCTGCTTGATGCCTAGCAGATTCTTAGTAATACGAAAGGAGGTAATGCTAGCAAACAGATGTAAGGATTTCATATTTTGCCATGGTGTGTTTCTATATTTTGCTAGACTTCTACTAACCTTTCTCATTAAAAAAAAAAAAAGCAAGCAATTTACATATAAATATTCTGAAGGAACCTGAGAGCAGTGGTTAACTTTTCCTATGGTAACATAGTTGTAGCCATTAGCATAGCAACATATTGTAACAATACTAAATAAAAAATCAACGTATTGTACTAAATGCATTTTAAATATTTTTAAACTGTGTAATAATTTATTAAAAGATAGTTATTCACTAGTTATGAAATGATAAAAATTGTGTTTTCTCCCTTTTAATAGTCAAAATCATTTAATCAATAGTAAATGCTCAGTACATTCTGATAATTATTTTAAAACTACATTCACTTCCCAGAGTACTTTTAAATCACAAGCCTATTAAAAACAAAAATACCAGTTAATATGCAAATAAATAATAAAGGTACAGAAAAACTTGCTTATTTTATTGTGATCTACATTTAACTAATATATTACTAACAGATTATTATGTTTAGAAAATAGTATCATGGCTGGTTAATGAAAAATCAGCACTAACGATAATTAATTGGGAGTAGTAATAGATTAAAATAGAATATGAAAACAGAGTAAAAAAAAAAAAGACATCAGATGAACAAGATTTAACCTGAGCCACAATGCTAGAATCTGAGCTTTTAAAGTTGACACATGAACATTGTCCCAGTTGCGGCTGGGATAGAATTAATTTTCTTTCTAGTAGCTGGTACAGTGCTGTGTTTTGAGTTCAGTATGGGAAGAATGTTGATAACACACTGATATTTTCAGTTGTTGCTAAGTAGTGTTTAGACTAAGTCAAGGATTTTTCAGCCTGGTTCCCTACCACCAGTGGAGGGAGGGGAAGAGTCACTCTCACCGCTCCACATTTCTGTGAAAAGCTCAGCACAGCACTTGGGAAGGAGAGAGGAACAGCTGTCCCGATTGAGAGAAGTAGCAGATGTGCAGGGGAACATACTAACCTTATTTAAGTCCTCCTCAGATTCTTCTTAAAGGCTAACAATTATGGGAAGCTGCCCTTCTAGCACAAGAAATCCTGACCTGTGTGGTCTACAACAGGAAATAAACTCCTGAGTCCTGTTCAGTTCTGGAGAAACTGCTTAGGTAAGGTCGCTTAATGACCAAGGAATAACTACTTGAAGGTGAGCTGCTGCAAGCTGAAGACAACCTTGGTGAAGAAATGAACGTGTACAAATGGTGGACAAAAGGTGGATGATTTTGCATCATGCTGCAACCAAATTTCATTTAGCAAAAATTCTGAAGTGTTTCTCCTTCATAATTTGGACTACTGTGAGCATATCATACTTTTCTCATTGTCTGCTATGAAAGAATAGATGGAAGCCTAAAGTCTCAGTTCTTGTATTTATTATGTTAATCATAGCCTGATCTCAGCATATATAAAAACTGAGTTAAAGGTTTTAATGTAGCTTATGGTTGCCCACAACCATTCATTTTGTGGAACATAAAACTTACTGCATCCCCATCAGGCACAAAGTGCATGTCCTTAGTCTTTCCTGACATAAACATAATGCAAGGATGAAACAAGAAACAGTTGTGAACAGCAAGCCCTGTTCAAAAATCCCTAGAAAGAGAGAAATAATGAACTACGCTTACAGGGACTCATCATCTCTTTGCTGAAAGGGGCTCAGATATCATTCCTCCCACAGCTAGCAGCACCTATGACCAGCAGGACTCCATCAGTCTTTTAGGTATAGATTGGGCACTCACATAAACCCAGAAAATGAGTAATGGTATCTGGCCCAGAGGGGTGATATCACTCCTGTTGAAGTTGCCCAGATTCAGTGGAAGAAGAAAACATACCAGAAATGCATAGATGGAGTAACAAAGAATTTAAACTAAGATAGGTTTCCTATTTGTTAAAGGGGACAGTAAAAGAAAAGCATCTCTGAGTTACAACCTCATGTTTTATACTTTTGATCAAGTAATTTTGTATCTTCAGAATTTGACTGGTTACTTTATTACACTTTGTTGCATTCAGGCATTGAGAGGACGTCTATTATTTCTTAGCACATAATGATGTGGGATTTTTTTCTGAACAGCGCACAAATAAAAGTATTGTTGTAAACCGCCTCAGGAAACTTAACTGATAGTCTGCCTGGAATACCAAAACTCACTTCACCAAAATTAAATAAATATTGTTCTTAGCACTACTCAAATTCACCCAAAGTAAAGTATAATTATTAATTTACTATACAAAAGTATCTTAAACCACTACCTATGTTATACATGTGCTTTTTTTCATTAAAACCTTTTTTCTCACTTGAAAGGAAAGTGAATATTGTAAAAGATGTAACTAGCAGTTTACATTAGTTGCAAGCCATTCGAGCTAAATGCTTTATATTGTTTATAATTAAACACATTTTTTAAAAAAAAGTTCTTGATATCTGGAGATCACCCATACTGTAAGAAGATGAGACTGACAGGAACAGAGGCCTGCAGCAGCTTGAAGGCTACAAACAGGATCTACCTATTGTGGGAACTCAGCTCTTGGGAGATACCGTTCATTACAGAGCACTGATGAAACAGCCAAAACAAGTATGTATGCATGGATGGTTGAGAATGCTTTTTTAGAGACATGACAGGTAAAAGCACTGACACATCTGGGAGGGAAATACATTCATATTTCCCACAGAAAGACACTCCATGCATTGCCACCATCTTCGTGTCTGTTTATTTTCATATTAACTTCAAGAAATTCTGGGCCTTGAGATCAGTTGCCTGAAAAGTAAACACAGGCCAGCCAAAGACGTGCTTTTCAGCCTGCAAACCAGCAGGCACAGTAGCTTGCATATACATTAGTGAAAAAGTGCTCCCTTCTTTGCACGAGTGACCTCAACAGCTGAAGGAGAAACCCTCAAGAGGTACAGCAAAATAAATCCACCTCTTATTATCTTGCATCTTTAAAGCCATATTGTTTTACCACTAAAAATTTTTTGTGATTTTCTAAATGACACAGAGATCTTATTTTGTGCATGAGCAACATTTTGTGCTAATAAAAGCACTGGAATTATTTCTCTTTTCTTTCATTCTCCCACAGGTATACCAAGTTCTTCAATATCCAGTTTTAAACCCTGAATTTCCTGTAGCAACAAAATCACAGCTCAGTGCAAGGTCACTGAGTCTAATCAACCCTAACCAAGAATGAAGATTTGTTCTTTTCTTTTGGTTTTGATAGCTCCGAGCTAATTAAGCACTGTAACTCAAACACATAACTATTTCACAGGTATGTTAGGGACAACAACAAAACAATGAAGTATTCATTATTTTGGGGTCTTTGTGGCTTTTCTTTTTCCTTGCCAAAAATTAATCAAGCAGTTTGATCTGTTTTTCAAGTCTGTCAATACCATTACCACTCTCAATGCAAAAAAAAAACCTGTTTCTTTGCTCTCTAGCAAAATGCCTCAATGCATTTGTCTTGGGTTTCCACCAGTACCACAGCAAATGATACCTTCCCAGAGAGTAAGCTCCCACACGCAGTAAACTTTGTTTACATCATTTGTAAACTGTTCTCAGCCTCACCCCTTTACAGCTCCTGTGGGCTATTTTGGGGTCACCCCACTTGGCAGCTCTGGTATATTGAGCTGTGCCAGTGCACCCCGAGACTAGCTCAAACTAAAAGCATGTGTGCCTGACACCAGCTAAAGCAAAAAGCCTGGTTGGCTGGCGCTGCAAAGGGAATAAAAAGAGTATATTGAAGAGCAGAGTGGAATCACAGATAATTTCCAGGGCAGATGAAAAAATTGAGAAAACTATACATATGGCACACTTGGGAAGGGGGGTAAAGAAAAACCCAAACCACAGACCAGAGTTTATATAAACAAAAGGATTAAGGCTTGCCACAATTAAGGCTTCCCACTAAATGAAATAAGAAAGTTTTTAATTAAAAACTCTTTCTGTTAGTCACCCACAGTAAAGTGGGACAAGAAAGAAAAAGATGTACTTTGAATGCCCTTCAGATGGCCACAGCCACACAACCTCAAAGAACTGTGGCAAGACTGGGCACCACTGTTTACAGCACTGTGGGGTGATGCCTTTAACCTTCCCCTGTCAAACACTGGATGAGCTGTATCCTTTAAACAAAATGAAGTAAATAAGACAGAAAATCAGCAGACTTACTGTTGCTGTGTTATTTGAACACCTCAAGTAATTGCCCTCTGAATCCCCTGGGGTGCCAGCTCCCTGGCTGAAACTGAATAAATAAATGAATGAGTGATTCATCATTTGCGGTGGAGGAATACAGTAAAATAGCTTAAACCGCCTTCCAGAGAAGCTAAAAGTCACCAGTTCTCTCATTGACTAAAGTGGACTAGGAGTTGTCAGTTAAAGCAACAATGTCCAAGGGTGGTAACCAAATCCAAAAAGTGGATCCAAGCCTTAAACCTCTCAAATGTGACCACAAGAGTTTTTGTGATTACATCTGCAATGCTACATTGCTAATGCCTTGAGTTTTCAAAACTCTGCTCTGTTTAGGATCCTGTACTCCAACTGGAGTCAGACACATGAATAGCACCATTTTGCTTTTGCTTAAATCTTTGTGCTTTTAACAAATTAATCCTCTTAACATCCCTGTTGGTAGATAGGCAAAAACCTTTCTTGCCTGTAAAACTGAGATAAGAAGTGCCTTGCCTAAGGACATGCAATTAGGACTGGGCAAAACAGGGTTAAAATTCAGTAAACAGTGGCTCTCATTTGTGCTCCAACAACTAGTCTACATTGTTTAGGTGGTGCCAAGTATTAACATGAAATAAATAGAAACACAAGATAGAAAAAAACCCTAAGACAGATAAACTTTCCTTCATCAATGTTATCACCAATAGTAGAGAGGAAACACCTTACAAAGTATGTATTTTCCTGTCTATTCCTTGCATTGTAGGGAAAATGATTTTGACGCAAAACCCTCAAGATTTTGAATAAAATCAGACACCTTTTTTTAAAGGATGCAGTAGAAATGTAAAAAAGAAGTATGCAAAACTAGATAATGAAACTACTTATGAATGATTTTGTTCATTATATGTCTGCTATGATTCCTAATGAGAACATCTGATACCCTTCAGTTTTATAAATCATCATGACATGTAACCATTGCCAAATATGTTTGGTTTAACCATATTTTTAAATATTTTTTCAAAATATTTCAAAATAATTTATTCTAGCAAGTTACTATTGCTTACCTATAAAGTACATACAATCTCCAGTTATTATGACTTGAGATAGGGAGCCAGTACCTTGTATCATTTGGTACATAGCATGACTACTTTTTTTTTTTTGAGCCCTTTGATTTTTGAGCATTCTGAAATATCTGAAAATGTTGTATGAGTCGAACATTATTCTCATGATAATTGTAGCAAAATTACTTATGTGAGTTTGGTTTACAAGATCATCTTCTAAGCCTTGAAAGAGTGATGACAGGAGAGAATATATTATTCCTATCTCAGCCTGTCAAATTGGTAATAAAGAAAATAAGAGAAGACATACTGAAGCCTTTGTGAATAAAGAAGTGTCTTATCAAACACTTATTGATACAATTGCCATTCTCATATAATTCCTAAAGACATTTAAAAAAGAGGGAAAAAAAACCAAACTAGAAAATACCCAATGTAGCTTCTTCACACCATACTATACCATGCTACAAGATTCTCTATCTGTGCAAGCTTGCAGTCAAAGTGAACAGCTTTCCCAGGCTGCACTATTTGCAAACTCCTTTCTACAAAAAGTCTTGCTTTCAATCCAGCAGAAATACATGACAATTTACATCCATGGTCTTTCTACCTAAAGAACATTTGTAACTAGCCAGACATTGCAACTTTTCCAGATATAATTTCAGGACAAGGTCCCATTTTCAGATAGAGAACAAGAAATGACTCTTTAACCAGATTACTTGAGCAAAATAAAGACACCTTATTTATTCAAAGATATATGCCCCGAGATTTGACCTACCAAAGAACTTTTCTAAGTTATGACTTAATAGGTAGAGCAGACATTAAGACCTAACAGGATGCTCATATTTCTACCAAGTATTTTCTGTATAGTAAAGGCAAAATCATCCACTATGACTATGCATGAGCAGACCACGTTCCTGGGCACGCACAGCAAGCAAGATGCTTCTAGGACATGCCAGAAGTACCACACACATGCTGTGCAGGCCATTTGTGGATGCACACGCATGTGAATCCTGGTTTCAGACTCATTGCTTTTGTTTCTGATCATGGGATACCCAGCAGCTCAAGAGAGACTTTTCCAACCAGACTGCCAAGCATCTGAGAGTTGCAGCAGGTAGACAAGGTAGGCTTTTTATGTCTAGAGAAAAACTGTCTGGGATGAAAAAAGAACATGCGTGGGGAAATCCAAGCATATGGTAGCCCTAATAACTATTTATGGATGTAAATGGTTATGGTGCTTATCACATGGCTATCACTTCCATAAAAGTGTGTGTCTAAGTATGTATAGTGCTAGATTCCTGTACAGTACAGTACACCAAACATAAATAACTACTGAAGTTACTGCACTTGTTAAACAGGCAGTCTAGCAGCATGTTCAGTGTTTTCTCTAAGTGGCTGAGCAACAATTTCCAGATTAAATCACATTTGTTTATAGCTGCTTTACATTGAATGTTTCTTCAAATAACTCTTAAATATTAAATAAGACTCTCTTTTTCTACCTGATTTCCTAAATGTCAGTTAATTCTCTACAAATATCTTTGAAATATTATTTTCATATCTTTCTTAAGCTTATTATTGTATTCTCAGTTTTCCACTTTATTTTTTAGGATTACCTCGGCATACATTATTGTTGTAAAATGCAATAAAACCTAGTATAAAACCCTGGAAACAACCTTCTTTTTATGCATCTCAGAGAAGCCACATTTGGACTTTCAGTAGATATGTGTAAAAATCTCAATATGGTCTCACAACAGACTCATTTAGTGCTGCCCTTATATGCTACCAAAATGCACCATCACACTACTGTTTATGAAAAGCTGTAAAAGGGAGAGAGAATCCATAAAAGGAACTGAAACACATGGTAGTTTTTAAATGTCCTTTATAGGTTAATATTTCATTATGGATCTGACATGGCTGCAAAATAATCTGCTCAGTCCACCTCCCATTTGGGACCAAAGATAAAAGAAGATACTTTAGCCTTATAAATTTCCTGGATCAAGAAAATAAATTGAGATCAGATACACTGGTTTGGACAGAGTTAGCTCTGTTATGCTTATGCTTGCTTTCCAAAAAGATCCATCCGTAATTCTAATAGATGGTGTGTGAAAATTTCTGTAAATGAATTTTCATATTGTAACACTCAGAATTTAAATGTCAGATTTTCAGTGTCTGAATCTTGGTGTGAAAACCTGCTTCCAAGCCAGGTGTCACGGGGTTCACAGGTACCAAAGGGAAGGCTGTGGCTGCTGGAAGAGCCTGTGCTCTACTGAGCTGGTTTTGGGTCAGGTGACCCAGAGAAACACCCTAAC
This sequence comes from Elanus axillaris, assembly GCA_026212715.1. Lineage (NCBI taxonomy): Eukaryota > Metazoa > Chordata > Aves > Accipitriformes > Accipitridae > Elanus > Elanus axillaris. Next base: position 18,427,824 of record JANZLQ010000031.1, on the reverse strand, counting down.
CACTAGGCTACAGAGCCAATAACACAGCTTGTCTTCCTTTCTGGTCTGGATTTCCTGAATTATTTTCTGCAAAATCACAGACTTATTGAGAACATTTTTCCCCAGATAACTTCATGATTAGATGTAATTAGGCTATCCCATTCAGATAAAGGTGAGAAAGGAAAGGAGAATCAGATGGCAGATCAAATCCACAGACCTATTCTGAGAATTACAGGTTGGAGAAATGGGCTCACAGGAACCTCATGAACTGCAGAAAGTAGAAGTGCAAAGTCCTGCACCAGAGGAGGAACAACCTCATGCACCTATTATGCTGGGGGCTGACCAGCTGGAAAGCAGCTTGCAAGAAAATGACTGGTGGACACCAAGTTGGACATGACCCAGCAATGTGCAGCAGCGAAGGCCAATGACATCCTGGGCCGCATTAGGAGGAGTGTTGCCAGCAAGTTGAGAGGGTTGATCCTTTCCCCTCTGCTCATCACTTGCAAGGCCACACCTGGAGTGCCGGGGCCAGTGCTGAGCTCCTCAGTACAACAGAGAGATCAATATACTGGAAAGTCCAGTGCCACTAAAATGACTGGAGCATCTCTCCTATCAGGAAAGGCTGAGAGAGCTGGGGCTGTCCAGCCTGGAGAAGAGAAAGTGCAAGGGGGATCTCAATATATATAAATTCCTGAAGGGAGGATGCAAAGAAGTAGGATCCAGGATTTGTCCAGTGGTGCCCAGTGACAGGACATGAGGCAATGGGCACATTCAAACACCCATCTGAACATAAGGAAAAGCTTCATTTCACTCTTCACCCCCTAAACATTTTGCTGGGGGATGACATGGGTTTGAACCCTCTAAAAGAAAGACAGGAATTCAAAGTGGGCCAAACCTTTGACTAGAGAGCCAGCTATGAAAAACCACATATAAAAGGATGGAGTCTTCATGTACCTTGCTGAGTGGAAGGGGCTCTGCTTAACTTAAATCCCAGTCTGGTAGATGTACGGTCGACTTACTCTGAATATTGTCGCCAGATTAAAATCTCAGAGAAGATATGCACTTGAACACAAGCTTTAAGGACCTAGCTGTGCCTAGTGATGAAAAGAGGTGGTGTGCTATTGGGCCAAGCAATGATAATTTTTGTGACCGCACTCTGAAATATTTCTGGAAACAAGCAGCAGTAGTAAGTACTAAAGTAAATTTCCTAGGAACCCTACTGAGACACTCTTTATTCTCTGAAGGAAAAGTACCACTGTAGGTAGGTGCCTAAAAATCATCCGATTCTCAGTCATTCCACCTTGAGAAACATGCATTGCAGAATAAGGGACCTATTTTTACTGCTTTTGCAGTTCTTCAATTAAGGTGGACAAATGCCCCGTCACAGTATAAAACAGCAAAAAAAAGAAACTCATTTGCAGGCTGTGGTTTTGGTTTTGGGGGTTTTGTTTGGATTTGTAGGGTTTTTTTATTTGTTTGAGTTTGGAGGCAGAAGGTTCTCTTAAAAGGTTTGTAAGAAGTACTTGCAGCTTCAAGCACTTAGCTGTGAAATCACTTAATATCTGAGAAAGATGTTCTTGTAATATAATGCAGCAAATGAAAAAGCAACTGCAGATGTAGAGGAGATTAGAAGAGCAGATTAATTTCACAATTTCATAGAGTCAGTTTCCAGCAGATAAGTTAAAAAACTCTTCTTCTAAATTGCTGGTATCAGCTGATAAAGAAAACACATGAAAATAGAGGATAGATCACATTGCTATATATAATATCTTGTAAATACAAAGGTGTCCACTTCATAAATCTACAACAGCATACAGATTATAACTGTAAAGAAATTAAATTTCACCCTTTCTAATTAAAGGGTATTCTAGAAAGGATCATATAAGAGTAGGAAAGAAAAGACAAATAGCACTTCAGACAAAATTTAGGAATGTAATCTGGGGTCTCATTTTCATCCCTTTTCCCTATTGTTTTGCCTAATTAAAGGCTATTTTCTATTAAAAAAACCCAATGCACACACTAAAAAAACCCAACAAAAATCAACCAACACTAAGGAGGTGGGGAGGAAAAAGATTTTTAACAGTCTTTCTGTTCAATAAAAAAAAATTATTGAGTAAAATTTGAAAGGTCATATGGAAAATATATCATGAACAGACATTGAAGATTGCAGAAAGAAAGAAAAAGAAATCTTTCCTTCCACTTCTGTTCCACAGAATTTGAATTCACACAAATGCAAAAATACAATTAACCTGAGACAC
>JANZLQ010000031.1:18334309-18413218 GCA_026212715.1 Elanus axillaris | reverse complement strand
CTGCTCCAGCGCGGGCTTCCCACGGGGTCACAGCCTCCTTCGGGGACCCACCTGCTCTGGCGTGGGGTCCTCCATGGACTGCAGGGGGACAACCTGCCTCACCATGGTCCTCTCCACGGGCTGCAGGGGAATCTCTGCTCCGGCGCCTGGAGCATGTCCTCCCCCTCCCTCTTCACTGACCTGGGGGTCTGCGGAGTTGGGTCTCTTACATGTTCTCACTCCCCAGCTGCTGTTTCTCTCTGTTCCCCAACTTTTTTTTCCCTTCTTAAAATGTTACCACAGAGGCGTTACCACTATCACTGATGGGTTCGGCCTTGGCTGGCGTCGGGTCCATCTTAGAGCCGGCTGGTATCGGCTCTGTCGGACACAGGGGAAGCTTCCAGCAGCTTCTCACAGAAGCCACCCTTGTAACCCCCCCAGCTACCAAAACCTTGCCACAGAAACCCAATACACTTTTCAAAGCCGATGCAGAGTTCATCTCAAATTAATGGGCAATAACGGTATGGAGTCCCAGCAGGGGATTTGTACCACTATTTCATTTACCAGGCAAATGCTGAAACCCGTTCATAACCATAGCAAGCACCCAACATGACTCCTACAGTCCACAGTGAAAATACTCACACTTCTTTACTTGTCATGTACATGAAGTTCAGTCTCTTTCAGCCAGAAGTCTCTCTTCATTCTGACCACAGCCCAAAGTCCACGTGTTGCATCCTGTGTGTCAGTCCACCAGATATGGCTTAAAATCCAGGAGCCTGGCACCAGCTCTCCTACCTCAGAAGGCTGTCGGAACCCAGAGTGCCTCCTTTTCCTTTCACCTTTCCAGAGGACATGGCAGCCTCCCATCTGAGGAGTTACGATAAATGAATCAGCTGTTCTTAGTGCTGTGTTCTTGCCCTTTTTACCCTGTGAGTAAGGTGAACAACTGGGTGTAGCATAAGCCAGGCAGCCCTCCTTCCCAGCTGCTTGAAAATAAATTCCTTGGGATATGTATTCACTGGTTATGTTAAGGTTTGTTCTTAAACTTGCAAAGAAAGTGTTTGTTTCTCCCCTTAACATTCTCCATTGCTTTGAAGACCCTGTCTTTGAGTTGGACCCACCATCAGGGAAACCACTGTTTCCATCTCTTCATTTCACCTGTAGTAATGTTACCTATCTAATGCATAAAGAATGTTTCTGCCCTTTTTTTTTTTTTCCAAGACAGGCACTTTCTCAATAAAGGATAATACAAAGCAAAGCTTTTCACAGCTTTATGTTTGTTTTTTATCTTTAAGGAGGATGTAAACATATCCCTTTTTCAGATAAATCAATTGATTCTTCTGCTATAAAGAAGTGCATAGCATTCTCTCAGGTTTTGTGTGTGCAGTTCCTTTGTTCAACACCTAGCACAACACTGGTACTGGGTCTTTTTCTGTTTTGTGAAAGATTTTAATACTGCAGAAAAAGGAAAATAATTGTGTTCATTTTAGCATGATTTCGAGTCTTTAGCATAAAATCAATCATTACATGAACAAAATGAGAAATACATTGAATGTGTAATAAATAAAAATTGAATTACATCTTCAGGGAGCATCAGCAGGTACACAGCCAAATCACTGCGCCTAAGCCCGCTATTTTACTAGGACAACTAGTATTCTTTTAAATTCATTATTTTACAGTTTAGCAAAATGCTCCAAGCTGAGACATTCATATACCACTTAAGCGAATCTAACTGTAGCATGTTACTGAACCTCTTGATTTTAGATAGATCAGCTCCTCTGCTCAAACCTGTTCTGCTTCAGAGGATACGTAGCTATATTAGGGTGATACTGAACTTGAGTTAGTAAGATCAGCGTTTCAATCAGTATGAACTGTGCTTACAGAGATGCTGAACCAAAGCTTCCTCACATCCTTACAGTCAGACAGTAGGTAAAGGAGCTTAGTCTGCTGTGCAGGCATGCCTCTTGTCTCGCTTTTTTTTTTTCTTGTCCTTCAGCTGTTTTTCCCAAGACATTCATCACCAAAACCACTTGTACATTTCTACTTCTTACTATCACTTCCTTCCTTGCTACTGTGGTATACAAAGGGCTAATTATGTACCAATTTATGCTATTGTAATCTAGGAAATATAGCCACTTGCAATATCTTGATGACTGTACTAAGCTAATTTTGGAGATGCATCTAGTAATTATTATCACACAATGATGTCAAATGTATGAAAAAATGAACCTGAAGAGAAATTAGATAGCTCAGAAATGGTGATGGGCTACAGAATTATGCATACCTAATCAACTGGTTTAAATCTAGCAAAACATAGTACTGATTGAAGCTAATGACCACGTGAGGACTACTATAACAGCTTCCAGGAAAAGTCAGTTGTCACAACTTGATTTCTAGTGGACACAGGTATAAATCATAGAAACAATAATCAATGTTACTAGTCTGCAGATGTCTTCCTTAATAAAATGGGCTATTCTGTGATCCTGAAGGCAAACGAGGCTTGGAGCTCTCCTCCTGCATTCACGCACTTAGCAGACCTCCTCCCTAAAACCAGCTGCCTCATCCCGGCCCCACTGGGATCTGTCACCACTGCACGCCGGGTGCTGGCACTGGCCACAGCAGTGCCTGGGGCTTTGCTACCAGCTGACCCCTGTAGGCAGTCAGGTACTGGTGCACAGTCCCATCCATACCCTCTGCAGCTGGCTGAGCCGAGTGTCTCCATGGAGGTCAACGATGGAAGAGGTTTTGGCACACCTTGTGCAGCTAGTGCAAGTGATCAGTCAATGAAACTTCTTCCTTCTACTCAAAGCTGTCTGCCCAAATCCAGCTACTTCTCTTCACTCATACTTGTCCCATGTACATACATTCATGACCAGCTTCCATCCTGCACTAGTTATTTCAGTCTGGTTTGGGCAGTGGATAGGTCATCTTTCCAAAGGCTGAAAGAGACTTGTTTGTCAGATGGCTGGAGAAGATTGCTATTTTCTGCTTGCCCTACAACAGTTTAGAGGGTGCTAGCAGAAGATGGGAAAGTATATGCACAATGCCCAATGTGGAAGATGGGAAAGTATATGCACAATGCCCAATGTGGAAGGTGTTTCTACAGATCACAACAGCTTAGTATTTTTCACTCCAAGACTCACAGAAAACCTACTGCCCCAGTGTAACCCCACCTTAAAATGTCAGACTTGACCTAACAAGAACAGCAGGTTGCCCACAGTAAAGTAGCAAGTACTGTGGGCAGTAATGACTGAGAAAGATTGCCACAGCAGGGCAACACACTGCGCTAGGGTCAGAGTAAAATATCCTGCAACAATCCTAAGTCCTTTTTCCTGGTAGTTAAAACACAAATGACCAAAATTTGCCTCTAGAGCTACAGTTTCTGAAGAGAAACTTTTATCAATCTTTGCTAGAGATTAAAATAAGGAACAAGCACTTGATAGTTGCAATGCCAGATAACTCCTTGATGAATTATGCTAATAAAAAAAACCATCCTTTACCTCGTTTTCTTTTACTGCCCATCACAAAATGGACTTGAGCAGTACTGGTATGAGTAAGCATGAATTTTTGCACTATAGCTATCTTTATTGTAGCTTCACCATAGATGAACAGAAGTCTTCAGTTTCAAAACTATCACTTCAGCTTCTTTCCCAAACAGCAGATCAAATAGAATTGCTTTTAATAATGCTTATTTGCATTGCAAAATGAGGCATTTATTACTTCCAGTAAAGCAAACTGAATCAGCCATTCTGCAACATTTTCTATAACAGATTTATTTTTTCAAGAGAGAGGGATACTCAAATCTCACTTCAGAAAACCCAGCCGTGTACTGTAAACCTAACCTTGTTAAAGGGAAAAGCTGAAGGTCAGCTGTCAGTAATTGTTTAGGGAAGGATTAGTGTTCAAAAGCTTAATTTGCTGTTTTCCTGCAAACCTGATTGCAGCCTCAGGCATCATTTTGAATGAACTGTCTTGTCTTTGGCATAGAAGATAATTATCCCAGTCCCACCCAAAGAACTGAGCTTGAGCCACCAGGGACATCTGAGCTAAAACAGAAACAAATGCAATGTTAAAACTGAAGGTATTGTACCATGTTTCCAGTAAGGTCTTATTGAGTTTTCTGCCATATTAAAATGTTACAGAGGGTGTCATGTGCCAATGACATACAATCAGTGTGTCAGAAGGGTGTTACTAGACAGTATTAGCCAGTTAACGGTATAAACAAGACTTTTACAGAGGTCTCATTCAAAGAGGCCAAATTCAATATACTATGTTGTGTACTTGTAATCAACATCCTCCATGCCTACAGAGCTGTCATGCCTGCAGATTATCTAGAGAATGGCTTTTTAAGAAAGCTCCCGGTCAAGAGCAAAAAGTGAATTCCAGTAAAAATACAGTAACAAACAAAACTAACAAACAATTTAAAAGTAACTGCATCACTATGTAATTTGCTTCTTATGGAAAACTTTGTCCTACCTGATGCAGTATAGTTTTAGAGCCAAGTTTGTGCAGAAAGCAGAGGAAACCAGTGTGCCAAGCTCTAATAACTGCTTAGACTAATCCTATTTTTAAAAGAAGTGATGTTTGTGGGATTATTTTTTTTTTAGCTAATTCATTGTCCAGATAACAACCTTTATTAAGGAATCATTTAAATTGAAATCATTGTGAAGTTTAATTTAGAAACTCATCAAAAGTCAAGCCTGAACATGAAAACTAGATTCACACTTCCAACACTTAGCATTTGCAGAGATAACCTCATTTCTTTTCCAATAAAGTTATTTATTTGTATGCAAGGAGACTTTTCAAATTTCAAATAAAGTATTAAATCCAGTAATCAACATGTCCTCAAAATTTATCTGTTAGACAGTCAAGCGTAGACAACTGCCATATGCTTATGTCATACAAATTCAAAGAGGGTCTGTAAACTCCCAACACAGTGAAGATACTGGAAGATAAGCACATCTTTTCCACTGAGCTGGGACTGTCAATTCCTCAGGTCTACATTTCCTAGAAGATAACACTGAATTTAAAGTATACTGTTGCCCAATCAGCATGGTGAAAGTGAATGCTAAATATTTAGGAAGGTCATTTGGCATTCTCAGGAACATTGCAAGAGTGATAGCTGCAATAGATATGGAAGACCAGCTGCACCTTAGATTTGTCAAATATCTCATTAGAACACAAGATCAAGTTCAAGTTTCAGCATGTTAAATGACTGCTTTATGGAGGCCCTGGTCAGGAAATAAAAGAAGAAACTTCTAACCAGTCCTAACTAGTAGTAAGGTATGCCTCACAGATTATGGTTGAAGAGCTGCTCTGCATAAAAGTAAATGAGGCTGACACAAAGGTGCCTAGGTGGGAGATCCATATAGGAACAAACAGATTCACAGAGTCTAGTACTGTTTTGTAGTACTGTTTTGTCTACTACAAGTTGTGAACCAAAGAATTACAAAGAGTAAGGAAATTGTTCTAAATTGTGAAGGGCAGTCAAAAGAGTAAATTCTTGTGGGGGGGTCAAAACTATTTAAAAACAAAATATTGGAGGCCCAGGACATACACATAGCACTTCTAAAAAAATTTTATAAAGTTGAGAAAAAGCTGGATACATATCAAGGTAGGAGAAGGTATTAAAATTGAGAAGTCAGCTTTCAAATAGTGAAGATGTGTGCAAATGAGGAAAATAGAAGGGATCATAATCTTTATCAGGCTTTAGCAGGCCAAACATGAGCTTGAAGAACAACTTTCAAAATACGTAAAGCCAGACAACAAATATGCAAATATTTTCAAATTTTCAAACATATAAAAAGTAAGAAGCCTCAGAAAAAGAAGAACATTAAAGTGTAGCAGGAGTATGCAGACTAGATAAGGCCAAAGAGGTTTGTGGGGTTTTTAATCTTTGCATTTACCATGGAGATCCATTTAAGTGCCTATTCTGAACAACCTTTCTCTGCAAGGAAAATACCAGTGAACCATCTCAAGATGAAATACTGATAGAAGAAGTTATAGAGTAAGTTGACAAAATAACAATTTTTTGGTAACAGATGAAACTCGCCATAGAGTTCAAAGGGAAATCAAGGATGAAACAGCTGATCTGTTGTTCATCATATAGAATTAGTGAACAATGGAATAAAATACACTGGGAAGGTTCAATATAGCTCTTGTATATAGAAATACTACCTTCCAAAATACAGGTGTCTTCCAAAGGAATGAACAGGTACAGTGATAAATCAGATTTGCACATCATCCACTTGGAATGCCAAAAGGTGTCTCATAAGACGACAAAATGAACACTCCTAACAAACCTAGGCACAGGATGATGGTGAAGGTGCTCACATGGTTGGAAAACAGAAACATGAAGCAAAGTGACCAGTTTTCACAGAGCCAGAGAGGTCAAATGGGGAGTCACAAGCAACTGTGATGGTGTCTCAACATATTCATAAATGATATCGAAAAGTCGATGAACAATGAAGAACCATAGTGTGTTGATGATACTTATTCATGGTAGCAAAAAGGATGGCTGCTTTCAAAGAACAGAGAAACTCCAGGAGACTTGGTGATGGTCAGATGAAATTAATCATAGATAAGTGTAAAGTAAATCACATATGGAAAAAACAATTCCAACTCTACATATACACTGAGAGGTTCTGGCCAATCAGGAACATCAACATAATGATCAACAGAAATCAAAACAAATACATGTTTGGGAATAATTAATAAAGAAACTAAATCAGAAATTATTATGACTATGTAGAAAACTACACTGCACCTTCTTGATAAATAGTATAAGTTACTGTGTTCCCACATCAAAAAGGGTTCAGTGAAAACTGTGAAGTTTTAGAGGAGAATAACAGTGATTATCAAGGTAAGTGCTTTCTGTACAAGTGAGAAAACAGACTAGGGTCATTCAAACTGGAAAAGACATGGCAGGGCGAGGGGAAATTGCACAAATGCATAGTCATGAGTGTCACATGCAGAGCGAGTAATGACCCTGCTCTCCTCCCATAAAGAGCTACAGTACATAAAATTTGGTATACATTTAAAGAAGTCCTAGTCCTTTGAAGGTGATAAAATGCAAAGCATTACTTCTGTCTAGGAAAGCCCCTGACCAAAGGCCATGGGGTGTTGGGAAAGTAGCCCAGGAAATGCCATTGTATTTTTGCCGTGTTCTGGACATCCACTGCTGGCCTTTGTCAGACGTAAGACTTTGTCAGAAATGGTCTGAACTGATTTGGTCTCTCTCATGTTCCTCATGGAACACAGACGATTCACCACTGACAGACTGAAAGCACTCTTGTAACTGCAGTCTCCAACAGCTGTTTTTATTCATATATTTAATGTATTCAGAAAAATGACAGCACTATGCATGGTACTGTTATATTTGACTAAATACATAAGAAATGGCTGGAACAACATTTCATATCAGTTTGCACAAAGCGCACAATATATTTAATAATAATCCTTTTCTGTAGATTTTTCTTTCACATGGGTATTGCCCAATCACTACAAAAGAGCTGATAGCATCACACAGATTTCCAGCTGTGCCTTATCTGAAACCAGGAAACAATGTGTAAGCTTGCTTGTGGAATAATGAGCAAGCAATTAACAGAATCAGGCTACTTTTCCAAGTAGACCCCCTCTCTGCCTGTACAAAGCTTCCCACATGTCAATGGTGCACTTCAAAAAACTTGTAGGTATTTTCATCTAACTCTCCAGTCTCCCCAGAGCTGGCTTTAGTGCACCTCACATTATGTCACTTTTTCATCTTTGACAAACATCATTTTACCTAATAGTTAGACAGCCACAGGATGAAGCAGGCAGATCTGCATGTCCTTTATCTGGCCCATAGGTGGTCTGGGATTTTTGAGCCTAAGAACTCCTTCCAGAGTCCTTCTAGATGAAACACGGTTAGCCTGGTGTGGGATATTTGGAAAGCAATGGGCACATAGTGAACAATCCAGACACAACGGGACTGATTAATCTGTGAGCCAGAGGCCTCTGCAAAAAGCAGGCCTCAAGGACGAACTGTTGCTACAAGTTTGATGAAGCAGGCACAAAAAGTAGAACAAGGTTAGACATACGTGACTGAAAGCAGGATACAAGACAGAATGTTGGCAGAGGGAACCGTTCGCATGATCGGAAGTCCTTAACCCATCAAATTATTGCTTTAGGCGCGTGGACAGCACATGCTAACCAATCAACAAATGGCTTGCACATGAGCAGGAACTAAAATGTATATATAAGCCGAGCTATTTGGGCAATAAAGTGGCATTTGCTTGATCATATTGGTTGTGTGCAGTGTCCCTGACTTCCGCGTCAACAGCCTGGTTTGCTGGAGTAAATACTCCACCATATCTCAGGTTTGAAGCTGCCCAAGGAACCAGACATTGGTTCAGAATCACCATATCCTTGCCAGGGTGTGGAGCACCAGGAGCACAGCTACGAACTTTGTTTCCTCCAAAACAGACTTGGTTCATGAGCACCAAAACTATGGGAGTCAATCAAATTCACAGTAAATACGAATATTCACATGATACACTCTGTAATCACAGGATGCTATGAGCAAAAACTCTAATGCAGATGCTTCCATATGTGTGAATGCTTCTGCAGAGGTAGGTTACATATAAGTGTTATTACTGCTTAGAAAAGGTATCATCCTGCACTAGCTTTAAGGGAAAATGGAAAATAAAAGTCTTAATAGAAGGTACTCAAGATAGTCTTCAATGTATCAGGTCAAAAAAACCCTCCTTCCTAAAAAAATTTTTTTTTTCCTTAAAAAAAAATTCAGTAATTTTCATGGAATATTGCTAAAAATAACTGAAGCACTTAATTAAAAATTATTTTAAGTATTATACAAATATATTTCTACAGCTAGAAAAGATATATTACAAATAATGAACAAAGTATACAGCCTTGGGAACTCAGCTGTCAGTAATTTAGAAGTTAACTCCACCATACCTGATTTGTCCTCTTCCTCTTTTTCAAACAGCTTCCACCCTATAAATCTCCAAGAAGAAACAGATCAAAAAAGAGGTATTTAAAACTCTAGTACTTTCTTAGAAACTTTAAACTTCCTTTTCAATATTAAATACTGGAATGGTAAGGAACAAAATAACTAATTTATCTAGGAGATTGTATCACTTACCTTGGGGCAAACTACTGATTCTGTTTGTTTCCATGTGATTTAGTACATGTGCTGGAGGTCTCACAGAAGGGAGAACTAATAAAACCAAACCAAACCAAACAACCAAACAAACCCCAAAACCAAACAGGATCACTGTATGAAATAATTCTAAAAACTTCACTTTTTCTCTGATTTTCTCTTAGATTGCCTTCTATTCCTGGTGTACATTATGCTTTCACATTATTTCAGTTGATTTGACCCTTTTGTTACCATACCACATTGTAATAAAAAGAGATGCATTTCTTGGTGAGGAAATGACAAAACTGTGGCAGCTTCATATACCAGTTGTTAAAACATAGCTGATGAAACATTCTGTTTGTTGTTTGGTAGCTTAGCTACTTCATCAAGCATTCTGCTTATTTTCCCTCATTACTGGAATTATGCCTTTCAGCTACGGAGACCAAAAACATTAATACATGATTTAGGCAGCAAGAATATTAAAAGTGTGTGTGAATGAAATACTGACTAGGCTAAAAAGAAAATGGGAAATTAGACTTTTGATGCTGTGCATTCTTATTCCCCTGGATCATCATACAGATCTTACACACGGTTTTAAGGGTACATGTTCAAAACAAAGAATTGGGCCCATTCTCCTTTTATATTAATAGAAGCTCTACATAGCCTTTCCATCTAGAGAATAAAAAAAAGAAATCTGAATTTTTCAGTCTCTTGAATGGCGCAAAAAATAAAACTTTATGTTAGAATGTCTTGGTCTTCATTTTGCATTACACAGTAGTTTAACCATTACAAATTATTTTTTTTTCTGACTTGCTGACTGCAGGCACCCCCGAATCTAAAACAAAACAAAACCCACAACCCCCACCCAAAATCCATGAACACATACATTTCAAAGCATCTTGGAGTATCATTCCATAATGAACTCAAAGACAACCATATGTCTGAATATACAAGTACAGCCCTTGAAAATTATTAATATAGGACTTAAACTGCAAGAAAAACAAAACTTAAGAAATACTTCAAATGACTTAAAATACCCCCTTCATCCCAAGCAATCTAAGAAAAAAAAAGTGGTTCAGTTACAATTAAAAATTTTAAAGTATTTATTTAAAACTTTGAAATGGATAGTTTTACCTTTTCTGATTATTTCCAATTTTTTTCTAAACGTAGTAAATTAAGTGATTTCTGTCCCATTCACATTGGCATTTTATGTTAGCCATCTCTACTCAGGATAATAAACCAGTCTCAAAACTGCCAAGGAATAACTTAAACAAAATTCCTAAGCATTCAAATTTTCAAAGCTTGGATTAGTCAAATGATTCAGAATTGCCATAAGAAAGGTAATGGTAAACAAAACTCCCACGATCCTTAATGAGATAAAAGTAGGTCAATGCTGAGAGCTTCTACTCCCATGAAGTAAAAAAGCAAGACACTACCAATATTTTTGTCATAAATCCAAAGTAGATAAAAGGAACCTGCTATATTTTTCCTGGTGTGTTCAGGCACAGAGAAGCAAACAAGTTCAGACCAGGGAAAATACCACCTTTTTCACAAGCAGCATGGAGTGACTGTGGAATGACAGTGCTCCAGGGATCTGAAGAAAAGTGCAGATCCTTCAATCCTTTCAGACTTTGATGAAAGAAAAGTACATAAGTCTGGAAAAGTGACAAAATATACGGGAGACATAGATTTTAAGGATTTTTTTCTCCTATTCCTTGTGTGTAGTTATGACTAAAAATACAGATGGAGAACACAGTGTTAAAACATGATGAATGAAGATGAGCTTTAATTGGGGTTAGAAAATGGAGATTGTCTAGCAAGTATACAAAGGAATATTATTACAAGAGCATCAATTTAACAACTTATTAGATTGCTGTTGCACCCAGAAGGCCGTTGTTGCTCTAAATAGCACTCTCCAATATATGTGGGCATATGTATATATATACATGTGGTGTATGAGTTAATGTGTGCGTTATTGCCTATTGGACATAAACCCTTAGAAACACAGCATCATGAATTCCAGTGTTCACAAAACAATTTCTTCCATTAGAAGATTCTCCCTTCGAGGTATGTATAAAAGAGAAAACAAAGAAAAATACTTGCTACATTCTTTACGAGCAATTTTTCATTTTCCAATGATGACAACTTAGATCAATTACTACGTAAGTTTCCCTTTGCCCTGAATGTTTCATGTGTTACAGGAGACAAGATTTCAGTCTAGATATTTCACACAGGTGTAGCATAAAAATTCTGGTCCCCTCATGCTCACTCTGAGAACCTGTGAAGAATGCAGGTCCAGTCTTACTGTCCTCATTCCACCCATACCACATTGTCGCTCTTTCGTCACCTTTTAAAATAATCTATTACCAGTTAGGCTTAAATTAAAACAAATCTTAGAAGCTAAGAAAGGTGTTACTCTATGAGCTGGGGTGGCACTGCCAAAATACCCAGATGTTCTGATCCAGATCTTCTGTAAAAGACCTCTGTAAATTTCAGTAACCTACCTGACTAGTTAAAGCAAATTTTTACAAACATTACTTTAAATTGCACAGAGGTCGAAGCAGCTTCAAGTTCCTGTTCCAGAAAAGGAACAGCAAAATCCATATACATCTAATTTTTTTTCCAATTTTTTTAATCTATAAAATACAGTCTTTACAAACAACTAAATTTTAGTTTACTTGTGACATTCATTGACGTTTCATCGTAACAGTATGAATATGAAATATTTACAGTATCATACATTTATAAGCATAATCCTTAACATGTAATTCAGTGACTGGGAGCAAAATACACTGCAGAGTAATGAATTAGCAATCCAAAAATTAGGAATCAATGCAGCTAAAATGACTGAACATATGCTTAATGACATTCTCATGATTCAGATCTGGTATTTGGAGAAACAGAAAAATTCTGTAAAGTCTTCGATAAAGTTTAAGATATTTACAGATCAATAAATGATGAGTGTACTTACACTCCAGCTAAGCAGATACATGTTTCCAGTTAGAAGCAAAGATTGGTCTTGTGGAATGAATTTTGTTTCAGTCCAACAGCTGTATATTTACACTAAAACAAGTACTCTGCATCCTCACTGATTTTACTGAGACTTGGCAAAATAAGCTTTGATTTATATGTAGATTCTAATGAAGTTACTCAGATATTGTCATGTGCACATCACTGTGGCAGGAAAGCAAAAAGACCTTCTGTCATGTTCCCAAAATCCCCTCCCACACCATGCATAGATACAGCACTCAACCTGCTATTTTAGAGGTCTTCCTTGGTGGTGGGGAAAGTATTTGTAGGTGAAAGAAGGATAAGGAAGATAAGGCTGTAACTCTTTTAGCCCTCGTGTGTTACACATTTTTTGAGGTGTTATGGAGGGGATAGGATTAACATTCACATCACTGTGGGGTTCAGGAATCAGACAACAACTTTAAAGGTTTTGTGATATCTCTTGGAGCTCCCGGCTGTCATGTGAAATTTCTATGCAGATGTGTCCTGCATCAATCTTGAAAAAATAAAAAAGCAAATTTACTTCCTACTCCAGGTAAAGAATCTGGATCAAATTTTTCGCTATTTTTTAGCAATTTGCTTGTTCAATATTTACATTACCCCTGGTTTACTCTATCAACTGTGCTCTGCTCTGCAGTAGAACAAGTGTTCATTTCTTAAAATAAATCCCAGTGGCTGAAGCCTGCAGTTTCCACCCTAAGCTAACTCAGACTCTGCAGTCATTCTTAAATCCACTTAATTCTAAAATATATACCCTGTCATAAAGCCACAGCTGAGAAAAAATAATCCTATATAGTCAGATCATGCTATACACAAGGCTGAGGGTTGGGATTTTGGAAAGCTTTTAGTAGCTTCTAAACCACAGAAAACACAAATCAGTTTCCACACAGTACATCTCTTTGTGTCTGTCTTTTATGAGATGATAATGTGATGATGCCCAGTGATAAGGTTTCATAGTTTCTGGTTGACACCTAGATTTGCAAGGACATGAGGTAAGTAAGATTTAGTTAGCACCAGCTAACTAAGATAGTTAGTTATTATCAACTTAGATAAAGTTGATAATAGTGAAAATGCACTTGCTAGCACTTCTGGGCAAGATATGGTGCCTTGCCATAACAACAGGTGCCTTAGCATACATTTTGAATTATTTAGAACTACCACCAAACTAGCACATAGTGCTCCTTGCCCTTCTCTGCCACGCTGTTATCTTCCTCCGTGTGATGCAACAGTCTTGCCTCCCACCAGTGCCTTCCTGTGCTGACAAGAACACTGAGTGAATGGGGGTAAATATTTTGATGCCCAATACACACATTCAGAGGCTTAGGGTCTGGTGCAATCAAATCCTTGTTCTAAGAGAATGGCTCACATCTGTCAGAGCTTTATCTTGCCTGGGGGTGTGCAGGATGGCAACAGAAGAACTTTCCTTGTTCATAAAAGTTTCAGCCTTCTTAAATATTTGTTATTAAATGTTTCATTATCATAGCAAAACTGAAATGATGATATGGAAGTTTTAATGGATTCCTCATTTTGTGTTCTCTGGCCAGCAATTCACATTTATTTAAACATGTGATGCATCACATACAAGTGGCCATTAACATTCTTACCTGAAGTGCAGAATTTCGCCACTAACAAAATCAGTACTTTCTCTGTTTTTCTAGACTATGTTACAATAATGTATTCTAGTGTTAAAAACTGAAGGACTCTTTGAGTACTATATCCAGGCTAATACATACAGTGTTATACAAATACTTAATTTACTGAATTAGTCCCTAGTTAGCCAGCATTTCAATTTCAAGATTCCACTTATGGTACATAAGGCACTACAGACTGGACCTTTCTCACATTGTTGCTACTCTGGATTTGTATCTTCCTTCTCATATGCTGCATAAATTTAATGCAAGATTTCTCTGTTATGATCAATAGTCTAAATACAAGTCTTTTGGGGTAAACAGTCTACATTTTTCACTCTGATAAAAGAATTTAACTGCAATAATTCATTGACGTTACAGAATGTGTCCAAGAGCAGAATTTGTCCTTTTGTCTAAGAACTTTTAAAAGCTGGAACTATTTGTGATTTTAATCAGAAAGCAAAAGTATTAACCAAGATCTTACACATTTTATTGTTTTAAGGAACTTGGGCTTTGAGTCTAAAGTGTCTGAGACTATCTGAAACTACAAAAGCTGCACAGAAATTAAACTACAGTGAAAAAACACAGGGAAAAGAGCCTTCTAGTTTTTTGAGTTGTTTTTTGTTTTGCCTTCCCGCCTAAAAAGTGTCTACTGATTAAAACAGCTTTCTAAATGTTTAACACCTAATCTTGACTTATAAGGATAATTAGTAACAAACTCCAAGGGTCAGTTTCCACATTCAGTTATATGAGTTCAACCTAAATTAAGTCGGTGACTGTTCTTAACCCATCTGAACCTAAAAAGAAGTTAGACTTAAACAAGGAGTTTAAAGAATGGGTATAATACACAAAGGATGGAGAACAAGACTTAGGAGATAGTAGAAGAATTAATATATTACAGAAAGAAACCAATTAAATATACTGATTGTTCATATCCTTCTAATAAGTCATGACCATGAGACGGATGTAGGCTTGGAAATTTATTTTGTTTGCTACTCTTCTACATGTACCATCTTGTAGATATATTAAACAAATAAAAAAAAGATCCCTTCATAAGTAAAATTTAATCTTCCAGTAGAATAAAAGTTACACATATGTATAGTGGTACTCACAGCACAGAAGAAGAAAACTCAGATATACATAAAGTTATTTCTTGAGAAAAACTTACAGAAACAAAGAATTACTGATTAAATGAGGTTGGGTACAGGAAGACGAGCAAATTCCAGTAATCAAACAATCATTGTTTTCTAAACTAAAACAATAAACTAAATGGACCTACACATTGAGTAAAACTCTGTACTGGGAGATAAAAACATGAATGCTTATGTCACGCAATAACATCCTCCTCTCTCTGCACTCTTTTGCAAAAGCAGGAAATACTCAAAAACCCCTATCCATTCCTTTTTAAAAAACTGCATTAGTGTAATAATAACAAAATAAAATTTATGTGGGAATATAAATAATTTATACTTTCTACACTGCATGACCAACTGGGCCATTTGGGGCCAGGAAGGGAAGAAAAAGATAAATGGGAGCATTATGATCTTTCTTTGTCACAAAGCTTTTCATACATTTCTGCCCACTGCATTAATACTGTTCCCAAAAGGCTTTGTATTAATTTTAAATTGCAATTACAGACCTCATATAGAAGCCCTACTTTAGTCTTAACTGATGAAAATTGTATTGCTTCCTATGGGTTTTTGTAAAGAATTCCTATCTGCCACATTTATAAAAGGGCATCAACTCTTACTTTCAGTAAAATGACAGTGGGCAATTGAGAAGGTCCCATGGAGCATCACCTGCATATTTTTTAACATTGATATTAAATACATTATAGTGAAAACCATATCCATACCCCAAAGAGCAACTTCAGGGGTACACAAACACATCATGACACCTATTGATATAGGCATTAACAAACAGTCTGCAGGGACGACTGTGAAAAGAAAAAGTAATACTAGCAAGGACTAATATCTACACCAGGTAGAAAAGACATGAAGGGTAAAATTCAGCTTTTTTAAAATCATTGTTAAGTTCACCTTATTTTTTAGCTAGTGTTCCCAATGACAAGCACCATGCTGGCGTATCCTCGATAAACTCCACCCTGTGAAACTAGGCCCTCACAAGGGACTGATTTGGTTTTGACTGACTACATGTTTTCATAGAAATATAGAATGGTTTGGGTTGGAAGGAACCTTAAAGATCATCTACTTCCAACCTCCCTGCCATGGACAGGGACACCTTCTACTAGACCAGGTTGCCCAAAGCCCCATCCAACCTGGTCTTGAACACTTCCAGGGATGGAGCATCCTCAACACCTCCAGGCAACCTGTTCCAATGCCTCACCACCCTCACAGTGAAGAACTTCTTCCTTACATCTAATCTAAATCTACCCTTTTTCAGTTTAAAAACATTGCCCTTTGTCCTATCACTACATGCCCTTGTAAAAAATTCCACTCCAGCTTTCTTGTAGACCCTCTTTAGGTACTGGAAGGCTGCTATAAAGTCTCCCCAGAGCCTTCTCTTATTCAGGCTGAATACCCTAACTCTCTCAGCCTGTCTTCATAGGGGAGGTGCTCCAGCCCTCTGATCATCTTTGTGGCCCTCCTCTGGACTCACTCCAACAGGTCCATGTCCTTTTTATGTTGGATGTTCCAGAGCTGAACACAGTACTGCAGGTAGGGTTTCACAAGAGTGGAATAGAGGGGCAGAATCACCTCCCTTGACCTGCTGGTCACACTTCTTTGGATGCAGCCCAGGTTGGCTTTCTGGGCTGCAACCACACATTGCCAGGTCTTGTTGAGCTTCCCATCAACCAACACACCCAACCCCTTCTCCTCAGGGCTGCTCTCAATCCACTCACTGCCCAGCCTGTATTTAGGCTTGGGATTGCCCCAACCCATGTGCAGAGCCTCACACTTAGCCTTGTTGAACTTCACAAGGGTTCATGTGGGCACACCTCTCAAGCCTGGCAAGGTCCCTCTGGATGGCATCCCTTCCCTCCAGCGTGTCGACCGCACCACACAGCTTGGTGTCGTCAGCAAAGGAGCTAAGGGTGCACTCGATCCCACTGTCCATGTCACTGACAAAGATGTTAAACAGCAACTGTCCCAATACCATACTGAGGAACGCTACTTGTCACTGCTCTCCACTTGGACATCGAGCCATTGGCTGCAAGTCTTTGCATGTGACCATCCAGCCATCCACCGAATGGTCCACCCATCAAATCCATGTCTCTCCAATTTGGAGACAAGGATGTAATGTGGAATAGTGTCAAATACTTTGCACAAGTCTAGGTAGATGATGTCAGTTTCTCTTCCCTTATCCACTAAGGCTGTAACCCTGTCATAGAAGGCCACCAAATTTGTCAGGCACAATTTGCCCTTAGTGAAGCCATGTTGGCTGTCACCATTCACCTCCTTATTTTCCACGTGCCCTAGAATAGTTTCCAGGAGGATCTGCTCAGTGATCTTGCCAGGCACAGAGGTGCAACTGACTGGCTTGTAGTTCCTCGGGACTTCCTTTTTTCCCTTTAAAAAATGGAGGTTATGTTTCCCCTTTTCCAGTCAGTGAGAACTTCCCCGGACTGCCACAAATTCTCAAATATGATGGACAGTGGCTTTGCTACTTAATCCACCAGTTCCTTCAGGACCTGCAGATGCATCTCATCAGGTCCCATGGACTTGGGTGCCTTCAGGTTCCTCAGATGGTCTCAGACATGATCTTCTCCTGCAGTGGGCAGTTATTCATTCTCCCAGTCCCTTGCCTTTGCCTTCTGCAACTTGGGCAGTGTGGCTGGAGCACTTACCAGAGAAGAGTGAAGCAAAAAAAGGCATTGAGTATCTTAGCCTTCTCCATATCCCAGGTAACCAAGTCTTCTATTTCCTTCCAGAGAGGACCCACATTCTCCCTAGTTTTCTTTTAAACACTGATGTACCTGTAGAAGTTTTTTTTGTTGCCCTTGACATCCCTGGCCAGATTTAATTCTATCAGGGTTTTAGCTTTCCTTACCTGATCCCTGGCTGCTGAGACAATTTCTCTTTCTCCCAGGCTACCTGTCATTGCTTCCACCCTCTGTAGACTTCCTTTTTCTGTTAGAGTTTGTCCAGGAGCTACTTGTTCATCCATGTAGATCTGTTGTCTTTGCCTGACTTCCTCTTTGTTGGGATGCATGGCTCCTGACCTTGGAGGAGGTGATCCTTGAATATTAGCCAGCCTTCTTGGGCTCCTCTTCCCTCCAGGACTTTATCTCATGGCACTCTACCAAGCAGATCCCTGAAGAGGCCAAAGTCTGTTCTGAAATCCAGCGTAATGAGCTTGCTGTATGCCCTCCTCACTGCCCTAAGGATCTTGAACTCCACCATTTTATCGTCACTGCAGCCACTGCTGCCCTTGAGCTTCACTTTCCCCACCAGCCCCTCCTTGTTGATGAGGACAAGGTCCCACACAGCACCTCTCCTTGTTGGCTCCTCTGTCACTTGGAGAAGGAAATTATCAATGCATTCCAGGAAACTTCAGGGCTGCTTATGCTATGCTGTGTGGTCCCTCCAACAGATATTGGGGTGGCTGAAGTGCCCATAAGGATCAGGGCTTGTGAATGTGAGGCTGCTCCTATCTGTCTATAAAGGGCTTCATCCACTTTCTGAATGAGTGGCCTGTAGCAGACCCCCACTATAATGTCACCTGTCCCTGTCTCTCTTTAATCCTGACCCATAAACTCTCGGTCGGCTCTTCATCCATCCCCAGGTGGAGCTCCATGCACTTTAGCTCGTCAGTGACACAAAGGGTGACACCCCCTCCTTGTCTGCCCTGCCTCTCCCTCCTAAAGAACCTGTATCCCTCCATTCCAACACACATAGGAGCCATCCCATCATGTCTCTTCGACATCAATAAGATTGTAGCCCTGCAGGCATGCGCACATCTCCAACTCTTCTTGTTTATTCCCCGTGCTAGGTGCATTTGCATAGAGGCATTTAATTTGGGCCCCAGTGAAGCTGACTTACTGGCTGGGGTGGCTGGAATTCCTTTGTGCTGCTGGTCGGGTGCTCTGCTGCTGACCTGTGATCCCTCTCCAGGCTCTGGGCATCCTCTGCTGGCAGTGGCATCAAACTGGTAGGAGTGGGATGGACTGAGGTTCCACTCCCCTGGCAACTTTAGTTTTTCATGTAAAACACAAGTGTTTTTGACATTAGTGACTAAACATGCTTGTAAATACTTTTAGTAGTTAACTCATTTTAAAAATACCAGTGATAAGGAACCTATCTTATGCTCCTTGCTTCAAAAGTAACCAGAATCACAGAAGCAAATGCTTCTTTTTTTCCTCTCATCCTTTCCTTTTTGTGTTCACTAAAGTAATGTCAGATACACACAGGGATGATTTGTAATTAAATTAAATTCAGCAACAAAAGCTGCGTAAAATGCATTTACTCCAAAACAATAAACAACTACATGATTAATTGCTTGCAATATGCCTACCTCTGATGTGTGAAAATAAAGATGATGCAGCAGCTGAGTACCTTTGAATCAATTCAGCATCCACCTGGTAGAAAAGCGCATCATTTACTGCAGACTTAGACAGGTTCCATGAAAGAATTTCCAAGATGTCTGGTGGAAATTCACCAGGACAGAAAACAATTATATCCATTTAATTTTTCCTCCTCTACCACCATGACTTAGACAATTCCCAGTGCAAATCCCCCCACCCCCCAGTATCTATAATCAAATTATGTTGTAGGGGAAATACTAGGAAATGTAACTAAATATTTTTTAGACACCTTGATAACAGCAAAATATAATCAGCATTTGCACATTGTTTATCTTTTCTTATAACTTGTCATAATGTCCTATGTATCCAGAGATTATACTCATACAAATTGCAAAGAAATAGAGTGCTTTAGTACTGGTATCTAATTTCATTCGTAGTCATTGTGTTTTGAAACCCTGAGCACTATGCTGCAGTACACTGTAGTACAGTAACTCTTACCAAATACACCAGTACAGTGAATATACAATTACACACAGAATGAAAATAAAGAGGAAGAGATGTAGTAATAACAAAGACTATTCCTTCTTTGTGCAGAATTTTATTACTTTGCCTGTAATTTCAAACATGTAAGATGGCTCACCCTACTAATTGTTTTTTGGTATCTATAATCTTTCTGGAGGAATCTTGGATTACTGCTGGTTTCCTCTGTTTTACTGGAGAAGCAGTTTCATTTCAGTGGTGAGTAATGATAATATAGATTATCTGAAGGCTTGTTTAGGGTTAATTCTTTATGGTACTCATCTAAAACATGTTGCTGTCAAAGCAATAGTTTATGCTGGATTTCAGCAGGGATGCAAGTCAAAAATCTATACTGGATGGGTTTGAGAAAATTTTTTTTTTCCCAAAAAGATCTTATATCTATATCTAGAATGCCAGAAAGTTGAGATTTTGAGATGCGAGCAACTGAATGGGAAGAAATGTAACAGCTCAGTTCACTGTAAATTGAATAAAGTTTTGTAGCAGTGCTAAAATATTTACACCCACATCCCGACACACATCTGCACTTTCTTGCTACCTCTCACACTCAGTGACCTTACACCCTTTTTTAAGTGGATGTAGAGAATAAAGAAGAAAGGGGAAGTCAAGTCACTAACTTCTAATTTTGTTTTCTTCTAGTAGCTGTAGGCTATTAACAGTTTACTAGCAAAAAGCTAAATCTATGAATGTTCATATAATAGGATGGCACCTTCAATACTGCCTAAAGTCACATGATTCAGGAACCATCTGTATTTGTAGTTTCTTTTGTTTTCACAAATTCATGAAAACAGCACATTTATATAAATAGACCTAATATTAAAAAAAAAAAAAAACAAAACCAAAAAAAAAACCCCAAACCACCACCACCAACAAAAATCCACCACTTTACTACATATGGAAATACTTAAGAGATAAAGACTAACAAAAGTAGCAACCCTTTGATTCCTAAACAGAACATGAGAAGCTCAGTAAAATGCAGGGAGATAAGTAACACTATGACTACAAGCAACTGGTGTTGCTAGTATCTGCTTAGCTCCTTGGAGATTGGCTGCATTCATTTCCTATCAGATGACCACTGGAGTTTCACAGCCTGCTCTACAGCTCTTTTTACAATAGGGAGTGTTCTGCCCAAGCCCTGGCAAGTTGTCATTGATTGTTTCAAATGTTCTGTATTCAGCTATTCACAGAATGATTCACTTGCTTTTCAAACTGTAAGCTAGCTTAGTGTGTCAAATATGCTTCTGAAGATAAAGGCATTTGTAAATGTAAAGGCATCTGTAAACGGGAAACGTGCTTAACTGTGTATGCAGCCTTTACAAAGCACAGGCAGCAAGTGTGAGACTGTTCCTGGTGAGAAAGAAAATAATTCAGCATCATTTTTCCTCTTTCTGGATCCAGATTTCAAAATAAAGATTTAGTAGACCCACATATAATGAAGTTAGGAATTTTAACAATACATCAGCTCTGGCCTAACACTAGTTCTGTATTTTCTGCACCACAGAAATATTAGCATTGTGTCTCCCAAGGAGCTTTGATCCCTTTACAGTGTGCAAAGTATATAAATACAGGGGCTGGGAGGCCTCAGTGGACAAACCTACAGGCATCAACACAATAAACACTCTGGCATGTATTTACAGACACAAAACCCTGGCATGCATTTACACATGTTTACTCAGGAAAGAGAAAAAAAAGAAAAAGAATAAAAAAGAACCAAAGGTCTGAGTGGAGGAAAAAAGGCAGTAAGACCCAAACATTTCAATACTTAATTACTCACTAAACCTTCCCTCAAACCATGATTCTGTTGTCTTCTCAGTTCTTCCTCATATTTCCAGATCTCCTTCCCACAACTCTACCCCTTTTAGAAATGGAAAAAGAGTATGGAAGATTTTCAACTATTTTTTGGCTTGGAGATTTAGGGTTGAGATCAGCAACTAAAGATTTTCATCTTTTCCCAATCCTGATGAGCAGAAACATATCAGCAACAGCCTAGCTTTACACAAGCAGAAACAACATGGCCTCGCTACTTGTTGTTTGCTTGGTTTGGGTTTTCTGGGCAGCATGGGGTGGGGATTGTAAGGTTGCAATGAACAGGGTGAGAGTTAAGAAAGAACCTGCTATTTCACATACTGAGGGAGCAAACTGTCTGCCCTAATGTAGGCCAGCTCATGTGGCTCACCCTGCTTATGAGGGTGGGAAGATAATAGAAAACCAGAAAATCGAACAAGATGAGGCCAAACAGGAAAGTCTGAATTTTGTACCTAGCTGAGAAACAGGCTTAGATAAGTCACTTCAACTCTGTGTGCCTTGGATTTCCTGACTGCAAAATGAGCAACATTAGGTGACTGAGCTTTTCCGTTAAGACAAATGCTGTCTGTAAGAACTGCTGTGATTATCTCCCCTAATAAAAAGTCACATAGCAGACTCTTAAAAGGACTTGGACCGTGCAGGTTCCTAAAGATCCACAGAAGGTTTGTCTCACCAATACTGAGGCTCAGCGGTTGGTATCAGAGGATGGCCTGACCTCTTCCCAGCCCTCAGCTCCGTTAGAACTTCATTCATGGGACAGTGTACTGCATATGGCCTGCTTGAATGGGACTCTTACCTTTGAAGCTTGATTCTGCAAGAAACCTAATAAATTCTGCACCTTCATCTTTTCTGTGCCATATCTAGAGGACTAGAGAAAGGTTGCATTTCATCTGTTATTCTCTAATCAACTTCTGATCAAAGTCTGTGCTCAGACCCTACTGATATGGGCAAAAGATTAATCCTTCTCTTGGTAATTTTCCACCTTGCCACTCTGAGTAAGCGCTGAACCAGATACCCAGATTCCGAGGCTGCTGGGAATCAAGAGATCTACCTCTGTCTTGACATGCATGCCCTGGACTTGTTCACATTCATACCAAGGAAGTCCAGGACATGACTGACTGGACAAATCGCTTTTAGATATGTATGTGCCACACAGAAAAACTTCTGCATGACTGAAAGGAGAAAGGAAACTAAGGATATGGAGAAATGAGGATGTATGTATTCCTGCATGGATTTGAAAAAATGGAAGGAATATACTTTTTAAGAATTTTCTCTTTAAATTTATTTCTCTAAAAAAGAGTTAAAGCTTTTCCTTCTTTAATTAATCTTTGTTTTCATTGATCATGAAACAATATGCATCCAAGGTTTTAATAAAAATTTTAAAAACTTTGTATTATATTTCTCAATTCTATTTTTAAGGTGTTGTATATAAGGCATGATGACCTTATTACGTGAGAAGCTGAAACAGGTTAGTTTGATTGTGTTATTCTGCCCACCAAGATGCCTTCCAAGTACCTGTCATGTAAAATTGAGTATGTATGCTTCTGCAAAAGAGATGGGAGAGATGGCAGCCATACTAACTTTGGTAGTATATCTCTTACATCTCTTCCTCTCTCTTCCCCTAATAGATTTAGCACTGCTGTAGGGATCTGCATCAACTGCCTTTCAAAACATTTCCCCAAACTTATTAAAGTCTGTGCTTCTGACAATATCTATGAGATCTAAACAGGTCTGAACACATGGAAGAGCAAAATATATGTAAATATCAAGCAACCAAGTGGGGAAAGAATTCCTTTCTTATACTGCTAAATACATGCAACAACCGCCCTCCCACCATTTTTTTTTTCCTGAAAAGCTCATTCTCAGGCCAGTTGGCTGCAAAGTACAAAACAAAAATAGCTGAAGGACATTTTGTCAATTGAGGGGAAAAAAACAATTACACTCACCCCCCAAAAAAAAATCAAGCTGGGCAGCTATCTGACTCAAAATTTCAATCACACCAAGACCCATTTAAGAAAAACCTACAAAATAACCAGTCTTGGAAGGCCAATACCTTTTCACTTATGGAGAGCCGGAGAGGTCTCTGCACAGAAATGGCTGCAGACCGGGGGTCCACCTTATCAGCTAGCTGGATGGCTGCATTTCTGGCATGTCACCTTCCTTATGGCGGCTGGATTCTCCTGCCACCTACAGCAACACAAATCAGAATGGCAGGTGCTGCTTCCTCCCCACTATCTGAAGGAGGTTACAGATTGCCATAAACCAAGAACTGGCAACCAATCAAAGGTGGTGTGCCAAACTGTGTGTTTCATTCCCAAATCAGAGTTTCAGCATGCTGGCAGAGATATAAAACATTTCGCCTCTCAAAGAGGCAAGTTGTTACCTGTTAGTTGATTTTGAACCCAGTGTGAGCCCAGAGACATTCATTTCCTGAAGGGGCATGATTAAACCATATTAATAGCCTTATCTGGCTCTTGTGTCAAGCAATGGCTCCCGATTCCCAATGGCTTGGGAGCAAATGCCTACTTTTAAAGTGATCTAGCAATACATTTGCGCTCCCTGTGCCATATCCCAATTCAACTATTGATGTAGGGCCTATGACATCAGTTTCCCACTTGTCTCCATCCTTCGACGCACAGCAGTCTACATGGAAGAATAACACTTCTGGTAGCCTCCTTGGAGACATAACAGCCCAATAAGTCCCCAGTCCAGACAAATGTGGGACTTTCATATATCTGGAGGTCAATTTGTGTGTGTCCAGGATCAGTCACAAGGCAAGAGGCATTGCTTGGGCAAACCTTGCCATGTATCTTTCAAAATATGTTCACACATTCAGCACCCTTGGTTTCAGCTGTTTGTCCCCATTCTATCTAACTTCAGCAAACTAAAAGTTTGGCATTTAATGTAGGTAGTCATTTACACTCCTACAGTGGGGACAGTCAGGCAGCTACAGAGGGAAACTTTTTCCACTTTTTTTTAGACACCTACCACAGGACAGAATGGAAAACAGATTACATTATAAGTGGAGCCTAGAACAAATGCCTAAAATAGAAAAGCTAAATATAAGTTACTACATTTAGCAAAAAAGTTGACTTCCTCACCTAAGTAGTTTTAAGTTAAACATTAGTTCATCTTCTTCTAGGATTAATGAAGGTAAAGTGAGTGTGCATTGTGGGAGGCCTCCTAGTGAAGAAGAAGCAAAAATATGCCCAAAGCAGCTCTAAGTTTAAATAAAACATGATGTTAGCATGTTAGCTGTTTTTCTCGGTTACTTGTGAAGTTCTGTGGTGTACTGTAATTCACAAAACTCCACAGTGATCTTTCACAGTTTTATGAGTCTCCCTGAATCTTGTAAGTGATGTGTGAAATAGCAGATCATCTGGAGATGAGAAAAATTAGTGCAACACAGAAGTTACCAAAAGGTATACAATGCATATTTAAAACTTGGTGGTACCTCTTGTGGAAAAACAAGATTTGTGGTGCTGGGAGGATATATAAAATGTATATAAGTATCTACAGTTATAACATGTGTAAGTGCATCCAAAATAGAATTCTCAAAAAGTAGAAGAACAAGTTTCTGCATACTCCAAGAAATGACAGAAACCCCGTTATACAGGAAATAATTAAACTGACAGATCAAGAAAGAGCACAAGCACAAAACACTCCATAGAGAGAATTCAAAGCAAGTAATATCAATGTGTACAAGTGATGTGGCACAATGGATTTTGCCTGCAGTGAGGAACTTTGTTATACCCACACTTACTTTCTAACTTCACCAGAAAAATCACTGCATTCCAGCAGTATGCAACTGGATTATGTAGAGATTGCAATTACTTGCTAGGCCAAATGGGTAATGCCAATGAGACTCCAGTTTATTTTGATACACCACCCAATTACACCATTGAAGAAATAGGCGCAAAATTTGTCATCAGAAAAAACTTTGGAGAATGAAAAAATGCACATTACAGTCATGTTGGCAGCATCAGCAGATGGTATGAAATTGCCACCATATGTGATTCTGAAGCGTAAAAAAATGCCGAAGGAACAGCTGCCTACTGGAATAATTGTTAGGTGTCAAAACCAGGATGGATGTCTAAAGACTTAATGAAGGATTGGCTGAACATTGTTCGGAATAGGCAACCAGGTGTGCTACTAACAAAAAGGAGGAAAGCTTGTCCTAGATGCATTCAAAGGGTACCTACCACTAGCAAAAAAATAGTATCAGAGGAGTTAACACTGTTGTCTGGTCATAATAGAAGGAGGGCATTCACACCTGCAGGTGGCTTGATATATTACCGAAGAAGCCTTCTGAAGACCATATGAAGTCTATACATTCAAAATGGCTTTAGAGGTGATCATGCTGTAATTCCTACAGAAGAATAACAAACCCAGGCACAACAATGGATTTAGACAGAATGGTACCAGATAACTCCAGGAGTGCAGTTCAAAGTTTTCAGAAACTCCATATTTCATATTCCATGGGTGGAACCAAAGATGATTCAACTGAATTCAAAGAAGTTGTGAGCAGGGAAGACACTGAAAATGGCCAAGAAAGGGTATATGAGCAGGAGAGGGACAGTGATGGAAATAAAGAGGGATGAGATATGTAATTAACTTTTTTGTTTATAACTTTCTATTTTGGGTGGGAAGGAGAGGTTGTCTCATATTCAGAGTTGTCATCTTTCCTGATTAATACAGTAGATGACTCCAATGCTCAGTCTCCACATCACAACTGCAAATGCACCAAGAAGGAGGTCAGAGCTGCCTTGCAGAACTGCTCTGTATCATGAACTAGGACCAGCAATGTGCCTGGGGAATATAAGTGAAGTGACAACAGTGTATCTTCTCTACTAGTTCAAATTTTCTGTGAACTGGTGAAATTCAGTTCAAAAGAACTGCATTATCAGAGCACCTCTGCGTTACAGACTGAAGACAATAGCACAGGTAACTCAAGAGGCAACTAACCTACAGCTCATACAACATCTCACATTTTCACAACATGGCCTCACCTTTTTTTCTTGTTCCTAAAAACAAACAAAAAACCCAAACAAATTCCAGTCATATAAAGTGTCTCTGCGCCCAGGGAAAGATACAAATTCCATCACAACACATTTTTATGCATTTGTCATGTGTCCTCTGGGATTTTGGTGTATCACTCTTGTCCTTTTTTTTTCTCCCTGATTATAGGATTTCACTAGTGACTAGATGACTTTGAAATGTCTTGTGTTTTAAATTAATAACTGGATGCAGCATAAGAATATAATTTAGTGCTACTTCTGTATAAATATATGTAGATAGGTGGTTATAAACACACAAGAGCCTTTAGAAAACTTCAAAGCCTACTCACACTACTGAATTGCTTTTTCCTATTGCAAGATTCAGAGGCGTATCATTTTAAACATTCTGCTATGATAACAGGCATTTCTGCACTAAAAAGCTTCAGCAAGAACTGCCTAACAAGAATATAATCAAGTCTGTATAAAGAGATCAAGTGCTCCCTGCCATGCTTTATGTAGTCTACATTTTGTTAATGACAGTTTCTCCCAGAAGCATCCAAAATTTCTGAGTTTAAACACAATTGCAATGGAAATTCTAAGGCCTAAGGAGATTGACACAGTGTTTTGCCCATTTCTACTGAAGTAGCACTGGGAGCTTGTTTGTCATTGCTGCTTATAGAGCACATTCCTAAGAGTGTGGTTTAAAAGACTCTGGAGCTGGAAGAGTTTTAAACAGGTTAACTGAGTATTTGTGCCTTTCCTACTTCCTAGTAGCAATACCAAATTTAGGATTAAATCTCTCTTGAGCCCTTGTACTTCATCCTTAGCTGAATCCTCTATCCTCCTTTATCAGCACTGAGACTTCTCTTAGTAATGACAGGAGCAGAGTCAGTGCCCAGAGAGCTGTCCAAGGAATACAAAGGTATCTTAGTCACCTTTATTCACACATGCTTTTGGTGTAGTTCTTGTTCCTTGACATCACATCCCAAACTCGGTCTACTTTATTTTAAAGTAGTTTTTATATCTAGAATTTAAAATGAAATTAAGTGAAGCAATCTTTTAGTCTGTGCTGAGCATCTTCAGCTTTTGCGTAATCTTGAAAAACATGAAGTTGCTATATTGAAATTAATTTAAATCTATCCTCAATAAGGCTGTTATTTATCACTTTTTATGACATATGTCTGTGAAGGAATGGTACCTTGGCTTCTTACATATTACAAACTCAAGATGTTTAAATTTACAGTTCCCACAGAAGCTTTCATTCTATTCTCCTGTACGTATACTTTTTAACAAGACCTTTCACTACATGATCACATGCAGTACTTATGAGGAAAACAGACTGCTAGCTACTGTACATTGTTAGATTTATTGGGAGTGGGCTGGGAATAAGTGTTGCATAGAAAGTGGTATGCACCAGTTTTTTAAACAGGTAAAGAAACATGCATTTCTGAGAAATGATGTCCCATATAGGATCAATTTTGTATTAAAATAAACAATTCTACTGAAGTCAAACTTCAGGCAAGGTAAACAGTTTCTTGGCTTGCCTTCTATATCTGTGGAATCTATGAAGGATATAAAATTACCTCTTTAAAACAAGAGGTGCTTCAGGACACTAGCAAGATAAAAAGCAGCTTTGCCCAACATCTGAAGGTTACTTCCACATACATTATTAGCCCTAGCCTTAACTCTGTAGCTTTCTTGGCCAAAAAGAGTTGAATACTCTGTTCGTTATAAAAAGAGATTAATTTATCTCTGACAGAATTGATAGGAAAAATGCCTAATAGAAAGCCTCCTTGAGAGCAATGTGAAATCACCATGAGATAGTGAGTGATGCATGTGTCTGACAAAAGAATGGAAGTAGTAACTACTGATAGAGGGATATAAAAAGCGTTTCTAATTGATTTCTTCATGCTTTTATGTGCAGCTACTGTTCTGGGGCCTAAGTTTCATTTTTCTTGTATTAAAATACTCCTAAGTGACAAAAACATTCACCTCTCCAAATATGTATTCACCATTAGACCTCCACCTCCATTATAGTGGTTTATGTAAAATGAAATGTGAGTCTCCGATTGGTTTCCAGTCTACATAAAATCCATTACTACTGACCCCCACCATCCCAGTTAAATAGCCAAGAAGTGAATTAGCATAGAGACAAAGGATGGCTCTGAGTATTAAGTTAATAACAGGCTTCTGGCACAATAAATAAGTATATGGTAGATCAGAAAAACAGAGGCTTCAGCGCTGTATCACAGTAAACCCAAGTAAAGTTACAGAGATTCCTAATGGACTTAGCAATGAATGAAGACTAAGCCTCAAAAAAAAATAAAATAGGCAAGATCTCAGTGTTCTTTCAGAAAGAAATCATTAATGCCAATTAAAAACACGAATCAGAAGATGCATGTCTTTGTTTCAAAACTCAACATAAAAATATTTCATGTGAGAATGATGAAACAAAAAGCTCCACTTCCTAGGGAAAAAAATAAATCACTTTTTTCAGCTTGAACTATTGAACAGATTCAGGACAAATTATTTTCCTTAACCTTTCTTTAGCAATTATTCATACCCCAATCCTGCTTAATTTTAGCCGTAAGCATTACAGACACTGCTAGTCACTCCAGCTAGGTTGGTGAGGAGTATCAAAAAGAGGAGCTGTAGCTACAGGAGTTTGTTCAGACACAGTTTATTCCAAACCACAAGCCTGCCACAAAACCAGGCTAAAACTGTCCGGATGGAGGCTGCCATTCTGCCACTATGGGAGCCTAGACCTGCAGGATTCACAATTTCCCCCATAACCCAGCTGGTCCTGAACATGTCAGTCCAGTCCCTGAGCTCCTGCTCCGGTGTAGGAACAAGCCCCACGTGTCATGAAATAGAAAGTGTGGCCACTGACAGGCCTGGCGCAGACCTGGAAGCTGCTATCAACAGCAGCAGCCATGGCAACTAAGTTCAGAAAGCCTTGTTGAAACAGGAGAGTAGATTGAGTTTTATGCAGGGCTCTAAGCTCTGGAAGTCAGTTCTGTATTTGCTGCAACAGAGCTTGGACTTTGTGACCTTGAGATCAAGCTATAAGGCTCCTAGAAATATCAGAAGTAGAGAAATATATTACTCCTCAGTATTGCAGACGTTGTTTCTCTGTCAATTGTCACTGAGCTATTGCCTCAGAAAAGAACACTGAAGTGTCAGCGCTGTCTGCAAGCCTCAGTGAAAACATCAGTCACTCTAATTAAAGAGCATCCAGAAATTGTTTTCCCTTATATACTGTTCATCATCAAAGAATACATTGGGAAAATATACATGGTCTGTTGTTGGGATGATGCTGTTAAAAACCTGAAACCTGGCAGATATTGACATCTTATGCTTTTGGTAGAAGTAACCGTTCCAAATTAATCCAAATATTACATATTTACACATACAGCTAAAGAAAAACAAGAATCTCAGGCCAGTATCAACAAGACAACATGGAAGTAAGAGCCCAGTTAAAGGGAATCTACTCTTAAAGAGAAGATCCTGCTGAGAATTTCTCTCAGAGGACATATTGCCAAGAAATCCATGGTAGAAAGAGCCAGTATTTGGGATACATCTGAATACTTACCACTCTATGCCTTGCTCTCCATCCCCAGATTTTTAATACCCAGTGACAGTGGCACTTGGGATTTTTTTCTCTTCCTCACTTACACTACTGGAACAAATGCATGCTTAGCCTTTCTCACCATCTGCTGTGCATGTGTTATCTAACAAAAGCATGGTGAATACCTGGGGATGACAGCATTGAAACTACATTTATAAGAAAAAAAAAAGATCTCCAACTCCAGCAACAAGATGATATAATAATAACAGTGACCTTAAACAGCTAATGCTCCAAGCTAAAGGAGCAGGATTTTGGGGAAAGCATGCATATAATATTATCCCATTTGACTAAAATCTGCTAGTGTCAAAATAAAAGGCAATACTGTTGCTGTTATAGCAAATATATATCCAACTCAGCAAGCTAAATGGCTCTCAAACACCCAAATCAGTGGAACATATGAATGGGATAATTACATGCTGTTAGCTTTTCTTGATCCACTTGTTTGAAGGATGGTTTCTCTAAAATGCTTGCACCAGCCATCTACCTTCCCTTCTTTCTCTGCATTTTTTCCCAGACTGGGTAAATTATATGATGCAGAACACACACACACACAAAAAAAGCATGAGAGAAGGCAAAAGGCCTTGTTCTCCAGAAGTACACAAGCAAATTACCAGTGAAAGATTCAAGATTGGCAGCGTAAGTCATTGTTTACATCTATCCATAAATCATCGCGCATGTTTGTTGCTTTATTCAGGGTGAAGAGGGAAGATGATGAAGAGAGAGAAACAGGTGAAAAGACAAAGTAATATTTTAAGTTTTCCTAACCTCTTAGTTTACATTTCAGCCTTAGTTAGCAGTAGTACTTCTGGACCATAAAATCAAATTAGTTAGATATTAATTTCAAACAATTTTGCCTGCTTACCCTGGGTTTTCAAGGAATAATACATAGTTAACTCTATATGTCAATTATTTTCATAGCTAATAATTTTTTATATTCATTCTGTTTAAAAATTCAGGCTCAGGAATGAATTACAGCCCTCTATTAAGAGAGCAAAACAGCAACATCTGTAACACCTAATGATGCCCAACAGTTTCCTCATTATCCTTTGTTCTTAAGTCATACAGAATCTTGGGCTAAATTCTCCTAGTAGGACTCCACCAAAATTTTTCTGGTTATATTTGCTTTTCCTTTTGTTTGCTAGAAATATTCAGATAGGCAAGGGTATTCATGCTATCTTTTAAGCTAAAAAAAGAGAGCAAAAGATAACTTCTTCAGTATCTATTTTTTGAATTACTTGAATCTCCACAGGCTTTTGCTCCTCAAACCTTGATTTTATACATAAAAAGCCTCCCTTGGGCTTCTCTTTACCATTTAAGTAATCTGAAGTGTTACCCTTCAGAGAAGAGAAATGAAACAGGACTACTTTTACAACTTGGCACCACCACCACTACTCAGTAAAGAGGGGGACTTACTTTGAATGTCATCACCAGTCTTTATAGGATGGCCATGCTTTCTAATTGCATTCCCTGCTTCTACTAATATTGGAGTTAATCCTACTGGATCATACTGTATTATTTCCATTGATTACAATGGACTTGGGATCCAGCTGACTAAGAAAAAGAAGTAATAGGCTTAGACCAGCATGCTGAATTAGTATATTTTAGAATATTCTATGAAGAAAAAAAAACATCCCCAAAGAAAGCATCATCACTTTTGCAACCTCACAGAATAAGGAAGCAGAGGACCAAAGAAAGACATTGAAAGCAAGAACAAGAGGGGGACAGTAACACTGTGAGAGAGAAGATAAACAAGGGAACATAAGAACTTAAAATCTGTAGTGTTTGAAAGGGACAAGACAGGAAGGTGAATTTGTCTCATTACTTTTTCAAACAATTGCCAGCTGATGATTTTGGTAGGGAAGGGGGGCCATTTCTTATTAAACAATGACAAAAGATACAATGCAAAAGTAAACTATAATTACACCACTTCCTGAACTTATATAGTCAGTGAAGATTATGTTGACAAAGAACTAAATACTTAAAAATAAGCCAAGTTTTCTTAACATATACACGTGTGTGTATGTATAGGCAAGGGTTAGACCAAGTTTAACCCAAGGGAATTGTGTCCATGAAGGAAACTAGGTTTTGGAATACTAAACTGCTTCAGCAAGAGCAATATTTAGAAAACATTAATGTTATCACGAGATGCAAAATTAACATTAAAATTAATCTGACCTTCCTACTTGAGAAAATACAATATTCTAGAACTGTATTTCAAACTTTGCACTTTTATGAGAATCTTAGAACCCATACAGCAGTGAGCCACATATTCTCCTGTGCTTAATATATATCAGAAATACTACAGCAAGGTTAAGAAATTGTAACAAGTATTAAGCGAGATTACCTTGTACATACAAAACAGTGGATACAACTGTTCTATCTCAAAATATCTCTTGAACAGTCACAGCTTTCTCTTTCTATAAATCTAATGGAGCTGGGTCTGCTCCTGTCTTACTGATAACAGTAAAATGGGGATTTTGCCATAGGATGAGGACAAAGGATACTAATAAAAAAAATGTATACTACTAAAATACTCTGCTGAGGATATTGTGGCATCTATAACGAGGTACAAGAAGTCATGGGATCTCCCATTAATGAGATAAGTTGGCCCCGGACTGGATCCACTTGGGAATTTCCAGTGCTTGGCAAGAGGGCTGGAAGACAATGCATTTTCCATTGCAGTGCAAGTGGGTGACCTGCCCTGTGACCCTGATCACCGCATTACTGATTTGTATGCCTAATGGCCATCTTTCTCCAACATCAGGTCTGAAAGAACACTGCAAGCTTCCAATTAATTAGATCGAGCATAAAGGCCAGGTTCACTTGTTGCAGAAGCAGCTCCTTTTGAAGGTTATCACCTTGATTTCTAAGTCTTTGACCTATGACCAGTATCTGCCTTTATTGCTTACACAGGATGCTTATATTATGCACTCACAAAAGAATTCCTTTAAAGCATGGCTAACCAGTCCTACATGCCATACACGACTAGAGAGTCTAGAAATAATCTTGCAATATCCAAACTTGACAGCTATCTGCTGAATATTATGTCAGATCTGTCTACCCAACCTATTATCAGCTCACAGATAAATATATTTTTAATGTTTCTTCTTTGTCATGTAAAGTTACCTTTTTGGTGATGTAAGGAAACTCTGACATTCTTCTCCAAAATTAATTTAACGTAACACTATGAGGTAGCGTAGTCACAGATATAAACTGGTCTGCCTACATATATATATATATATATATATACTACATATACAAACATTCTGAATTCAGTGTATAGATTAATCTGGCTGTTCTAGGCCAAGAGACAGGTAGGATTTCAAACACTCTCTCTATTTCAGCATTGCTTCTTGACAGGTACAAGCATCCATGTGATGGCTATTGTGGCTCTCAGCCAAAGGCAGCTAACTTTCCTTATTCACTGTATATGCATATAAGCTGCCTAGTCTGGCTTGGTAAATTTATAGGTCTGGGCCCTTGTGTTGCTGTGCTTAGTCTAACAATGCCCAAGTTTTCTTTTAATCTGAGTGTAAATAATTTCTTTCCCAACACATAAATTAGAATACATTTAGAAGCCATCCACCTTGAATAATGACTTAGTTAAGTAGAAAAGAAAATATCACTCTATAATTGAGTTGGTGAGGTGAATGAAGGTCTCTCTACATGAGCAGAGAATAATGAAACTCAATCTAAAATGAAGTAGAGTGGAGACTTCTGTTCATACACAGCAGTACCAATGAATCAGAAACTGAATGTTGGAAATCCTTGTAATCATTCGTAAAAAGATTCTCAGCAGTAGTAAGTAGATTTCCCAAAATGATACCTGCTCATGTGGCATTTCAAGCACATAAGTCTGAACTGCTGGACCTTGAACCAAACCCAGTACACCTAGGCCCCCACCCTACTCCCAGGTATCTAACGATGGATGCCCCAGGAAGAAAATTAGAGCATTTAAGGGAAAAACACAGTAATGTGTGGACACTGGACAAGCACGTAGCAGTATTTCTTCAGAATACTTCTTCATTCTCCAATGATCCATGAGCCTGATGCCAACACCAGTTGGTCAAATCGCTGTACCAACCAAATTAGCAAAAACTACAGTTAAGAATTGTGCTAGCAAACAAAGAGAGAGCGATCAGCAGAGTCTTTCTTCTTATTAACATTTTCGAGAGGTACCTAGGAGTCACTGTGGATACTTCTCTGACAACAACACCTCAACATTCAGCTGTGGTCAAGCAGGATGTCAGAAATTACTAGGAACAGATAAAAACAATAGGTGTTGCTATGATGTTTTATAAACACAGTATGCACTCACCATTTTGAGTACCATATACTAGTCTAATCAGCTGATCTCCAAAAGGATACTGTAAAATAAAAGAAATACATAATTAAATAGGTATAAATCTGAAAATATTATCAGAGGTGCTTAATGGTTTCTTAATTATGACTGTATATATAAGTGGACTTTAGCTCTTAAAGGAGACAACAGACAGAGATAAGGCAGCACTAAAAGTCAGAGACAATGCACATACCAAAGAATGATCACTCTATTCTTCTGTCATTTCTTATATTCATGTATAACTTACCTTCATTCCTAAGCATCCAGGATTGGTCACTGTCAGGAAGAAGATACAATAGTAGGTGGGCTTTAGGTATAAATGGCATGGCTTTATGTAAAAAAAAAAAGGAGAGGAAAAAAAAGGAAAAAAAAGAGATGGAGTTCTGTTTTTCTTAAAAGTAACTTACACAGCAGTTTGAAATTTCACAACTGTTCATGAACATCATTCCTGTAAACTAAACATGGCAATGCTGATACGGTTGTGGAATTTTTTTCCTAATATGTTGGTTTCCTTTATGTGGGAACTCTGTGAAACAAAAAGTAAGCTGAGATTTTCTGTTGAACTCCAACATTCCCTATGCAGTCTTGAAAAAATCTGTAGCACTTTTCAATCAGTCTGAAGCCCAGGACTGCAGAGACCTTTCATCGATGAAGTAGAGAACTCCTGGAGCAATGTGCTTTTTGTCCATTTTAGCATAAAAGGGGAAATACAGACAAAAAGGTACTCTAACATTTTGTGTTTCACAGTTCTTGTAGAAATTTGATCTACTGAGTGATCTGTATTGCTGGAGCATTCAATCAAAGGAAGTTTAATGGTTGGGTATATGAGCAATGGTGTTGTGGTGGAAAAGCAGTTGGGGAGGTGGTATTTGCCATAGCATTATGAGGTGTGTGATGGTCCAAAATATTTGACTTGCTTAAAATCACAAAAGTAAAGGTATTAAACTAGAACACATCTCCTGTGAAGAAAGGCTGAGAGAGGTTGTTCAGCCTGGAGAAGTCCCCAGGGAGACCTTATTGTAGCCTTTCAATATGCAAAAGGGGGTTATTAGAAAGACAGAGGGAGATGTTTTACCAAGGCCTGTAGTGACAGGACAAAGGGCAACAATTTTAAACTGAAAGAGGGTAGGTATAGATTGGACATAAGGAAGAAAATTTTTTATCATACGGGAGGTAAGACTGGAACAGGTTGCCCAGAGAGGTTGGGGATGCCCCATCCCTGGAAGTGTCCAAGGTCAGGTTGGATTGGGCTTTGAGCAACCTGGTCTAGTGAAAGGTGTCACTGCCCATGGAAGGGAGGTTGCACCAGATGATATTTCAAGGTCCCTTCCAACCCAAACTGTTCTATGGTTCTGTGATCCTATGATTCTAAACTAATATTGGCATGCACAAATATTCAGTAATACACAGTTGGCTGGGTACCTGTACAAAAATGTCACTAAAATGAAAAAAAAAAAAAAACAAAACAACAAAACAAACAACCAAACCTGGAAGACAACCACTGCTTTCACTAGTAGTTATGTACTAAGAGACATTGTTTCCTGAGCAGTCAGGGGGAAGTCTAGTGACTCCTTGTTTTAAAATAACTACTCAGCAAAACACCAGCTTTGTAGAGCTTTGTGAATCAGGATGGGAATGTTGAAGCTCTTAATTTAAACATTGTTTCTCTTTTTGATTACAGAGAAACAATGACGAAATTAAAAAGTAATGTGCTTTTTTTTCTTGTCTAAAGACAAAGAAGGGGGAAAAATAACATCTTTGTTTTCAACAATATGTAGTGTGGGGAAGTAAAATGGAAATTGAACAGATGCCTTCATTCTACTGTAGGTTCTTTTTCAAGCAGCTATTTCTGTAATTCTGTAAGAAGAACATGACAAACCAGCTTTCTGAATTAGGAAAAAAGCGGCTTTACTTGAGAGAATGGTCAATGTATACTTTTTACTTGTGATACCTGCTTTAAGATGCTGCATTATGAGCAATACACTAGTAGCATGCAGCAGTTACTTTGAATCCCTTTGGATTTTCAATGAAATCTGACAAAATCCTACAGTAAATGCATTTTATCCAAAGGAACAAAGTGGGGTTATCAAAACTATGATACTTCAGAGAGAGAGCAGTATATGATTCTTCTCAGTAACAATTATAGTTACATGCATAAACAGATACTTAAGGCAGACCACATCACAGTCTCATGGAACATCAAGAGATGGACTTAAGAGGCTAATGTTCGGTGTGCAGGGTCTCAGGTTGCTGTTCAGACTTCAGATGTTTGAAACCAAGAAGTCAAGCTTTCAGTAGCTTCATTTTAGCCAAATGGCCAATGCTTCAGCAAGAAAATGAGATTTGGGCACCCAGGCCCACCTGGTTTTAGGCTCTAACACACACATTTCAGTTCCTTACTCCCTGTACAGTCAGTGGAGAGAACTCCAGAAGGTAATTCAGTACTTGAGTGTTTGAATGTGCCTGTTTCTCTCTCCATTCAATATAAAAGCAACAGTAGTATCAGAAAAGCTCACTGAACTCAGTCTTTCATAACTGAGGACAGCTATGCAATGGGATATCCATTTTAAAGACTCTGCAAAGCATCTGCACCACCATACCTAATTCAGTATGAATAACTTAACAGTTTGTAATACCTTAACATGAGTTTTAGAATTTTAATAAAGGTCACAAGTCCACAACTGTAATTTGACACAGAAGGGCAGCAAAAGCCAACCACAATGCCAGAGAACATGCTCCTTTCACTAATTGGGGATTTTTTACACAAAAAAAGTCCAGAAGACCGTAAGCACCCATGCTACAGAAGAGGACAGCCTTGCCTTGCCTCAGTCCCCACCAACCTGACCCAAGAGGAAAACCCACACTCCTGAATTAGGCAAGTCTGCTCAGATGACATGAATTTGACCTGTGTTCTAGATGTGTCATAGCATTTGCAGACAGACTAGTCTTTAAAAAATTTATTGCAGTACAATAGAATGCTTTTTGGAATAAAGCAGCATCCAGAATAGAGTCTCATAAAATTTTCTAATAGTTATCTAAAGATACCAGAAAATTACCGTCACAATCTATTCCCTCTGTGCCACTCTGACAGCAGGAAGCCCTAGATACCTAACAGAAAGATTTCTGGCATGGAAAGCCCAGCACCAGCTTACAGAAAGGCCATATACATACATAACACCAACATACAACCTTTGCCAAGGGACAAACAGGGACTACTCAGAGCACACCGCTCTCCAATAATTCTTGGCTGCAGAGCATCCCCTTTGTTCTACCACAAGTTAAACACAATTTAGAGATGTGATTGAGCTGTTCTAACTTATCCAGGAACCTTCATCCAGAGATTACCACAGACATAAAAACTGTCCTAAAGTCACCCTTCCCATACATACCTCTTCCTGGAAAAGGGATTATGCAGGGAGAATGTAAAAACCACTGATTTCAAACACAGCCAGGTCCAGGAATTGGTAATTAAAAGGATTTGCTTTTGAGAAGTTTCTGGACCTTCTGAGGACACACAATGAGAATGGATTGGTTATGCTGGAAAAGTTAAAAAAAAAAACCCAAACATTTGCAGAAACCATGAGATGAATCACAAACTGGAATTTAATTGATCCACCTTTAATTAAAACTACAGTTATTTATTAAAAAAGAATGTTTTCACTCACATATCCCTGTACAAGGGAATTTACATGTTTAACACTTTTTAGTATTCTGAAGTTACACATGCAAATTCCCACATCTCACAGTGTTCCCCATAAATTCAAATAGATTATTATCCTCAGCTGATGTATCAGTGCAAGCATTTCAAACTGTACCAGACAAGTGTAAAAAATCACAGAGATTAATGAATTTAAGCCTCAAAACTAGTGGTGCACCTTTGAATAAAATGCATTTGCAGTTTTCTCTACAAGGATGTGTTAATTTATTAGGCATACCTGTGAACTGGTACCTCTCTTGAAAAAATGTATTGCCATCTCTAACTGGCAGAACCTTTCCTTTTTCATCAGTTCTTCTCCACTCATATTGAATCATGGTTGGAAAGAAAACTGTTCCTTAACGAGGGTGTGATACCTAATGTCACAACATACTAGTCCATGAGCGTACTTTGTTCTGGTTAGGCTTGCTGGATAAATAATTCAAGTTCTTTTCTAATTTTATAGAAGCAGATGATTACTTTAGAGTAACATAATATTCTGTTTCTCTGAAGCTTGCTACCAGAGCTTGGCAATAAATATACAGAAGCCAGCAGCAGGCATTTCCATGCTCAAACTTTATTGCAACTTTTTGGTTTTGACACAATGCTTTATCCTAATGGGGGTTTTATCCCCTGCATATGTTTTAATTAAACAATAAATAAGCATCAGCAGAACATGGATAATTACTGTAGGTATGTTAGAAATGAAAATCCCATTCCATAACTGTCTCCAAGTCAATGAAAACATTCGTTATAAAAGTGCACCTTATTGGAGATTTCAATTGCTTACACTTATACTTTTAATCAGCAGCAATGCAGCAGTTACTAATAGAGAGAATCTCTGGATGTAAAAAACTTAAGTCACAAAGACAGTTTAAAGACTTTTGGGTACATGAAAATTTACTCTTCTTTAATTTAAAGACTTCTAGGCTTCTTTATTTGTTACAGTCCTCTTAGAGAGAATGTTGCTGCTTCAAATCCATTTACTACTGCTGAAGGAAACAAAATCATCCGCTATTCTTGTTACCACACAGCAGAAGCATAGAAGCAAAACATCTCCCACCCCCCACCTTTCCAGAGTGAGAGAAGTCTATTGATTTTGCAATTTGTTGATCATTGTAACTTTTATCCAACTGTACAAAAAGGAGTGGTTTGGGGTCTGTCTGTTTGGGGTTTTCTTGATCGTCACAGTTCAACACAATGTACTTTGGCACCACTACAGTTGTTTATGGGATCTTTGTTAATAAAAAGATGAGCCACATCTATTCATCTTTTGCCTCTTCCACTCAAAATTGCCTAAAGCTAAAAACCTCTTTCTTCCCTACTGCCCTTCCTTCTCCTGCCTAGGGCGTATGAGCTGATATTAACCTATGATTTCTTCCCTCTCCAAATATGCTTGGCTTTTCGACACTGCCAGCCCAGCTCTCCCTGGACCCTAGCAGAAAGTGTTCTGGGGCAAGACTTTAGTACATTGCTCGTCTTTTGGAGGGCAGCACCTTGCCATGCTGTCTAAGAATGGATTTTTACTGCCATGAAAGTGGGGGTCAGAGTTCCTCACTACTTAGGAAATGTTTCCATCCTAGTTCATTCAATATAGAGGGACAAAATGCATATGAGAGATATGGGCGACAAGAAAATTCTACAGACTGTATAAGCTATTCTACTAGGAGCAGATCTGGTCTTTGAAAAAATAATGGAGGCGAACATCATGATTGATGTCAAAGACTCCTGAATTTATCTTTGTGTAAAGATCCCAAGATCCCAACTAATATTCTCCTAGTAACAACAGACAGGACCCTTCCTTGTCAGCATTCTTTGAGCACTTTCAGCCTCAGTGTGCAACACAGATATGTCCAGCACTGCCTTAAAGCCTTCCTGTGTTTGGAAAGGCTTTTATTTTGAGAAATTGATTCTCAGTAGGGATGTGGAATATAATTCAACTTCTATCTGACACCAGCATAATTTAATATCAAAGGAAAAACAACTATGTAAGAGTTGCAGGAAGCACACAACACTTTGGGGAAAAAATCACATAGTCAAAAATCCAAATTTCCTCTGAAAAATAGACTAAATGGAAGATTTTCAACCAAATTAAGACATAGGATATCCAGTTTTCTAGAGACTGTTTCACTTATTCTTCTCTGCACAATCTCTTTCCTTTCAGTGTGATATCTTCACCATAAATAGAAGTGCATCTTAGGTCACCTTCAGCTATTAAATTCAGCTCTTAAGAGTCTCTAGCATCTATCCATCCTGTTGAAATCATCGCTCAAGTTTTAAGCTAAAACATCTAAAAATTCATTCTTCAAATATTTCTTTTGGTTCTTTTCCTTTCAAGAACCTCAACCAGAGAGAATAGAAATAGTGACACTATATTTCACATAGTGGAAATTAGGCGATGCTTTGAGAGCATTTTTCTGAACAGTTGATAATGGATACCCATCATAGCTCTCAAAATTAGTCATCAAGTCACAATTTGAGATCAAATAAAGAGCTTTTCAAAGAAAATGAGCGTGAGCTGGCAATTAATACATTTAGACTGGAAATTTGAAGGTTTCCAATTATAAGAATAGCAAGAATCTGAAGCAATCTCCTGAGTAATAATAATGATGGCAACAATCTACATATTGCTGAGGTGAAACTTGATGACTTTTGTACTTATATTGGCTATAACACCAAGAATTCACTTCCTGGATTCAGTAATCCAGAGGATCACTCTGACTGCTTATCTTCTAAAAGCTGATTTATTATGAATCTTCCCAAAATATCCTGGGAAGGATGATGAGATGGGAAGGAAAGGAAGATGAATCCCACTTTACAACATTTGGAAAATAAATGAGTAAGAGGTCATTATAAACCAGTTTTAGATTACATTTTCGACTACTGCAGTGAGCTTTACATAAAAAGAGAATCCATACTTTTCCAAAACCAGAAAACACTGTTCATTTTTTTTGTAAGAAATAGTAGATTTCCAAATTCTTATACAGAATTAATTATACCCCCCTTATCATTTATAGAATATAATTTCTAAAACCAACATGACTCCAAGGTTAAACACCAAATGGTATTTTTATAAAGTAGTCCAACTACATTGCTAGTAACCAGTTACATGTCTTTTCATTAGTTCTCATAATCAATTTTAATAAAAATGAGTAATTCAAATATTTTGCATTACAATCTCAAACTTTAATCTTCTCAAGAAAGGTAAAGAAACTTAAAGGGCTATGAATCAAAACATAGCCTCCAAATTTGAGTTGATAAGCCTGTGGGTATAAGACGAAGGATCCAGATTTTGGATTGCCCTCTTACATGACCTTTGTCTCTGCCGAAGTAGCTTGGACAAGTCCCAGAGGAAGAGTGGAGACATCTAAGTAGTCAGAAATACATCCTTGGGTTTCTATAACCATAATAGCTGACACATACAATAATCAAAGGTTAGACAAAAGCCACTTTGAAAACTTGGTTTAAGCAAGTATTTTATATTGTTTTAACTTTTGGGAGGCCTGGACCTGCTGTGCATTACAGAACAAAAGTTCAAATAAGATTTCACTTAATAAGAATTGTGCATTTAAGACTTCACTGTATGTTTAAAAAAAAAAAAAAAAAAAAAAAAAAAAAAAATCTAACAGAAAAAGAAAAAGGCAAAAAAACAACGAAACCCACTTCATCTTAGAAACTGAAATACTTTTGTGGAACTCAGATGCCAAAATTCAGTAGCACAAGATAGGAGAAAGAAAGCAGTTCAGCTAGAATTAACACAGGTACAATGT
This sequence comes from Elanus axillaris, assembly GCA_026212715.1. Lineage (NCBI taxonomy): Eukaryota > Metazoa > Chordata > Aves > Accipitriformes > Accipitridae > Elanus > Elanus axillaris. Next base: position 18,371,204 of record JANZLQ010000031.1, on the reverse strand, counting down.
GAAGTTTTAGTCATAACACATAGAACTCTTGCATATTAAAAGACTTTCATATTTAATTGCTGATAATAAAATATAGGAAGCGAAAGAACATTTTTCTTCTTTTTTTTTTTCAGTGAAGATATAAGATTTGGGGTTTAAAATACACTGTAACTGTATTCAACAATACAGTATACCTAAATCTATTTTAAAATAGTTCAAAATGTATTTTACCTGTAGCTTTTCTTCTATGTTCTGTTACAATGAGCTGTACTCAGGATATTTATACAGTATGCAAGAGGTCCAAGGGTAAACACAGATAAACTTAGGAAAATAAATGTATCAGATTCATCTTCAACTACTCGAAACTGGTGAACTTGTATTGACTCTGTGAGATGACTATCTACTCTACAGAAGCTGCTCACAGCAATCTTTCCCAGACTCAGAGATGAAGACACAGTATTTCAGAGACTTAAGTAGCCATATTCCCTTTTACCCCAAATACATTCACCTCATGGCATGCTCTCCAACCTGATGTAACAGCTACTGAATTTTCTGCAAGCAGAAGTGTACATTATTGACATACCAACTTTGCCTCAAGTTATGAAGCAAGTCCTTTTTGTGCTAGCCTTGCACAAGCTGAAAAGTGAGAAACTTGTTTCACAAAAGGAGAGTAAAAGAGCTTGAAGTATTTACCTAAAAAAAATGAAGACCCAGAAAGCATACGGTTGTTCTCCCTAAATACGAAGGAGGAAAATGAGCTATTTCATCCCAGCAAAAGTATTAGCAACACAGGCATTGGAACAAATAGGTGTGAACTGACTGAGAATAAATTTAGGCTGGATATTGAAAGAAGGCTTCAAACCATAAGGGAAGCAAGACTAAGACTACTTTCTATTAGAAACAGTAGAAACAAAGGAAAAAATTAACATTTTCACGATTTAGCAAACTTAAGATTAAAATATGACATGACAGATCTGGGACTGACAGCCCAAGAGGTCCTTCCTTGGGTATCTTATATCCTGTAGTCTTATGAGAAAGAAAAAAAAAAAAAAAGTATTAATCACACCTACTTTCCAACTGGAATCAGTTCTACCTTGGGCAGAAAATTACAAATAGCCCCTTTAATTTCGAGCAATGCTTGGTTCATGCTATTCCGGCTGTTTACCCCATAGGAAAACCTTATCTGCAAGTCAGTAGAAATTTCTGCTGTTTACTTGTACTTCAGTGTTAATGAAAATGTTTGTTTGCACAAATCAGAGTTTTAGATCATTGCAAACTGAGTCCAAAACCATGTGTGTATGTGGATGTGTGCATGTATGCATGCACCAGTTGGCTAAAAGGTGAATAGACTGATGCGGTGCAAAAACTAGATGGAGGAAATTATCAAACTGTTTTCTGCCAGTTCCATAGTGCTGCTAGCAGAACAGACTATGGGAACATTCCTCATCCATTTCAGCTGCAGTATCCACTGCTTCATCTTAAACTCAACTATATCCATTTACCTGGCTCAAGGCTGTTTAAAGCTCCCTTTGCACTGAGTTGATAGATCACTGTGGCACATGTTTACTGGTCTTCCAACTCTGATGGAAGGTTAATAGCCCCCCTAAGAGATAGGTGACAACTACGAAAGCCTAGGGAGGGGGAAAAGGCCTTCATTGTACACAATTTATACCTAAACAGAAAGAGCACAGAAAATATCTGCCTAGGTTCTTAAATGAATAAACATGGGAATAGACATCCAAAAGCAAGTCCTAGCTTTGAGAAGTGCTAAACAATGTGCTGCAATGCTATATGTGGGGATATTGATATACTACAAATTACATTATTTTCATGACACATCAAAACTAACGGAAGACGTGCTTGCCGATAAACTCGTGGTCAGAGGCTCAATGAGTCAAGTTTCAGCTGCTGACTCTGCTGTCTTCTGACCTCCTTCCCTCTGACCATGGTAGCTTTGTCTGTGTAAGCCTCAATCCCCAGTCAGTAAAACAGGTATGACAAAATTTCCCTAACTCATGGTTTTAAGAGGATTAGGAATTGTAATAACTAGACAGAGTAAGTGCGAAAGTAATTTAGCATTTAAAGTTTATAAATGCGAGACTGTTACCACAGCAGCTATTTTTGTATGCTAGGGGGACATACTATTGTTAATAAGAAAAAATGAGTCAAATGTATAGCAAATATTAATTAATTGAGTAGCAAACAATGAGCATTCTTTTTTTGGCAGATGAATACTGTTGTTTGCCCAAGAAAATGAGCACCAGTATTCCTTCAAATTCAGAAGATTGTTCATATGCTCATAAAAAAAATTAAAAGATATAATTATGCATAATTCTAATGAGTAATTAAATTTTGAAATTGTGTTCACAAGTATTTGCCAATTATTCAAACAAACTGCAAACTAAATACAGTGCTTCATTAAAAAGAGCATTAAAACAGCAAATTCAAGGACTAAAATATGACAATATCACCACACTTAGGTTGCTTGCGCAATCTCATTTCTAACCCCTTGTCCATAGTAAAGCTTGGCAATATGATAGTATCTTCTAACATCTACAGAACTTTTGTCACATTTAATAGAGACAATGAGTCATATTCAGAGAATTCAGAGAATGGTATTTTTGTTCAGTTTATTTTCTTTAATTCCTTCTTTTTTTTCCTTTTTTTTTTATATATATTTCTGTCAGGCATGGTGTGGCCTAATTCTTTATATACCCCATTTTGCTGAAGCATGGTTTCAACAGTATTTTATATCCCTATATAGAATATTTTATCACCTTAAAGGGCTTCTCTTACTATTTTCTAAAAATTCTACAGTATGTCTTTGAAGTCAGGAAGCTCTCTGTGAATATTTCACAGATTGGAAACTGAGTCATATATAAATATAACATTTAGGAAATCTAATTTGGGGTATTAGCTTGATGTCAATAAATATATTTTTCCTATCAGAGAAGCTCCCATGTTTGAATGAAATTCTAAGTTGTCAGCATTTCTAAGAATTAGGATTCAGGGTGGGTTTCATTCCACTTAAATACATCTGAGCTAGAGCGCAATACATGGAGAGGAAATAGGCACTTAGCAGGCAAATATCTCATCCAAAGGTAAAGCACCAAGATAGGTATAACTCATGCCTGAAGAGTACCTAGCTCTCTCCATCAACAACAAAGGGAGTCAAAATATCAAACTCACATGTAAACATCCGGACTTAGGTGAGATGAACTCAGCCCAGAATTCTTCAGGTTTTTGACCCTTGACATTAAACATCTGAGAATTTCTATTAAATAGTGAAGCATGTCTGACAGAGGGAGTTGTTCTCATAAATCTTTGTTCTGTCTTAGCTTCAACAAATTCTGTGACACCAGCCATTAGAAAGTACTGTTAAATTTAAAAATTATACTAAAGTCCCTTGGCATTTATCAACTTATACTTCCCTTGTTCAGTGGGGAATGGAAGAAAAGTTAAACACTTCTCCAAAAGCATAAATTTGTCCAGTGACATGCCAAGCCCTCTTATCTTCATGGTGCAACTGATGGGACAGCCAGTTCAATGACAGAAAGCTCCCTCTTACATCTCCTAAAAGCTTCAAAATATCTTGTTGTCCTTTTTTTGCCTTACTGAAGACAAAATCCTGCAAACATTGACGGCCAATTCTGTCAGAAGACAAATGGAACACCCCTCTGGACTGCACTTTTTTTCCAGTGAAAACCTTGTGGAGATGGGGCAGGGAAGTAAAGGAAAATAAAAGCCTTTCCTGGTTATAAAGTAGAAAAGCAATGTTCCGTAAAAATCTCTAGCAACATCCACCTGCCACCAGGAATTTTACAAGCCAAGTAGATGATTGTTGCAGTGGCTGCAAATGAAGCCCAGACCACCCATATGGCAGTGCTAATTCAGCCCCCAAAGGACCAATGGTACAGGGAGAGGTCCTCTAGCCCCCAGAAGCACTACCAGAGAAACCCTGTCTTTTCATTCAAGGTATTCTGCTTGCAGGATTGGCTGTCCTATACTTTTTATTTTGAGTTTGTGTTCCAAATATGCTCAAACACCAAAACAGTTTTAAGCTTTACGACATAGGGTTCCATACACATAGGTAACAGTATTTTTCCTCCAGAGCCTACAAACCTAAACAAGCAAGTCAAACATACAACAGCGGAAAATCCAACATGAACAGACTTTTGTAGGTAGGTATCTTCAGTACTTTGCTATTATTGCTGTTTTGCCACTTGTTTATAAAAAGCAGCTCTTCGATTCTTTGACTTTTAGACAATTACAAAGCCAACGACTGGGGTAAGTACCACTCTCTCAGTACAGCCACAATGGAAAATAAAGCTCCTTTTTCTGCAGGATAGCAGGAATCAACAGAAGCCCTCTTCCTGCACAGTGCTGCACCAGGCAAAGCCACACCAGAAGTGTGAGGTGAGAAGGGCTTGATAGCTGCAGAGAGACTAAAGGGGTTTGGGGTGGGCTCTGAATGTTTCAGCCTTGTGCTTAACCAGAACTGATCCCATTCCTCTATTCTTCTCACAGCCGATTTTACATTTTATAGCTTTTCCTGTCATACAGTTTAGCAGCAGTGAATTCTGCTTTCCACAGTGCTTAATGTGTCACTCTTCCCTGCATCTGCATCCTAATTTAATTTCTGTGAATAACCTCCCTTCTCCCTCCCACCCCACCTTTCTCACTTCACCAATCATTGCTTTTAAGGAGGCTCAGCTATTTTTCAAGGGAAAATTAAAAAAGCAGCAGGAGTTCTTTGTACAACTGAGCTGCTCTTCATCTCTCCTTCCCACTTTGTTTCCTCAGGGGTACAGTAACATTATGGGCCTTCCCTTGATGGAGGAAGCTGGTGGCCTCTTGTTCACACACTGGGGTGGAGAGAGCTCAATCTCTCATCATTGGCATAAATATTTAATACTCATGCAAGCAGAACTGTTTCATGATGGCTTGCTAATTATCCACTGTAACAGACTCTGGATCTGATGCCCTTAGATTATTTTCCTTATTGGCTATGCTTTAAAAAATAATTACTCATCATATTTTCAGAAAAATCAAACAGTATGTTTTCATAGCCAAGGCTTTACTAGCAATGGAGAGGATACTAAAAATAGAATGAAAGAGGCCAGTGGTTTGTTTGATTCATTGGCACTGCTTCTAGCGCTGCAGTATGTGAATGGAGTTTGTACAGAGAGAAGAACTCCAATGAAGAGATCTCCCTGATATCCAAAACTGCATGCATTACTACTGTTGAATAAGTAATTAGGTGCAATTTGTGGAAAATGAGCAGATATTTTTAAGCAGAAAAGTTCTTTGTGACTAGGATTGCCATTTTACATACTGCAGATTTGGTGGTATAGAACTCCAAATCATAAGTCAGCATTACATTTACAGTATTCCTTGATCATTGACGTGTGCCCTAAAATGCAGAACTGAAATGACTGTATAATTCAATATCAGACAAGTTGAAACAGACAATTTTCCAAAAGTATGAGTTAGATTTTTTCAAATCTCATGATTTTGCTTTACCAAACCTGACTAAATTTTGGAATTTCAGGTATTTTACTTTATCACAGCCAAAGTGCATAGAGAACCAGTGGAAAAAGACTAAATATGTAAGTTTTGACCAATCAGATGTTGCAATAAGTGAAATTTAAAGCTACAATGAAACATATCTAGAATATGAGAAAATTTAGTAAGAGTGCAAGAAGGGTGGAAGAACAGAAGGGGATTTTGACACCAAATTTACTGTCAATGTATTTGTGTAAGAAGCAATACAGAGGCCAAAAGCAGAATCTGCCAGTATGGAAGAGGCTGTCAAACTTGCCTACAGTTTGGAACCTCAAAAATTAAAAACAGTAGCAAAATGGAAGGAACAGGAGGCTAGTGAGTTCATATATACAATGGCATTAACATGTGACATATGGTTTGAAAATAGACATTATAGAACAACAACTAACAGACATATTAGTCTATGGAGTTTTTTCCTTAAATGCTTTTCAGAACCATACAGATATGCCTGCAGCAGCTCTGCATCAAGGGGACAAAAAAATGCAGGTTCATTTCATATTCCTACAAAAGCATTACAGATTATACAAACTAAAAATGCTTGTCAGTACTAAGAATAAACATCCAGCTACTCTAATGATTATAATAATGCATTAAACAAAACAACTTCCAAAGGTAAAACTCATCCTGTTAACAGGTTTTACTGTTTTACTATAGAACTGCAGCAGACTACTTTCAAGTTTACCCTTCTTCAAAATCCTGTAAACTAGACATTTAAAAAAAAATTCAGTTTTAACATTTTCAATTTATCTTAATGAAAGAAAATTGAAACAGAATTTTTTTGCTTTCAAGCCATAATAAGTCCAAAACAAGATTAAAAAAAAGAGTTGATGCTCTCTCTTTCTTGTAGCCAGGTAGGACACAGGAAGAAAAAGGGATTCTTGGCACTCTATGCATAAGCAAGTGAAAATAAACCACCTTTCTCCTTGTCCCTTGTACTCCAGAAACAGACAGAAATACAAACATCAGCTGATGCATACAGGACAGTGAAATCAATGAAACAGTGACACATCTACCATAAGAGACTACAATCAAAGCTTCTAGGATGAATTTCAGAATCAAGTAAATCTTCCATCTTGGCAAAATTCTTCTGCTATATTTTTTTCTATGGCACTGTAGGATTGGCTATGTTATGTCATGAAGCATGCGAAGACTAAGTATTTTTTATTTACAGCAAAGAATCTAAGTCCTTGTTTGAAATGCAGAACTTAGGTGGCAATTGAATATACAGCTAAATTCAGATTATTTACTAGTGATAGAGCATTGGCTCAAGTACAATACATGTTTTCAAGGATCTTGTCCTGAATAATATTAAGAACTGGTATAACTGATATACAGTTTAATCATGAAATTGTGACTGATTCATACAGGCTAAAGCACTGCTACTAGTTACCGTGTAGGCATCACATCCACAGATGGGGAATAGAAGACATACGAAGAACTGTTTCCCAATATATATATATGCATGTATACATACATATACTTTCTGTGAAGAAAAAAACCCAGAAATTACAGAATCCCTTTGGACTGCAGTAAAGCTGACTTTTTCCCCCAAAGCTGGGAGTGTACTTGTGGTATTCTTTGCTGACTCTTCAATCACTAAGCCTCTAGACTTCCCAATGACAGAAAACAGTTGATATTTAACTCCATTCTACAGTATTATGTTGAATTGTTGTTTGAACATCAGGGGAAACCTCCCTTTGGTATAAAGAGCTGGAGAAAAACGGCAACCATGGCAGCCATGTCTGAAACTACTCTGTGCCCCAAACTGTCAGGGAAAATTCTTCAACAGCTTGGATTTTCATTCTTAGTAAATTAACTTTTTATCCTAGCAAAAAAAGATCATCACCTCTCTGAACTTCTCCCCTAATGCAGATTTTCTTTGTATTTTCCTCATGCAGGAGTCACTTCTGTGGTGCTGTATCACAAGTCAAGTACCTTATGACAAGTCATTTATAATCTTTCTTAATACTTTCAAATTCATTCCCTATTATTTTTTCTAAAGCTTGAACAATCTCTACAGAATAGCAAATTAATATAGGGTATAACTGCTGTACATGTGACCTGAATTTCTGTGGGTAATTACTAGTCTGGGTTATCTATGGGAAGCAAATACACATCCATGGGCAGTTTAGACCAGGTAATTTCACCTGTTTCTCCAAAAGGTCTGCATTTGGAGCATATGTTGATTTTGCAGACCAGTTTATATAGTGATAAATGCAAGCTTTTGATAAGCTAGGGTACTATTATAATCAAACATTGCTTGCATTTTAAATTACTACCATTTCTTATGCAACATATAATGAAGGATAATGCACGTAGCTTTAGAGCTCATTTTGAGTTTCAAAACAAGTTACAATGCAATCACCTATTAACCTTTTCATCCCAAGGGTTTTTCTACAAAAAGCTAATATCCCTGACAGCTCCTTGTTTATTTTCAGATCCATGCACTGTTTGCCACTAGTGCCCTTGCAAGCAGATTCACACCTTGCAAAGTCCCTGACCTTGTAGTCATTAAAATCCAATCACACACTGGGCAGGCTTCCATATTCATTAGGACAGCAAGAAGATAGATTTGAACATGCCTCTGAAGTGACCAATACATTCATCAGCCAATTTCCATCTTCTTCAACAATTTCAGCTTGCTTAGGGATATTACTAGATTAATTGATACAGAAAATCTTTTGCAACAAAACAGTAGCAATGTTAAACAGATGCAATATGTTTCTAATTAAAAAGACAATGATCAAACATAAGTCATAAATTATAGGTCATCCTATGAATACACATATGAAGTTCCTAGAAAAGTTCTTTTTGCTTATGCTTTTGATGTAGGGGTGAGAACATTTTTTTCAAAGCACATGATAGTGAAATTAGTATCTAAAAATAACAAAAGCCATGTCTACAACTAAAGGAAACTTCGTGTAGGATATTCTGGGGAAAAATTAAACCTACCACTGGAACGTGCTAAATAACCCTATTAAGTTCCTATATATCTATTTCGTAAACACATTTGGAAGGTAAAATTTTAACTCATATAGTTAGGATTAATGATACCCACAAAAAGAACAACAACACCTGCAAGAAACAAACTAAGACCTAAGTGTAACATTTTCTCCACTCTATTTTGACATACACTTGCTTTCGTCTACACAGATTGTTCTTATGGAAAAGTGAAATTTATGTGAATATACTTTCAGAAAAAAAAAATATTTTTCACACTGGGAATACTTAGGCATGACCTCTTCTGGATTTAAAGCAAGAGGGATTTGAAAGAAGGTGGGATGAAGGAAGAAGTTGCAAATACATAAATAGCAAGCCTCAAAGGAATCACTATATGCCCGACAGGTTGCTCAAAAATCTGTGTTTCCTCTCATCACACACATTTAGCACATTTACAGAATTACTGTTCAAAAACATTTAGTTTTACCTGGCAAAGGCCATAGTTATATCAAAAAATTTTCAAGGGGACTGAGCTTCAATACTTTGGTCAAAGGTCTCTTTGCACAGAAAGCAGCTGAGGGCAGGTTGTAAACTCCTCTTGAATTTTTAGGTTTATTGCTATATTGTGCAGGGGAATGCATCCACATGAGTTTTCATGAAAGCACAGTCAAGAAGTTTTAAACACCCACATTTCTTATTCCTTGTCTTAAAGTTGTAAATAACATTGCTAATTAGCCTTGCAATTTCATTCTGGCAGCCATTTTTGTTTATTTTTTACTGAGATCTGTCTGAGGTACATCAGTGACAACAAATCAAACCAGGGACCTATTGGAGAGAACTTTTGATTAAGAAGGCTTTTGCTTGATTAACAGCTTTTCAGTAACATTTGAAACAAACCACCTCTTTCTACAGATTCGTCCAGCTGACACTAGAAGCTGAAAACAGCATGTGTCCTGCAGGGGGCTGACCCATGAAATTAATGTCTTTCTGTGTTCATAGGCCAGCATACCACTTACACGTAACTCCAATGAATACAAGATTGTTAAAAAAAAAAAAAAAGAGACTAAACACATTAATATCTTAAAAGAAAACTATTTTAAGGACCAAAGTTAATTCTAAAACTGGGTTCTTAAGGAGAGAAGAGAGAATGATAGAAAAATCAATATTGCTTTGAAAATGCATTCCCCTAGATAGGAAAAGGGCTGTTGTCTTGGGAATCTACTGTATAATAAGCAACTGGTTATTTCCCCATGTTTGTTCAAGACCATGTGATGAATGTCCCAAAACAGCATCTGTAACTATAAAACTAGTATTATAGACTTTCCATACTACTGCACAGTAAACAAGTGGATACAGAACAACACTGTCTGTATCCTTTGTGTAATGGTCAGATATTTTTCATTTATACTGCCCTTTCACAACCTGTATTATGCTCACATTGAGCCAAAGCTCAAAGGCTTTGGCACCCAGTTACACCATAAATTGAAATAATGTGAATGATTTTATATAGTTCTACAAAATGTGTCTAGGGTGCTGCGTGTGTAATGTGAACAATTTTGCAGCCAAGACTTTTTCTGTGTAGAAAACTAAGACCCCGAGCTTTCCTCTGCTTCTGAAGAGAGCAGGGATGTTTATGGCAATAAATACACTCTTTTGAAAGCAACTAATTTTAACAGGCCCATTAGTCTTTACTGAATTAATATAAAGATTTTTCTTTCAAGAAAATTAGGTTCATGAGCATAAATGCAATTAGCTGGCATTACCTTTGCACACAAGAGAGACATTTCAAGTCATTACATCATACATCCTACATATTCAGCAAATTAAACATACCCCTGATACTTCAGGAACACAGTAGCTGAGAAGGTGAATGTCTAAAGCAGTATATAATAAATTATTCATAAATTAAAGTAAATACAGAATTTTAAAACAATACTACTGTTGGAACACAAACCATATATACTATAGCTTCTTCAATGCCTATTTTCAGGAATAAAATTGTGGAAAACATTGGCACTCTCTTTCCCATTGTTTAGAGAGGAAATTTCTCTTTTTAATGTTCAGAATTTTATTTTGTAAACTATTATCAAAGTATAGTAATTTAGTTATAAATAGTTATTACTTGAATGATGAAAACCAAAGATGGTTTAAAGAAATAAATTAATAAAAAATGAAAAGCCATATATTCTGATTTAAAAAGGAAGAAGCCCAGTATAATAAAAATTAGGAACTGTCCATTCTTAAAATTAACACTTTGTGTTTACACAGCCTGCTTTTTTTTTCTGTTGGCATTAGCACTCTAACTCAGTTTTTAAACACAGTTAAATTCACAAAGGAGTTGAGGATCATTAAGATTTTGATTTGCGGAGGGACTGAGAGTCTACACGGCCTGTTGCCTTCAAATGACTCCGTGACCTCCTCTGCATCTTTGAAAAACTAAAAACAGGTTCTAAAACTTTATCCCACACATAACTAGTCCTACAGCCATGCAGTTAGTCTATATGAATGTGAAAACATCAGGTGATGTGAGGCCACCAAAAAAGTGGGGGGGAAAAAACAAATCCAAAACCTAATAAGCATACATGGAAATAGTCAAAATGAGCACAAGAGAGTATCAGCTCACATCACCTACCTGCAGACAAGCAGCAGGTACAAGAGTGTTGCCTTGCAGTAGGCCAGCACACAGTGCTATTTTGTTGGAGTGGTGACAACACTGATCAGTCTCTGGGTTGCATTATCCATAGTTGGACTGTATTTAATATCTTTTAATGTCACCATTCTACTTCTGTTTTAATTAATCTTTCTTTATTCAATTCAATTATATAATTATTTGCCTATTTGATTCAAAACATAGTTTTCTATGTGGCAGCTAGTCTCACTCTCACTTCGTCTTGTTGTAGAAGAATTTCACTACTCAGCTTCCAGACTTCAATAGCTTCAGATGACTTTCATCCCAAAGCTCCATTTATTTAAGATACCACTGATCTTCTGTTTTCAGTGTGTTTTAACGGGGCACAACCATTACCTGAATATATTTCACCAAATAATGTTTCAGCATGAAAATCTGTTATGTTAATAACTAATTCCCCAAAACTCATTTTCTTTAAACAAGGATGAGAATGAAATTGGGCATGGATTTCCTGTTCATGGCTCCAGCTGGAATTACAGATTTAATATAATTATTATTTCCGTGTTTATTAAGCCTCCAAAGTGCTTAGTACAGAGCCAGTGAGTGCTTAGAAAACTTGATAATAAAGCACAACTTAGAAAAGTAATAATGGTTCCACTTAAAAGGCAGGATTTAACAAAGGTTCATCATCTTCCAAGTCATAGCAATAGAAGGATGCTTAAAATAACTATGACTGTAGGAAGAAAAAAATCAAAACACTGCCCCAACACAAAAAAAAAAAAATAAATCCATGCATCCCAGGAAATAGAGGATCAACTCAAGGGAAAAATAAATCAACATTAATTCTCTCTTTGTCATGGATACTTGATAATTTACTTACTTGGTCGTCATGGATACTTGATAATTTACTTAACTTGGTCATATCCCTGCACTCTCAAGGGTGACAGAAGGTGTGGACATTCCCAATGTCTTGTATCCATGGTGTGGTCTCCAAGAGAGAAGAATCAAAGATCCCACACACTGTATAAGTGATAAGAAAAAACAAAAAGTGGGAGAGAGGGATCTTTTGTTTGTTTTGCTTTGATAGGGATTTTTTTGTTATTGTTGTTGGGATTTTTTTCTTTGCTTGCTTTAGGGGAGGGAGTGTGAAGCATTCTCTTCTGCAATATTATGTAGAACAGAAAATACTGTTGGTTATAAGGGTTGCACACTGCTATGCTTTTTTTTCTTCCAGCATTCACAGGAATAGATATTTAAGTCTTCATGGACCTTATTTTCTTTCTTCAGACTAAGCTCTGGAATTAAATCTTTGTTCTAGGGAAAGGGGCATATTCCCTGGCTGCTTCAATATTATTCAGGCACAGAATATACTACCCATTGACCAGCAGCCACAAAGTCTGCCATTCTCCTAGACTGCAATGAAAACTGTTTATAGAATTGTAGAATCATTTAGGTCAGAAAAAACCTGTCAGATCATCGAGTCCAACTACACTGCCATGTCCACCACTGAACTATGCCACACCTGCACATACCTCCAGGGATGGTGACTCAACCACTTCCCTGGGCAGCCTGTTCCAATGCTTGGTAACCCTTTTGCTGAAGAAATTTTTCCTAATATGTAATCTAAACCCTCCCTGGCATAACTTGAGGCCCTTTCCTCTTGTCCTATCACTTGTTACTTGAGACTGATACCCACCTCACTACAACCTCCTTTCAAGAAAAGAAACAATCACAACCAAGAAAGAAAAGACTCTACAGTAGAAAGAGTATAAAGAACTTAGCAATTTCAAAGTTAAATTTAATACAAAATGATCCCAGCAGTTCACAAGAGCAGCAGCTAAAATGTAGGCGGAGATTTTTTGGTGCAGCAGTGGGTGGTGATTTTTAGGGCACTTTATATTTAATTAGCTCAAAGTATACAACTGAATTGCTTGTGAAGAAGCCAAGGCAATTTTAAGCTCCTATTCAGAAATTTTAAAAATAGTAATTACACAATATAACAAACACACACTTGCATTTTTACAGTTTTCTCCCTCTCTTCAAAATGTATGCATTTTCTGGAGGATTTTTTTTTCCTGGATCTCTCAGTGTTGCTGAATTCAGGAATCAAAATAATGGCCTTTCACCTAGTTGTGAAGGCGAAGAATAGTTATCCTATCCAAAGAACAGAGAGGTATTGATGAAGAAAAATCAGAAAAAAGGTGATACTAGCTGTGAATCATGCAACTGTTTTTCAAAGTACAAGACACTGGCTTTTTTTAAAAATAATTTTAGAATTTTAAAGATAGAATTTACTTTGAATCAAAACAAAATCCAGTAACTCCAAGATTATGTACCTAGGAGAATTGTGAAGCATTTTCACTTCAAGATGACCACATATTCAGTGAAATATGGTTTCATGAAAAGGTATCTAACCATCTCAATTAATTACAAAAAGGTATGTGATCTTCCATCTGATTAATGATTCCAAAATTGTTTGTCTAGAGGGAACCTTGCATGACATTGAGTAGGGGACAAACCACAAAAATGAGAACAAGCAGAAAGTTACTTTTGCTTCAGTCATAAATAATGTGAAGGATTTGATGCAGCTGTTCCACAGGGAATCTGTAATGCCAAGACTGAGAATTTTGATATTGCTTTCCCCTACCTCACACTGCAAGAAATGATTGCCAAAATCTGTCAAGTCAGTATTGACATTTACTGATATGCAACATAACATGGAAGTTTGAGATGAACCTTAAGAGTAATAATATATGTAAAATTTTTTACAAGATTTAAAATATCAAGTAAGAGGGGGTGGGGGAAGAGAGAGATTACAGTGACCAAGATGCCAAAAATAATTATAGGGCAGAGTAGAGTATTGTTTGGAACTAAAAATATGTTGCCACAGCTAACACCTGATAAATTTTCTACAAGATGGTAACCAGATCTTTGGATTTAAGGACACAGTGTTCCAGTGAAATATGAAAAGAAGACTACCCATCTGGTATCTCAAGTTTATACATCAGGAAAACATTTCATGAGAAAGGAAATGTGATCTGCACAAGTATTTCAGACTAGAATCATCAATATCTCATATGGGAAATCCAGTGGTTACAGAATTATAGTTTAGATAGCAAAGGAGAAGCAATATTGAAATGGCAGTTATCCGAATATATTGTAATTTGATCCTGCAAAGTATCCACATCACTGGAATTGCAACTGTGCTTCAAGTCCAACAATTGCTTAAGTGTTTGGCTGACCTACAGCGTTAACGACAGCTGGGACAGGCATCTTGTAAGTTCCTGAGGAAACTGGATTTATATTTCTTACTATTCAAAATGTTCACTGGACATCTCACTTTGATACTTAAGCATCAATTAAAATCTGCAGATGACAAAACTTGAAGTTGCAATTATATAATTTTGGTTATTTCCCAGGCTAAATTTAAGGAGATTTAACACACACAGTTCTCAGGACAAATATATTCAAGATAAAGCCAACACAAGGACAGAGTCTGTCTCTTCTCCCAAAGGTTTAGTTCTAGTTTTCCTCTCTTTTATGAAATGAGGCCACTTTTACCTCTTCACTGCATTTTCCCTGAAGCAAACATTGCAGCCTTCCCCCACTGCTAGCAGGCTTAAACTGTCATCTAGTCTGACTGCATCATTTTAGCTACTATTGGCCTCTCCTGCCCATTTGCTCCTGGGGTCTCACTTGCTTTTACTCTGATCCCTGGAGGCTCTACTTCCTCATCATGACCAAACAGAAGAACATGGATCAGTCATGGAAGTGGCTACATGACAACAAGACAGAGCCAAACTGAGTATTACATAAAGAAGAGAAGAGCCAGCATTCAATGAAGACACGTTTACTATGTTCTAGTGGCCAGAAGCACTTTTTAAAAAAAAACCAACCACCATAAAGTAGTCCTACAGCAAACCCACAATGTTGGAGAAAAAAGGAATGAACAGTAATACATTTGTTAATGCAGACACACAAAACATATGTAAAGAGGGATGCATTTTTAGAGAAGAACTGAGCAACAGGGAATATTAGGATAAAACTAAATAAATGTGAGTTCACGATAAAATTACATTGTATGAGAAACTTTTTTAGTGGCATATTTACAGTGCTCTATTTAGACTGTACTAGTGAATTTCTGGAATACTGTAAAGGCAGAAAAAGGCAAAGAAAGTTGAAACAGCAAAGTAGTAGCGATTCTTGAACATATGGCTCACAAAACAAAATTAAAAATATTTGTATTCTCCCTGAGGAAACTGAATTTAAAAGTGAGCACAGCTCTGTATAAATACATGGGATCGATGAGTAGGCCAGTTAAGTGTTTAATTGAATACTAGCAACAAAGTGCAATGGATGCAAGCTAACCAATATGGTACAGTTAGTTTGGCTCAAACTTTTTCAGAAGTATGCAGCTTAAGCATTAATCTGAAATATATATTCCAAAAGCCTCTTTGCACTCACAGATATTAGTATAGTAATGGCACATATATATGTATATATATAACATAAACATGTGTGTGTATGGGTAGACACATTTACACACACAAGTATCCCAATTTACAGATAAATGATTTCAAACAAGTAATTTGGACTACATATTGCAACAGTGGTGAAATATGAGGGAAAGAAAAATCCATATTCATTCAGGTTTCCAACAGACATTTATGAGAACTTACAAGAAGTAGTATGCCGAAAAAACGTGAATAGCTCACTATCTGCATTGATCCTGAAATATCTTACCTGAACTATCAGACAGTTTTTAGTACTTCTGAAGTAGTCAATAATCGGTTTATGAGTGATTCACAAATTGAGAAGTCCACATATGTTATTAGAAATAAATCATACAATAATAGAGGGTCCTGTAAAAATGTATTAGTAGTGACATAAAATTGTAAACAATTGGGTCAGCTCTATCAAATCAAAGAAAATTGCACCCTGCTGCAGGAAAAGAGTCACTTGAAAAACAGCGGAAGCTTTAGTTCCCTAGAGATCTACTTTGTGTATGCTTGAGGGGCTCTTGCAACAAGAGAAACTACTTTATAATTCCTAATTAGTTGGGAAACACAAGATTGGAAAATTCAGTAGTAATGCAGTGCTACTTCCTGCATTTACTTCAAACAGGTTTTAAATTTCCTAGGACGATTATTTTAAAACAAGTTTCATACAACAGGTTTCAGGTACTTTGCCAAGGTATTTCATGTGACTGGTCCCTATCCCTTACTGGTCTTTCTAATTACACCTGCAGACCCATTAAAGTCTCCAGAAACTTTCTTCCCTCTTCTGATGGCAATCCTGACCTTAGATACTCAGTCTGCCAGCACACAGGACACAGTTCAGCAAGAAGAGGTGCTCAACACCAGTTCTGGCTAGGAGCACCCACCTCCTGCCCCTCGACACTGCCTGCTCCTTCCTGCTCCTGCTCTGCACAGTGCTGTGCTGACACAGCCATCGGCCCAACTGTCGGCCCAGGCCCGGGAATGAAACAGGATAAAGAAGTAGATGAGGAGGAAGAGGCTTTGTTTTTAATCTAAATCAGCTCCCTGATCTGATCTGTTGCACTTCACAGCCTCACAAGCAATGTTCAGGGACTTGGCAATAGAAGATATGGTCAGGGGAGGAAACTACTTAAACTGTCTTTGCGGTATCAGGGAACTAAATTCTCATTTTGTGTTTTAACCAGCTGACAGCTCAGCAACAGAATAAGCATGATAGGAGATACAGATGGACAACTTACTCCATCCCAGTATATTGCCAGTTTGGTTAAATTCCCCTAAAAATGCCCATTTTATTTTCTCACCTCTTACCATCCTAAGCTTTCTAAGTTATCGAAGTGTCAGATGGATTTAAAATGAGATTACAATATTCAGTACACTCTTAAGCACTCATTTAAGTAACACAGCTAGCAAACATCCAGTACACACTTTACTGAGTAAAATGGAGGTTACATTAAAATAAAATTAATCTTAGATGCCATCTATTAATTAATCTTAAATACACAAAACAAAAGTATTTGCCAACATCTGATCAATTTACTATTGTTCTAATGATCTCAAAGAACATCTCTCTCCCAGCACAATACTTCACAGAAAAATGCGCTCACATGCAGTCTGAAAGGTCCATTCTCCTGGACTCATTTGGCTGCCTTTCTGTAAATGATGGCACTAGTGTTTTGGTAGTACTCAAAGAAAGGCGGATTGTAACTCCATGTATTAGCTTTAATTAACTTTCAAAGTTGCAGCAATGTGGCCTGGCATGAGGCAATGAAATGATTTGGTTGCAGAGGCTGAACACGTGCAAGAAGGAGTTTCTTGAGCAAGGTATTAGTATGTTCAGAGTAGATGGAAAAGGAAGGCTTTGAGCACAACTGGCCACCTGAGCTCTCACTGTGACTGAAAACAATTGCCTTCACTAACCTTCTGTTTCAGAAACAGCAAATTTTTTAGGTCATCCCTAAAACGGGGATTTTAAGTTCTCTAACCTTCTGAATGTATATTGGTGATGACAATCTCTATATAAGTAATAACCCTTTATATTGCAATCTATTTTTACCCATAGATACAATGGAGTAGAATTTACTCACGTTACTTTCAGCTAACCTATATCAGTATTGAGTGTAACACGTTTCATTCATTGTAAAGCCCCAGACAATCTTTTTTATCCACAAAATCTTTGCTCAATGGCATCTGAGTGAGTGCCAAGTCATCAAAAATGTACTTTGTTATCACTTTTATTGCCGTTTTGTGTGCTAATGGAATATAAATAGAAACTGAAGAAATCTTTCTGCTTAGATTTTACTTAGCAATGCCAAACGTAGTTCATAAAGCCTCTATTTTAACTTTGTTGTAAGTACTTCTCCATTCCTCCACCTATGTATTATATTCTGGTAATATTAGGAACAGAAATTACGCGATCTTAACAGCAAGTGTGCTACACAATCTGATCTATGTGTCTATCACAGTGCAGGCAATAGAGAGACATATGGAGCCAGAGCTTCCTGACTGCTTACATGTCAATGTTTATGTTC
This sequence comes from Elanus axillaris, assembly GCA_026212715.1. Classification (NCBI taxonomy): domain Eukaryota; kingdom Metazoa; phylum Chordata; class Aves; order Accipitriformes; family Accipitridae; genus Elanus; species Elanus axillaris. The sequence goes on along the minus strand of JANZLQ010000031.1, from coordinate 18,353,064 downwards.
TGGCCAAAATTTAGCCATCAGTGTATTTAAAAACAGCATCAAACAGCCATCATTAAAATAAGAAATTTTAACAAGGGCATTCCAAAATCATTTTGCATTTTGAAAGTCACATCTTACTTCCACAGGACCTTAAGGAATACCTTTGGGAAGTGAGAAAAAGAAATACCATATAGATTTTATACTACTCATCCATCCACCTGCACTTTTGTTTTCTGTCACAACAATTAGAGAAAAAAAATCCTGCACCAAAGTTCGGCACAACAGACGTTTGGCCTTTAGCATGATTAGATTATTCTATTTGAGTAATGGTCCTTGAAAACAGAGTATTGTGTACTACTGAGGGCCAAATCTTTAGATGGCATAACCTGGCATAACTCCATTGATTCAGTAATATGAATCATAAACTCTCTGAGTAAAAGATGTATCATTTTATGCTTGGAATGTGCCACTCACATTGTGGGTGTTACTGTAATTCGGCTAGATAAAAAATGCTAATAGCTGAAAACTGAGTCTTTCCAGGAGACATGAAACCAGCTTCTAAGTAAAGAAGAGTCCAAATAGTAACTAATCAGAAAAATTAATCATCTTAGAGACTACTATACCAACAATTTCTAGCAAGTTCAGCACTGGTATTTTCCTATGACATTTTTTCACTCCATAATAGTGTTCATTGGTAACAGAACACCATAAATCCTTTTTCATTAACATGTAGAGTTTGATGTTAAGCCACGTTTTCTGAGGTCAGCTATCTGTGAGTGTAGTTATTTCTATATGATGGAAGACACTCAGGAATCATGCAATCCCCCACCAAAAAGGGGAGGATGTGGAGTAGGACTACAACAATGGGAACTTCATTAACAATACATACAATGCAACAAGAACAGATTTTGACTTTCACAAAGCTAAAAAAAGGCAGAAAAAAAGGAAAAAGAGATTAATACAAAATGTCAGCACTGCAAAAGACAATCCAGAAGCCCAAATCTATTAAGAAAACTAAATAATTGCTCATCTAATTCAAAACTGAGCAAGCTGTAAGTTGATCCTGCAATAGAAAACTGATCAAGTGGTTAAAAAAGGCAGGAGGAGGAAATGTTTCACAATTGTGACTGGATGCTTTCTCATTTTCCCATTTGCAGAAAACCAGGAGAATTTGAAACTGAACCCACAGGAATAAAAACTACCATTTGCTCTCTAAGCATATTCAGTTCTGACTGCCTGCTCCTATTAACCAGCTTGTCACCAGAAAATGTTCCTTATTAAATTGTCCAAGTAATAAATTATTATTATAATAATGTTTCTCTGTTTCTCTTCATATAAAATTAATGTATCCAGACTGGCATTGTATTCACTACACTTTGCACTTTAAATGTAAATATTATCAGTTATTTTCATTACAAACCTGTTGTACTGATGTTTCTGTTGTTAATTCAATTTTCCTACCACCCGCTTTGCTCTTTTTCAGCAAACATGCAACATGCTCTTCATGAACCCAGACAATTAACTCTGCCGGGCAAAACAACTTCTGCTACCAGACTGTGGTCATGTTGGACTTAATATGTTTCACACAGGAAAGTCAAATGGAGAGGCAATAGAGAGCATTTGATAGCAACAGAATTCAGTTTACTACTACAATTTCAGAACACACAGGGGGAAATGGTCTGTCTTGCTAGAGCTAGCAATGTTTATTGTACAAGTATTTTGAGATTAGTCATATTAATGATCTGTAACACATTTTCGACTCTCGAAAAGGAAGGCTGGCAAAGTATGAAAAGAGAATGGAGACAAGGGAAAGTCTCACCCCAAGACAGAACAGAGCTGAAGGAACAAAAGAAAAAAACTGAATCAAATTTAGCAATGAAGCTATGTGTTATCAAAACTGAGACAAGGGTATAAATGTGTTTGTTGCGGCTTCTTACGTTACTCTGAGATACTAAATTTGAAATTTGAAAGAGTACTTCAGGGGCTATTTCAAAACAATACTCATATTCATTGTATTACTCTTCTGTTTACATCAGAAACTCAGTTACACCTTTTAATGGCTACTGACCTGCATATTTTCATGGCACTCCCATACTACATGAAATGTTTTAGGATTAAGAAAGGGAACACCACCAGAATAGCAATTTCAGGAAGCATTAGATGCTCTAAAAGACAATGTGATTCTTAAGGGAAAGGAGGAGGAGGGAAACATGAAGACCATTTTGTTGCAATTTCAGGAACAGCATTCTCCTTGGAGAACAGCCACTTTGATATGCTTAGAGAGAATCCTTTCTGTGATCTGTCAAGAAGTACCTATTCTCTTTCCTGGTGACTTCTTTAAATACCGTTCCTGCTTAATAAATTTATGGCACCCAAATAACCTTACTTTTCCCTTGGACAACATCTGTACAATAAAAAGTCTGCATGATAGCAGGAAGGGAAATGCATGAATTATTGTTTTTCTTGGTTTGTTTTAAAAAACAATTAAATCTTTTCCATCTTTCCTAACTCCCACCATATAACTATAGAGTAAGATAAAGAATGTTTAAACATCTTAACAAATCACTTTCAGATCTGTTTTCTGAACGTTCAAGTTCAGGAGGGTTTGGGTTGGTTCCAATATTCCTGAAATTATTTACATCATCGACATAACTGTGTAACTGCAAACAAAGCTAGAAAATTGTGTTTTAAAAAGGTATGGCAATAGATCACAAAAAAATCCCAAAAGCATATTATCAGACATTATTTCTCATGATTTGAAAATGTTTAGTATCAGGAAAAGATACTAAAAAAATGGTTAGATGCACAGATATTGTACTATTTTATTCTTCTTTGGGAAAGGACATATTACAAGTAGTTCTTTACAGAAATCCCAAACAAGAGTATTCTTTATCTGATCCTGATAAAAAGCAGGAATAATTAAGAGCTTCAGAAAATCTCATTATATTAGTAACAAAGAACAATAGTGGGAAAATCAAAACATTCTTTACATCAGAAATGTATACTATTTTAGTGAGTTTGATTTTACAGAATATTCAAAAACTTTTTCAGATTACTTGCACAAAAAGTAATCTTTTTAAACCAGTAGATTTCTCAAAGAATAACTTAAGTACTTTTAATTCCTGACTAGTAAGATTATAAATTATCAATACTCACTCTCTCATATCTTATTATTTTCAGAAGACTACAGTAATTTTTTCTGATTCCTCTAAAATAATGAGCAGCAGAATCTCAATTTAATACTGGGGTCTCTATGCCCATTTCGTATTTTGCAATGTTTGACTTCTACATTGTACAATGCTGTACAGAACTGAGGCCAGACAAAAGTTGCTAACCCAAGGAACTCAAAATGCATTACTAAAGTAGGGAAGTAAAACATCATCATTCACATTCCACAGATGAGAAGCCACTAAATCAATAGCCTGAGGTTACTAGTCAAGTCACTTCACAATCCTTTTTTAAAATTACAACCAAATCACCCACTACGATCATTTCAAACATGCTTAGCATATTTTAGGGACAATATTAAAATATTAAAGGCATTTTTTAATGAATGAAATGTGACTGTAGGTCTTGAAAGTACCAAATAAATTCTATTTCCAGGACTGTCACACTAAGATACAATCTGGGCCAATGCTTTTCTTGGAAACATGTCTAGGAAGACAGACATTTGTACCAATGCTCTAATGACTGTGTGCTGCAGAACAAGCAGTTCACTATTTCACAATCTGCTTCCTGTAACAATTCTGCTCAAATTTGCAAGGCTTCCCAGCACAAGTTCTCTGTCATTGACTTACATGGGGACAGAGGACTCACAGCCTTCATGAAAACAGAAAGTATTTCCTTCTGCTGCCTTCGCCTTTCAGACCTTCCAGCACTGCATATTTGTTAGGTACCACCTTTACAAGTTCTAAAGGGAACCTGTTGATTTTGCAGTGGAGTTAAAAAAAAGGAAAAAAAAAAAAAAACAAAAAAAACCCAAAAAACAACTGTCTCTGAAAAAAACCAACATATATCCTACTCTCCTCTGTGAAGGTTTAGTCTGTATTAAGGTAGCAGCCAGGAAACCAGTCATTTTTCATGTATTGCAACAGATCTTCTTAACACCATTATTTACATACTATTGATTTGTTATGTTTGGCCATTTGTTTGTGGGTGAAATACTGTAAACATATTTCATTTTCTTTTGACTTTGCTTAAAAAGCTTACCAAAATCTTCTCTTTTTTCCCTTATAAATACTCTATGTTCTTTTCATCCTGTTGGAAAAATGCTACGTAACGATAATCCAGGACACTAACATTACTCTCAGTGAAGTATCATCTGTGGGCTTCTTTAAGATCTGAAGCATTGAATGGATGATTCTAAGTACTTCTTTCACTCTAGAGACTTTATTTTTCCTCTTTTACAATTAAATGGAAAGCATGGTTTCACATAGTTTAACTCTATGTTCCTCTATTTAAAATCCTCTAAACAACACCAATAATTTTGAACCAGTTAATACCTTTAAAAAGCAGATCAAGATTGCTCAAAAAATACACATTAGACAAGGACAATATAAAATCTACTTTCCACTTCAGATTCAGCTAGAAGACCTGCTATACTAATACCCTGGAGGCAATACAGTGTATAAATCCTTTAACAGCAGCTTCTTTGAACACAGTAGCTGATCTGAAATGCCCGGTGATTTAAATCCAAGTCGTACACAAAGTAATCCTCAAACAACTGAATCCTATTTAACTTCTCAAAACATCTGAATTTGAATGTAAGAAAAGAAAGCATTTCCAAAACCCCACTTTTAAATACACATTTAACCTTAATCTCTTTTTCTGATTCTTTCCTGAAGTATACCACCTGTACATCCATCTCAATTACATGCTCATGTATATACATATATTTAAATGTATAATGTATGCAGCTTACTAAGAACAGATTCAAATGTGAATTTTCCTCAGTTCTAAGACTACAATTATCAATGCCTGATCACAGTTTGGACAGCAATATGCTGTATCTATGCTCTATGCTTTTTTGAGCTGGTAAACAGGAAATATTTATTTGGTATTTTCTCCTTTTCCAATACAAGAAAATTACAAAAAAAAAATAGAAGGCAAACAAAACTAAGTAAATCCTATTCCCCACCAAGCCCAAACCAAGGTATTTCAAAATTATTAATGAGAGAAAACTGGATAGCCATACAAGAACAAATAATTTATGCTATGACTTATACCAGTGTTATATCAACATTTAGGCCTACTGTTATGGTACTCATTTGCAAACAAGTGCTGGGTTGGTGCAGCAAATCTGTGTGTGAAAGACAAAAGTGCTGATTCAGATTACTTCTCTCTGGACTGACACGAGGAGAAATTTAATCTCTATATTAATCCATCACCACTCCAAATCTCAGATGGTACAACTCCACTACATGCATTCCTTGAGCAGAGTATCAAGAATGCAGCTCAAGAAGCTTACTTTTAGTTACTGGCTTTCTGCCAGTACCCATTTTTTTTCCCATCAGCCTAAAGCCATGACTGGGTAAGATGTCTACAGCCTCTAGCCTACCTCATATCACATCAGGAGAGGACCCAGTGAAGCTGCCAACTCTAAATCAGAGAATTTATTAATTTTATAATTCATGGCACTCAGAGGCTTTGACTCTTACCCCTGAAGCCCAAAACAAAACGGATTCAAAACCTACTATTTCTCCAGCTTCTTAATTCTCACCTCTTTGCTTGAAGCTACTACCCATGGCAGAGAGGACCATTTCTGTGCCTCAGCCATTCCAGTTCAAAGCCTAGTGTCTTTACCGAGCCAGACAAAAAAGCAGCAAAAGCAAAGGCAAATGTCCACTTCTGTCAGCTTTGCTACAGCTTTACTGCACAGAAGGTAACTTCCACAAAGGACAAGGATGAAAGGTTGGAAATAGCATCTTCTAAGAGGCTGCAGCAAGATTTACCAGCACCTATCCGTCAGAGATCTCTGTGCTTCTGGAAGCTAACTTCTATGCTCAGCATCTCTGTATTTTTTACAGAGCACTTACAACTAAAAAAAAAAAAAATGGAAAAAGTTTAGAAAAGGTGCAGTACTTGGTAACAGTAACAACTAACAGTAACAGACTAAACTCATTTTAGCATTCCATCTCCTCAGCTACTTTTCAGTCTGGTCAGTGGCACTCTTTCTTGTAAGTGGAAATAAAAGCAGTAATTTATCCACTGTCTGGTTTTCAGAGACTGCAACACTTAAGTTTATTTGAAACGTTTGTTGATATTGATAACTTTGCAGTGTGATGACACACTGCTGTTGTTTCATTTTTATTTGTATCATACTTATGTCTATTCAAGCTCTAAGAAAATCTGTTCTGCACCTTGTAAGGTTATTTCTATGGAACAACATTTTCAATAAAATCAATAAATAATGTGACCTGAAGATACAGTGAGCTGGTTACACTGCCTATGAATTGCTAGTACAAATCTCCCCTAGGCTCATAAACTTCCTGTCACCTGTCTGGTTGGCTTCAACACAAATTTGAATGATTCAGCTGGACACATTGGGACAAGTGAACCTAAAAAGAAAACAGCAAAAATCAGTCCTTTGACATGATAGGAATTCTGATTTTTTTCAATTATAGAAACCATCGAAACAGCCAAAATTTAAGTAATATTCAGAACCACAGCATAATGTATTTCTACGTATGATTTTAACATGTTTCAGAAGATATCCTCCTTCCTTTCTGACAGCTCCTATTTTTAATTCAGTCACTCCATTTTCATGAGATAGAAACTTTGTTCCCCTTTCTTCTGTATGCCAGACTATTAAACTATTCCCATGGCATGTAGGGGGACATGGGTTGGCATAAGTCTGCTCAGTGGGGCAAAACCTCTCAGGAAGACAGAAGGGAAGACCTGGAATTCAGTTTATACAAGTAGGAATATATTGCTATATTCCAATGACTGCACTGACACACACAACTCTGTAATTTTTTGCCACTTAAAACTGTACACAGGATACAACTAAAATAACTGTGCTAGCACAACTGCTAATGTGAATTTATTTAAGCTTTGCAAAGGTAGCTTGGAACAATATGGCTTATACATCTTCCTGCATGGGATACAGCAGTCTAAATTTGTTAAATGACTGTGTATGTGTATCCCAACTAGGCAGGATATAGACGTGCAAACATGCAGATCTCTTAAACTATTCCAGTTACATGTAAAGTGGCAATGTCTGTGGGTAGAGAAAACCTTAGGCTTAGGGCCACAAAAAACATTTTGGATACTATAGCCGTCTGTTAGGGTGATGTTTCTACGCTGTTAATGGCTCCAGTGTACCTGATGCTGTACGAGTAACAACTATATTACAAGAGAAAGTTGTTTTCTGGATTGGCATAAGTAATACTGATGTAACTTTTTTTTTTTTTCTTTTGGTGTTAACTTTATCAGCTAAATAGTGGCCTCTTTTCCTAAACAGTCTAGGTATTACAAAAACATAAGGACTAACTATTTTAATGCAATACATAAAAAAATAAAAAAAAACATTTATTTGAAAAAATTACTGAGAATGAGGGTAGCATGACTTTCGCTGCTTCTTGCTCTGTGTTTCATTGCCTTTTATTGGCTATGAAGCAAATTGCAGTTGAAATTTATGGGGGACAGGGAGGAGAGAAAACTGAAACAACTCCTTACCAAAATGGCTACTGGATGAGGATTCACATTCTCTCACTTGTCCTTAGTGCTACGCTCACACTTGGACAAGAGCACCACTAAATACTATACTTTTTTAGTCATGTATATCGCATAGATATGAGAAGGTAGTAAAAGTAGAGATAGAGGAATGATGGGTTATTAACTAAGTTTAGGAACTTCTAATTAATATAGTGATGTCTCAGCACCATCAATGAGGTGATCAATATCACAATCAATATTCTCATTTGCAACTTTATGGGTACTTAAGGGGAGGCATCACAACTTAAAAAAAAAAAAACCTTTAGTATATAAATCACGCTTAGCACTAAAGGCAAATAATAAATGCTTAGCTGACCAACTTTTCTAATGTTTACCTAAAGGAAACTAGCTTCCACCAGTTAAAGTAATTCAACATCAGAAACAAAACTTATCTTCCAGTCCTGCTGAATAAACAAAAAGAAAAGGAAGCTTTCAATTTCAAAAGCTGTATTTTCCTAACCAGAATAACTGTTTTCTCCAATTTTCATTCAAAAGCTCCCTTGAATTCTTAATTCATACATCCAAGGAAAAACCAATGAGGTTTTTTTTCTATATGACCATTTAGCAAACTCCACAGACTGACAAGTAAAACACTGAAGCAGTATCTGAACATTAATCCCCACATGCCAATGAGCCAACAGATGCCAAAGCAGCAGTAGTAGATACCAAAGTAGTGACACATTCCTCTTTCTCTCTGAAGACTGCCAGTTATTTCATTAACAGTTATTATCATAATTCGCACTATCTTATATTTCTATATGCAAAACTGTTTCACTTTTCTAGAAAAAAAAGTGAAGAAAATGCTAACGAACTTTACCAAAACTGTCTTGTATTTTGATCTTTTTTGCATACATACAGAAACTATTTTTTATGTGAGTCTGCTTTACAAACAACAGAAAAAGTTCTGTAGTAAGATTGGTCATTTGCGTGCTTTAATATTATCAAGACATACGCTTGGAAAAAGTTAGAACTTAACCTTCTGCCTGTGGAAATCCAGCTTCCTACCACTTGAAAGAAAACACTGTCTTTGGCTATTTTAGTACAAGGCATATGTTGCACAACTTTGATTCAATTGCAGGGACAGTGGCATTGTTGTATGTTGGTCAATTTACTACAATACTCCATTGCTCTCCTCCTTGACCCGTAGATATTCTAGACTCATAAAAAAAGAAACTACATTTGAAAGAAGCAAGCTGTTCTTTGAAAGGTCAAGAGTGTATTACACAGAGCACAGATCATAAAAGCAACACAACATCACCCTTGTTCTTTCAACTGTACTCAAAACCATTCATTTGTTTTCTTGTTATAAAGAAAATATTGCAGACATATCTGAACAATTTTTTATGGCATCAAGTATTTGTCATACGAGTGTGACATAGCAAGAGGATATGCAGTTATCTCCCCTATATATCTATATGGACATTTGATTTATTTTATCTTGAAATAATGATAAAATATGCAACCTGTGTTAAACTTCTGACAAGTTCCTAGCTTGTTTTTAAGCATATTTATATAGAAATGCACATGTATATAAAAATTAGGATACTTTACATCAACCTGGAATAGCTGATAAAACATACATTGGTTAATACCTTTTGCTGAAAAATGAGTTGGCAGTTATGCCAAATGCAAATATTTTCAGCTGAAAACATACATTGGTAAGGGTTAGAATAGTTGATTTAATTTTGTTTCAACAAAAAATTCAGATTTTACAGCAAGTACTGAGGCAATATTCAGGTGACAGCCTTCTCTAACTTGCATCTCCTTCCCATTCCCTTTTCTGTTCCTCACTTCAAGTGAGTCTTGTGGCTAGGATACTCACATGAGCTCCAGTCTTGCTATTCTTTAGCCTTCTTCATAATTATGGTATAGAAAGCAATCTTTTAGTCATCCAAAGACTGCCCTAAATGTTCGAGATAGCAAGCCTTCTCTTGAAGAAATTCCATTTTGTAAAAAAAGCTTAAAAATATACGAGAGCAAAAACTGGAACAGGTATGCAACCATGTAATTAGATGGTGGATGACAACAGTCAGCCCTAGCACTTGGTGGGCTTTGTAAGAATCATCTATCTCCCCTCATTAATGTAATTTTACACTCGTATTAAAATGCCCAGAAGAAAATTTTAGATTTCTTCAAAAATCCTTGAAAGTATTGGCTTCAGACTGACCCAAATCAATTTGTCTTCAGGTGGGCTTCTGAACTGAGAAAAGATCAGTTATTATACCCTTAATGTAAAACCATGTGTTAGTCCCTAAGACAGAAGTATCAAGTCGCACAACTCAACAGTCAAAAGCTTTAAGAGTACTAATAAGGAAGTGTGAAGAAAACTTGAAGCACAAGGTGATCAAAAGTGGTGAGACGAATATGAAAAGGCATGAAAACTTCTTCCTAAAATATACTGAGATGCACTGCATCCCTTTCAAGAAAAGAAAAAGGTGTGAATGCATAATAAAACCAAACATTAATACTGACTAGAACAAAATGAGAAGACTGGAAGTTTTTATTCTCCCTCATTTACAATTCAGGAATGCTTACTGATAAAATGAACACCAGTTTAAAACTTGTAATTGGAGCTTCTTCTTTTTTTTTTTTCCAGAGAGAATATATTGCTGAAGGATATTATTAAAAAAGGAGAATTTTGCACATTCAGAAACACCGTATATTGAACAGCAACAATTAATGGCAACAAATCATTCTAGAAGTCTTCCAAATTCAAATTGAGAGCTTAAAACATTAGATCCCAAATTCTGCTACTTGTTCACTGATTTCTATTTCTAGTTCCAAGTAGGATTACAAGAGAAGAAAGGACAACAACCCTAAAACAAACATTATTAAATTTAATAATAACTGAAGTTATATAAGGATTATGGTGGGGAACTAAGTATTGCATATTATGAACTTTCTGGTTCTTCTCTGAATCTTCTAAAGATGGCTATAACACGAGACAGATTATTAAACCAGACAGATCAAGGTATGCACCAGTATGACTTTGCAGTAAGTTAAGAGATTAATCATTCAACCACTTGCCTACCTCATTCCATATTTTATACTGGCTCTGCAAGCGCACAGCTAGACAAACAAGCTATACACACAGATAACTGTAGCTTTGGATCATGGACACGCAAGAGTAGCTCTTAATAGCCCTTTTAATAGCTTGTAAACAACAAGTAGTATAAAGGGTGACAAGAGGAAAGTAGTCTCCATAAGAAATATCACTGAATATTAATCAGAAGGCATAGTATGAAAAAAAATACTAAGGATGCTCTTCCAGCTCTGCTGACTTTGAATGCCAAACTGTAGCTCTAATCAGTAGAACTTACATATATATATGTTAGAAGTAGTATCATCGGTATGTTCTGACAGACTTGACAATATACTGGAATGTTAACTTTTTTGTTTGTGTATTTCCCTGGGTTTATTGGAACAGAATGCCTACCTTCATCCTACTAAGAATCTTGGGCTTTGTTTCTCCCTGAACAGAGAAGAAAATCAGTGGTCTGTCTTTTCTAATTGGCAAATCTTCTGTCATCTCCTGTGTGACAACAAAGAAGCTACTCCCTGCATACTCCCTTTGTAGTGTAATCAGCCATCTTTTTGCTTCTAGCTGTTACTGAGTTAGATACACACAGTGATGGGTTTTAGGTGTCATCATTTGGTAGCTAGATGAATGCAGCATGGAAATGAACGGGTTATTAAAATATACAAAGGTTGGGGGTTTCAGGCTTTACTGCTGAAGCCTAACAAAGTACATCACTCACCATCTGGATCATGCTTTCAAGATATTCTTTGCATTCTTCTAAACCAGAAAGTTATGTTCACATTAAATGAATGCTGAGATTCTGGTGCACAATTTGTTTGACTTAAATATACAATTTTTTTCTTCCCACTACATATTCCCTCCTATTTATGCCCTTCTGGCATTTTTCAAGAACCCTTTCTTCCATTGTTTTGTCGATGTTGTTTGTAATGTTGCTTATATAACACTACTCTTCTGCGTTTGTATTCAAAGCCAGGTAATTTTCCATACCAGCCTCAGTTCTATCATGTAAGCCCTTATTCAACAGAGACTACAACCATATGCTTTTAAATTAAAGAATACAGATAGTCTGCTTATCATGTGCTCAGACTCTTTGCTGACCTGGAGTTAGTGCTCAGAACACACGGTGGCATAAAGTAGTTAGAAAGGAGGTATCACTGCACTATCAATCGCAGAATTGGTGTACTCTGAGGTCTTGTGTGTGCTGGAAGGTTGTCCCACTTTAACTAGGTTGGTGCAGTCAGTATAGCATAACCTGCATAGTTTGTTAATCTCTCATACCTAGGAGTCTGATGGAAGTCTGCTCCGCTCAGTATCTCTGTTGTACCTGACAACCATTGCGCTGAACATGAGCTTCTGCACTGCAAATGACTCTCCCCATGTAGATGCAAACAGAATCATCTTTATGGATAAAGTTTTTCCTGCAGAAGAGCAAATTATTCTGGTACCTTTATACAGAGGTTCCCCCATGTTCCTACAAGCGGGTCATGCCAGTATAATGAGTATCAATTCATAAAGGACAGTATCTCCTGTTCTGGCACCCCTTGACTAGTCCAACAAAGACACTGTGACGGCACAATCAAAGTTGCACTCTCTCTTGCTTATGAAAATGCACATTTGTTGCTGCTTTTTAATTCAACCGCCTCATTGAGACTGTCCATTCATTACCAAATCTAAATCACACTTGTTTTTCTGTTGAAAAATAGCTTTGGGATTTAATTTATACTTTACATTTTGCCACCTGTCAATTGCCCCCAACACAGGTTTTGCTCTGACCTTATTGAAAAATCTTTAAAGCCACTTATTATGTTATATATTACACTATTTATAAAACATCTGTCCTACATTTGCCTGAAAGACCTAGCAAATTACTTGAAGTTTTGTTCATTCAAATCTAATCTACTAACTCAAAGCCTGTCAGTACAGTACATCCCCTGATAGTTTTGTTTGTGTGCTATTTGGCAAAATGATCATAACACTTTTTGACACCAAACAAAGGAAACATTTTGAATATCATGTCTTCAAGTGTCTAGTAAAACAAAAGCCATCCACTCCATCTCTGTAGAGTATTACTAAATACTCATCTGTGGTATAACTAAATGCCATCTATGTTAGACTGGACATATTTTTGATAGCTTAGAATCAGCCTAGAGAACTAATGCTATTTATTTTTATCTTCCTGACAGGACATCTTATTTGATCTTCCTGCACAACATACAGTATCCAAATCTTGCCTTTGCAATAAAAACAAACTCTACTTATTCACCTTTTCTCTGTAATATTACATAGATGTTCATGCATAGAAAATTAAATATTTTCATCTTCACTCAGTCTGAGAAAGTGTTCCCTTATGAATTAGAATATTTATTGCATTTTCACCCAAAATAGAGAGTGTAGCATTTTATTTGCTATTCCAGTATTCTATGTTTAACATGGCAGCAGTCAGTCTTCTTATGTATATCACTTTCATCAGGTGTTTTAGCAACACTGAACAGCAGCAAAATATTTATCTACATTTTAGCTGCTTCATTAGTTTCATAAAATACAGTAAAATCAACTAACTTTTAATTCAGTTTAGTACTTTAGGAAACTAATCCTAAGAAGCTGCTGTTTCCCTCTACGTGGCCCATTCCATCAGATGAATATCAGCACATTTACAGATTTCTGCAGAGGTGAAGGCAGGTGGTAACTGCTGCAGAGAAAGGGAAGAGAAAAAATTGGAGGCTATTACCAAGATCTGCTTGTTTTTTAGCACTGAGTGCTTCTGCTGCCTGATTGCTATAGAGACTAGTCATCAGCCTAAGAAGGAGCTGTTATTAGCATCTGTGGGCAGGCAGAAGCAGAAGGGAGAAAAGCATCTTGAGCTAAAATGAAGATTTCTGTTCCAAAGTGAGGAAGGATGAAAGGACTGGTGGTGGTAGCAACAAAACCGAGAAAAAAAAGCAAGATGAAAAACTGAGGGAAAAGAGTGAATTTGACAAAAGTGGGGCACATGGAGAGCCAGATGGCAAATCCTGACACTCCTTCAGGCTTAATGGGATGGGGGAATGTCATATTCTGTCTATTAGCATTTTCTAATGCAGTACATGCTCTCTGCCACACGAAGAGGCCTCACAGACATGCAGGCTCTGATAAACACCATATCCTTATTTTCTCATGTTCCCAAAAGAACCACTTCCTACATAAGGCACTGATTAGTTAATATTTATGGGTTATTTTGAAAAACAGAAAAAAAAATCACAAAAGTTCAAAATTCAGAATCAGTACAACTAAATTTGTAGTAACTAAAGGACTACATTTTCTAAAAATCTTCACAACTGCTGTTACTGTAAGCTGCCTGGTATTTGAACCATTTTTAATCATTGCTATTTTATGCTGCCTATACATTACAAACTGTATAGGATCAATGGAACATAGTCATAACCTGATTCATGACTGGAACTCCTAGATGATGTCATATGCCAGCTAAAACATTAAATATTAATTCATTATTTCTTTTAGTGAATTGTCATGGTTTAACCCCAGCTAGCAACTAAGCCCCACACAGTTGCTTGTTCACTCCCATCTCAGTGGTATGGGGGAGAGAATTGGAAGAGTAAAAGTGAAAAACTTGTAGGCTGAGATAAAGACAGTTTAACAGGTAAAGCAAAAGCTGCACGTGCAAGCAAAGCAAACCAAGGAATTCATTCACCACTTCTCATGGGCAGGCAGGTGTTCAGCCACCTCCAGGACAGCAGGGCTCCATCACATGTAACGGTTACTTGGGAAGACAGAACACCATCACTCCGAATGTCTCCCCCTTCCTCCTTCTTCCCCCAGCTTGTTATTGCTGAGCATGGCATCCTATGGTCTGGAATATCCCTTGGGTCAGTTGGGGCCAGCTGTCCCGGCTGTGTCCCCTCCCAACTTCTTCTGCACCCCCCCAACCTCCTCACTGGTGGGGTGGGGGGAGAAGCAGAAAAGGCCTTGGCTCTGTGCAAGCACTGCTCAGCAATAAGGAAAACATCCCTGTGTTATCAACACTGTTTTCAGCACAAATCCAAAACATAGTCCCATACCAGCTACCGTGAAGAAAATTAACTCTATCCCAGCCAAAACCAGCATCTGAATTAAAAAAAGAAAAAAAAAACCAAACTAGTCCCAATTGCTTACTAAATCTTCTGACTTTCTAACATATAATTCAGTCACTTTTCCTATGTTCCTGTGTTGCATATACAGTCGTAGGCGCTTCATTGGTACACATGAAACACAAACACTTGGGGAATAATAAATAAATACATTGTCCTGCAAAATCCTGAAGACAGCAGTACATAAAAGTATGGTTGCTGTAAAGTCAAAGCCCAAACGTTCATAGATTTTCATACAGTAATACAAAGGGTGGGGGCGGGAGGGCCGGGTGCATTTTTTCCTATTTTTGTAGCTTTCATCTGAAATCACATGCATGAGGTTTTGAAAATGACCTTTTCTGCATGTGTTTGTACTCTTCCTGACACCCTAGGAGAATTTCCATGCCACAGAAAATAATAGGATGTCTGTCGTTACCAAAAGCTGTGCCATTGCCTGTAACATGAGGCATTCAGGTAAAGAAAACAGAACACAAATCTGGTTATGTTTCATTGCTATGTGGTACAATCTAGAATAACAAACAAGTTGTTCTGCAAACCATTTTGTATTTTGAGATTTCTGTTGATTTAAATTTAGAACATCAACAGTGCTTTTATGATTTGAAGCTTTATACCTTGTATGTAGCATTTTCCAAGATGTTCACCCTAAAGATTTTTCTTTTATGTTTTCAATTCAGTAGTGGTCAGGAACATACCTCAGGCCAGGAATTCACATACATGTAGTTCTCTAAAGGGATAAAGAAAAAGATTTTTAACCACCTCTCAAAGAGTCACTAAAAAATGAAATTGGAAACATGCATGTGTGTACCGAATATACAAATAATATTAACAGAAAACAATAGGCTGCACATTTGCAGCCTGTTTTTGACTAAGAATATCTCTGAATGAGAGGTTATGTACACTCATATTTCTCTTAAATGGTAGAACCAGGCGCTATTAAGAAAGATGAAAATATTATCCAGTAATAGTGTTTTCTATTACGTGAAGTAAAACCAGTAATACCTTTTATTCATACCTTTTATTTACAGCATTTCAGAAACATTTTCATTTTTAATTTGTATTTCATGTCATCTAGATTTAACTGCATTTTCAAATAATACTTTATCTTCTGATAAATTAACCAGTAAATCTTCAGCTGGTAACGGGAATTTAATTTTACACAAATATTTTGTAAAGTTTACACTTTTCTAGCATAATAGTGAGTGTCCCATTTATCTACAGGACTTTTTTCCCTTATAAGCTTGTAAAGGGGACAGCATTGCTAGATAAAACATTTTTTCCTGAAATATTTGGTCTAGTTCTAAAAACTTTTCTTTGGTCTAGTTCTAAAAAACTAATGGCAGGAAGATGTCTGATTCCATTCAACTCAAGTTTGGAAATCATTAGAAAATTCAATTCACTTTTAACTGCCCTGTAATAAGAAACAATTCGATTTGCTCAATTTTAGATTGTTTCCTTTCTTAACGTTGACAACTTTCAAACGACTTGGGTTTTGTCCTTCTTAGACAACATGCTGCTTTATAAGTTTAGTCTCACTGATATTAGAGAATTTCAAGATTTCCAGGGGCATCAATAAGTATGAATGACACCTAGGAACAGGTAATGAGTTCTGTATTCATAGCAACTAAGGTCATTATAGGATCCACTGCATTAGGTTATACAGTAAAAGTAAAATCAGATACAATGTATGATATTCTAGACTTTTTTTATATATACACTCACATACAAATATATAGATACACACTCCTATTTTTTCGCTTGCCTTGTAGTAACCATCAGAAGTAAGGCTGTCAGATGTACCTCAAATTTTGTACTTAAAACAATTTGAAATATTAATACCTGAGGCTTCCTCAACAACAGAGACTCAGCCCCAGCTTTTATATCTAATAGCATTTGATTTGTGAAATGCACCAAGCTTCCTATTTAACGGTAGCTGAAGTTGTGGAATATGTGAAAAATAATGATACTCTAGAGCTTATTACTTGCATTTTCAAATTTTTATAAAGCAGCAATCTTAGATTTTTCCAATACATGTGTCATACATGTGGCATGCACATCATTATGCACCATATATTTCAACTTTTTTTTAAGATAAAAGTCTCTATCATGTCACCCACATACTACAGGCCAGAGAATCTTACTCGGAAAACTTTATGAAAACACAGACTTCCTGCCTTCCTACACAAATATTTTAGAATGATGTCCATGGTGGAAATGTTAAAAGTACTTAATGTTTACATTTCTATGGATTAATGACTTATTCACAGTATATAAGTTATACATCAACGGACCTTTAAAAATGAATGAAGAGAGCATTTCAGAAGAGGAGCCACATAAGCCAGCAGATGAAAAGAAAACCATCTCAACTAGATAGCAAAAAGTACTGCAAACACATGAAAAGAATTTGAGTGCTTTTTCTTTCTAGGTGTCTGGGAATTACCAGCCAGGATTCATGGCTCCTTCTCTAAGTCATAGATTTCAAAGTTGAAGCACGGCTGAAGGCTGGCCAGGCCCAAGCGGAGCTCTGTGTTCTGATTTGAGAGCATGGAGGAGTGTTTTCCATGCTCCTGGATATGCACTCTTACCATAGCATAATACTCGATCTGTTGCTCTGTTTCTAGCACAGTAAGTATTTATTATTCCAGCAAAAGAGACTCTAAGATTCTATTTTTTGCATTTAGATACTCAGAAACCAGATACGCTATTTTAGTCCTTTTCTCCATTCCTTTTACCCATTTTGTTTGAAAACTGCAAAGTGATGACAGATCTGATGTGTTACTAGGTAAAGTGTTCTAATAATTTATTTCCTAAAGTGTTAAGAATTTGAGCTTTTTCTGTAGCTTGAGTTTGCTTTCTTCCATATGCTGGCTTTGCTTTTGGTAAGGGCATACTGTTGTGGCTTAACCCCAGGCGGTAACGAAGCAGCACACAGCCGCGCACTCACTACCCCCAACCAGTGGGACTGGGCAGAGAATAATGAAAAAAAGAAAAACTCGTGGAACAGTTTAATAGGTGAGAAAGGAAAAAAATCATAATGATAATAATAATACAATGACAATACTAATAAAAGGATTGGAATATACAAACCAAGTGATGCACAATGCAGTTGTCACCACTCACTGATCAATGCCCAGTTAGTTCCTGAGCAGCATTTCCCCCAGGCCAAGTCCCCCCAGTTTATTTACTGGGCATGACGTCCCACGGTATGGAATACCCCGTTGGCCAGTTTGGGTCAGCTGCCCTGGCTGTGTTCCCTCCCCACTTCTTGTGCCCCTCCAGCCTTCTCGCTGGCTGGGCATGAGAAGCTGAAAAATCCTCGACTTAGTCTAAACATTACTTAGCAACAACTGAAACCATGAGTGTGTTTGCAACATTCTTCTCATACTGAACTCAAAACACAGCACTGTACCGGCTACTAGAAAGAAAATTATCCCAGGTGAAAGCAGGACACAAACAAACTAGAATTTCTTCTTGTAGGAAATGATAATGCAACCTTTGTTTTAGAATTGAAAGCTAAGAAATCTGAACTTATATTAACACAAATAAATGAAAATTTTTAGTTAGTTTGACATGAAATCTGCATCTGCTAAAAACACTACTCCTACATCAAGCCTACAGAAGATGCAGCACAGTGTCAGAATGAAGCATTGAAATTTGGTTGTATGAATTCTGTTACAACACAGAAATTTTCAACTGTATGGCAACAGGGGAAAATGAATATTTTGCATTTCAGCAGAAAAAAGTTGATATTATTACCATTTCTCACAACTATTGTCTTTACTTACATGATTGTTTTCTCCTAGATCATGTATCTTATTCTAATTGTCCTGGGTTCAGCTGGGATAGAGTTAATTTTCACAGGAACCTGGGAAGGGGCACAGCCAGGACAGCTGACCTGA
>JANZLQ010000031.1:18303589-18330610 GCA_026212715.1 Elanus axillaris | reverse complement strand
GGACTGCAGGGGGACAACCTGCCTCACCATGGTCTTCCCCACAGGCTGCAGGGGAATCTCTGCTCCGGCACCTGGAGTATGTCCTCCCCCTCCTTCTGCACTGACCTTGGTGTCTGCAGGGTTGGTTCTCTTACATGTTCTCACTCCCCGGCTGCCGTTTCTCTCTGTCCCACAACTCTTTTTCCTTCTTAAAAATGTTATCACAGAGGCGTTACCACTATCACTGATTGGCTTGGCCTTGGCTGGCGGCAGGTCCATCTTAGAGCCGGCTGGTGTTGGCTCTGTCCGACACAGGGGAAGCTTCCAGCAGCTTCTCACAGAAACCGCCCCTGCAACCCGCCCCCCTCCCCCCACTACCAAAACCTTGCCACGGAAACCCAATACAGAGGGTGATGCTTGTCTATGAACATTCTGCATCAGCCCAGGCCATCCACAATCCAACATCAGAGACACTGGTCTCAGCAGAGAAAAACAGCTATTTGTTTCCTTACATTGATGTGTGAAATGAGAATAAGTCACATTTGAAGGCAGATACAGGGAGGATCCTCACAACACCCTTCCCTGCCATGATGCAACCTACTGAGTATTTGTTATGTGTGTTAAATAAGTGAACAAGAAATATTTTTCTCATGTTGAAATACTTACCAAAAGCAGAGCAGAAATGTGTCCAAGACAAACAATCCGGAGGTTTTGAGAAGGAAGTATATACTGAACAGACAGTAGCAACCAATTATTTTTCAGCATTTCACATTATAGCTTCCTTACAACTTTTGTCAGGAAGATTAAATTGACAGCTGAAGTTAAGAGAAAGTCATGAATGTTTTTACTTATGGGAAGCAGAAAAATTAATTTTGTATTTCAGATCATTACAATAGTGAAAATTAGAACTTGCTTAGCATGTATTTTCTTCTAGGCCAAAACCAGTTCAAATTTGCTTAATTTTAGGTAGCTTTTTGTGCCTAATATCCCTTGACCCCATATGGAATGGGAGTAAGTATCTTGTTCCTGAACCAATCAAAAACAAATTATAAAAATATATGTGATCATAAAATATTATGCTGCTTTCAAGGGAAAAATTACAGCAAACCAATTCTAAAACATGTTTTAGAAGCACAGTCATTAAAAAAAAATTAAATATACACATAAGCATAATTGAGAATCTGCCTCATTGGACCATTATTCTAAATCTTGGGGAAAAAATGCAAGGTAAGGTGCTGAGAAAAGTGATCTGTTTATCAGAATATGACAAAAGTTTTCAAGGCACATTTGCAAAAATTTAGTTGTAGATAGTTTGTTATGGGCTTGACCCAAAGTGCAAAGAAGACAACAGCCTTTATTACATTGCGCTTGGTCCAGTAGTTAATCTTTTACACAAAAAGGAAAATCTGTTATAGATTGTAGTCATCCAAAGACATACAAAATCCAGAGATAGAATATTCAGAGTGTACAGTAAACATTTTACAGAAAAACATACTTGATTCATGATACAGATGAGACTTCTAAACAACACTAATTGTCTAGTCAATTCTAGCTTCCTCCAAAACAAGACCAATGGGGGCTACACTGATGTGGAAATCCAGCTTTCACATATCTACTGTTCTACTACTTGGCACAAGCCCCCTATGTCCGGTCCCCGCCTGCCAAATATCTGTAAATGTGTGTGCAAACTGTGGGGTTTTTTTTCACTTCTATCAGGGTTGAAAGTCAGATATTTTGATAAAAATAATCTGGACAGAAATGAAATACAATTTCACCTTGCTATGTTTCAAAAATTATGCACAACTGGAGTAATAGAGTGATAAAGTACAGTGAACTGGGTGTCCCCCATCTATCTAATAAAACATAACAGAAGCACACATACACACATCCATACACATGCAAAAAATATTTCTTTGAAAATTTTGATTTAATCATTCAAATCATTTGATTAAGTCAAATTTGGCAAAAAATATCATCACTTAGTAAAAAAGCTAAATACAAATGGGAGACAGTGCATTTGAGTAAGACAAGCAGTAGAAGAGAAAACATTAGTATCTCCTCTTTTCCTTTAGGTAATGCAGAAGAAAATAAACCCAAGATTTTTAAGGACTATTGGCATGGGTCAGACAATGCAGGAAATAAATGAAACCGAACAACAAAACCGATTTTTTTTTAATCAGTTCAGTGCATACAGTTATTAATTTACTAACTATGTGGTCCTTGTATCAAGGATTTACAAATCACTGCCAAGGGATAAACTGGATTTTATTACATACACTTTCCTGCTTTACCTTAAGTCTTCCAGAATTTCCTCCACCAATAACAGGCATGTAAGTAACTCAAACAGCCAGCATTAATAAAATTAGAGAATAAACAAAAGAACCACCATAATGTCCGGGCTGCCTGAAAAACATTCATTTTTCCCTCTGCTTTGAAATTTACACTGGCCTGAAGCCCAGAAATGGCAATATGCAATCCAGCACCTGTGACAAGTCCAAGACTGATATCTTTTGACCTGTCAGGAAAAGAAATGGAGGATAGAAAAGGAAGATCAAGAGCTTTCTAATAAAAATAGGCCCAACTTTATCTGTTCAAAATAGTAGCTGCTTTTAACGGTACTATAATATTCAGTATGAAAACAGGATTTTACAGTTTTAAAGTTTTTTGGAGGTACCATTAATAAACTTTGTTTCTCCATGGCTTGCACATCATGACTGAGAACATGCCTATAAACAACAGAGCGATTAAAAAAATAAAACCTTGAATATCTTAAAAAATACTTAAGACCTAGGCCTGCACTTTTTAATCTTAATGGCATAAACTCCACTCACTGTGTCAAATGAGACCTACAGTGCTTCTGCACTAACTGGGGACCAATTTATTTATCTATTTGCCTTTCAAAAATGTGACACAGTAAGATATGGGAAAGGGTTTGTTGGCTCCTGCCTGTAACAACACACACAACTCACTTCTAGCTGAGCACTCTGATTTAGTTCTTTGCTTAGTGTCTAAGTTGACAAACACAAAGCTAAATCCCAAGTGGGACACAGTACAGAAAATCATATGTTATAAGCGTGTATGTGAAGGAGCAAAAGCAGGGCTTAGAAACACTGAATATTAGGTAATCCATGGAGTGGACCAGTGTTTGCATGCAGCTTCACACCTTGTCTCTTTTACCAGGAGCCATGCAGTACAATGAAGATAAGTGTTATCTTGTTCCCACTTTTATACTAGAAGCAGAAGTTAACATCCAGGACAGGGATAAAGAACAGTGGTTTTGATTGAAATGCAAATAAAATATTAAGAGTGCTGCTTAGCACTGCTTTTGCAATACAAAAGTCTCAGAGCAAAGCAACAAAGATGGTGCCTGAATTATCACAATCTTCAATTTCAGAAAAATCCAGAACTTAATGTATTAATCATTGAATAGGTGGAGTTAATCCTGCTGGTTTGTTTTCAACAGTCCTTTTTCAAGGACTCTTGCAATAACTTCAGTGAAAAAAATCCAACTGTTTTAGATAAGGCTCTCCAATATAAATGCAAAAAACTCACTAAGGAGTGTTATTTACACAAAAATGAGAACAACAAAAAAATTGTCATTGCCTGTGAGTAATTATTACATGCTTAATAAAATCACAGAACTATCCATAAGCATTTCAAATATTTTCATAATTACACAGCAGTCAATGACACCCCGTAGTATTAAGAAAAAAGTGGACAGAAATGATCAAGTTATTTTAAAACTCTTTAATGTGCAAACTTGTCTTCCAGTCCATAAAACACTTTAAAGAGAAGGGTTGAGATTTAGTATTTTCAAAACCAAGCAGATCAGCTGTTTGCACCCAGATCATATGCTGCAATTTCAGCTCTCTCTTCAGAAAAGATTAGAAATATAAAAATAATAAAGAAAAAGGCTGTTCACTCCCAAACACATATCTAATACACACTGATCAATCCACTGACACATAGATTTTAGTATCTAATAAGCAACATGAACATGACAGACAAGCACAGCATTTAAGAATTTAAATGAATGTTCAAATATTAATTTGCTTCTCCAGGTAAATTTACAGATCAAAATATGGATTGGGATGAGAATATGTACATAGCAACTGTTATTGTTAAGGAGGTTTTTTTGGGGAGGTGGGGAGTTAATGCTACTTATTTAATTGCTAAAGGATAGCTAAAGAATGTTAGCTGTGGTCATGGTTCTAGTCCTAATTTTTCCTTTTTCTTTTTCTGCCTCTTCGAAAAGCAACCACAGTGCTCACTCTCTTTATGTTTCACTTTATTCCCTGGCAAATTGGTTGCAATACTGTCTATACAAGGTAGACATTTTTTGTAAAGCTTAATTCATTATTTATAAGGTACTTTGAGGTGTTCAGAAGAACAGCATATAGCAAATGAAAAGGATGTGGAAAGTATCCAAGGATTCAAGTCCTTTGAAGGACTACAGTCTTTTAAAGGGTTGCAGAGAACTCTTAATAGATGGGAACATTTCATTTCCAGGGATTCTGAAGATATACTCCATATTTTGATCTAGAAGTATTTGTGTTCTAGATGTAGTCATGTTTCCTGACTCCTTGGCATCTGTTTATCTACACTTTTATTAAACATTTAAGACCAGGTGTTCCAGACCAGAATCTTAAAAAGAAAGCGTTCATACTACAATATTTGTATGCTCAATGTCAATACTTTACCATTGCAGTAGAAAATCATGTCACAACTTTTTTTACCCCCATTTTATTATCTCTGTGAAAACAGCTATTTAAAATTCCTAACATCTTCCAATTTTTTATACAACATTGTTTACTTACTATGATTTAGTGATATTTCTGAAGTTGTAAAGCATTCCTATATAATTATGTTAAGCAGACAGAACTGAGATACCAAGTAATCCATAAAAACAAAAGGACTCACTCTCATCAATCGATTCCAAAAATTGTCAACTGTAATGAGAAATTGTAGGAAGAAACTGGGAGGAGAATAGAGCTGAATTAGAGATGATCACCAAGACAGAAAAAATTTCTCACTATCTATAAGATGTATAAAGTTGCATGCATATTACTTGTAAGTTGTTTTTGAAAATGGAACCTAGACAAACTTGACATTTCTGTTATAAATATTTTCAGTCTCACCCTCCTTCTCTGGTATTACCTAAATGATACTTATTACACATATCTAAAACCAAAAAAACTTATAGGCAAGGTATTTCATCCTAGTACAGTTCCAATCTTACTTCTAAACTAATTTAGGCTGCCACTAACTTGCTACGCAAGGAGTGAAGATTGGATCATAACTTCTTGGTTTGTGTAGTTAATTTCCAGTTCCAGTCCACAATTCCTAAGACACTGCAGTGCTGTACTTTTAAAAGGAAATTGTTCCAATTCATTTGCATGATCTAAAAAAACTGCAAACAAGATAAAGTCATGTGATTATTATTTTTTCTTTTTGAGATGGCAACAGTTTGCAGCAATCAGTTGCCAATACTTTGATTGTGTCCTATTCTTTTGCAAGTAAAAGACAACTTTAATAAAGTTTAAGAAAGGAAAGAACAAGTGATTTTATACCAATCAGTTGTCAAAGCTTGACTTTTCTTCTTTTCCTTATATATATAAACTAAACTTGAATGTTATTGTTTAAGACATAAAGCAAAAGTGACTTCTTACAGCAATCACCTGTCAGTATTTTCATTATTTGTAGCACTACAAGGCTTCCCCATTTTCCTTATTTTGTAGCTCAACATTTAAAGGAAAACCTTTTAGCTCAGAGCTGGCTAGTGCCTGAACATTACATGGCTTCACACAGGAAGAAACAGCCCTTTACCTTTGTTCACCAGCAGCAAGGCCAGGCACCACCATCATTCTCCTGAGCTGAGGGGCTGCTCACTCTTTGTTCCCACAACAAGCAAGCCCTAGGTTTTGTTTGCTCCCAGCACACTACACTACTTTGTCATTCAGATAAAAATGAGAGGCTGAAAGCAAGGAGGTAAATTGTTGCAAGAAGGTGAATGCCCTTGGAAGAAGGATTTTGTCCCCTTACCTGGGAGCAACTGATCATAGAAGGCTGCGAAAAGCTTCTGGAGGGCCCAAGACAACTTGCAAAGCAGGGAGTTGGTGGCACAGCTGGAGAGCAGGGGTCTATACAGAGGAGCTGGGAATAGACATATGAGCTGAAGGAAAGAAAAAAATCTTCTCTTAAGGGCCTGGAGAGGCATGCCATAGCTCTGAGCCAGTAAAAATTACTGCTGGTCTGAGAGTAAAATGCCTCAGTCCTATAGGGACAGAGTGGGCAGGCACAGATGAAAATAAAATGGATTGCAAAAAGGTCTCACTCCGGATTTTCTCCCTGTAAAACATTACCATGTCACAGTTTAGTTTCTACTAAAAGCGTTACAGATTCAAAACCCTTGTGGTTTTCTGGGGATTCTCACTGTAAGGAGGAAGGTAGGTAGATCCACCTGAAAGCTCCAGTTATTGAATTATTCGTCCAAAATAGAGTGCAAAAGAGTCAGGGACCATTACCCACACCTTCACTAGCTCCAGCAATGCCACCTCCAGTTCACTGGGCTTTGCACTTTGAAAGTCTGAAGAGCAACCAGATACTCTGAAACCCTTTGAGAGAGAAAAGACATAGGGAGATGCAAAAGCTGAAACCAGTGCATCTTTTTCAACAAAATAAACTCTGTTTCCAAGCTTTTGGTACTTCCACATCTGTTGAAACAGAAAAAGGGCAAAGGCCCTTGGAAAATTAAAAAATACATGAAAATAGTTTTTTGTAGGGGTTTTTTGGTTTTAAAGAAACCTGCTACCTTAAGTTTAGCTCACATCTTATTTCCCTTCTCATTTGCCTTTCATACTGCATAAGAAAAAAGCTTTGTAGTCACTAACTTCATGAATATAATGTGCTAAAAAAAAAAATCAGCTCTAGTTCAATGGTTTTGCAAACCATCAAGCACCTGATTAAAAAAAAAACACCTAAACCATCTCACTAGTTCTAGCAGTGTTTTCCATGTATGAATATATTAACAGCAAGAATATCAACCCAAATTTCTAATTGAAAAAGTTTTCAGTGCACTAGCAGTCTTCAGTAGGTGGCTAAAAAATATGAGACTAAAGAAAGATCCATTTCTGTAAATGTCTGTATCAATGCCTGATTTTGCATGCTCTAGAACAGCTAATTTTTAGTGAGTTACTTACTTCTGCATTTTTTCAGCTTGTCCTGGTTTCAGCTGGCATAGAGGTAATTGCATTCCTAGTAGCTGGTACAGTGCTATGTTTTGAGTTCAGGATGAGAAGAATGTTGATAACACACAGATGTTTTCAGCTGTTGCTAAGTAATGTTTAGACTAAAGTCAAGGATTTTTCAGCTTCTCATGCCCAGCCAGTGGGAAGGCTGGAGGGGCACAAGAAGTGGGGAGGGAACACAGCCAGGGCAGCTGACCCAAACTGGCCAACGGGGTATTCCATACCATGGGACATCATGTCTAGCATATAAACTGGGGGGAGTGAGGGCAGGGGATCGCTGCTTGGGGACTAACTGGGTGTCAATCGGCAGGTGTTGAGCGACTGCACTGTGCATCATTTGTACATTCCAATCCTTTTATTATTACTGTTGACATTTTATTAGTGCCATCATTATTAGTTCCTTCTTTTCCATTCTATTAAACCGTTCTTATCTCAACCCATGAGTTTTACTTCTTCCCAATTTTCTCCCCCATCCCACTGGGGGGGGGGGAGTGAGTGAGCAGCTGCATGGTGTTTAGTTGCTGGCTGGGGTTAAACCATGACATAGCTTTATTATACCTTTGGAGAAGCACAACTATAAGAGAGGGTGTCCAGAAATGTATAGACTTGCACCCCCTGACAAATAATAGAAACCAATGGCCAGACAATACTGTGTACAGAAATGTTTCTCATGACATTAGTCTGTAAATGACTACATTTTCTACTTTCCCCATCAACCCCATGACAGAATATTGGCCAATATTTCAAATGTATCCAAAAGTAACATGTCTACTGTTGCGACCAGAATTTTAAAACAGACTTCACAACTGCTTTTTTGTATTTGTTGGAAATCAACTAACCCTTCCTAAATGTTTCAATTGTCGTCTACTTACCTCAGTACTGTACTAACTAGTTAATTACTGCTTATTGCATACACCTACTTTTAGACATTGGTTTGAAACACTTGCACTGATCACCTTTAACTCATATAAGTCATATAAATCATATAGTCTTGCCCTCTAATGGTAATGTCCACTGACTGGTCTTTCCCCCCACCCTGTTTGAGTACAAGGTCCTAACAATTTCTTTAACTCTTACTTTATCGAGTCTCTCAGAAATCTCTGCATTTCTATCAACTACTTTCAGTAGCTGTTCACACTGCCCCAAAGTTATCAAAATGCCAGTTCATTACATCAGAGCTTCTGTTTTCTTTGTGTAATTTTCTAGGAGCAGCAGTTTTTGCATCCACCTGAAATTCCAGTTAGTAATTAATATGAACAATTCTAATAAATGTAAGGCAGAAGACAGACATAGGATTATGGACTACATTACTCCAAGGTCATGCATAGTGGGCCATGTATCTTTCCACTCACTTGCCACACTGTGGTGAATACAAAATGAATATGGGAAACTGAAAATGAAAAATTTTCTCACTGAATATATTCAGGATGCATCAATTTAATTTTCTAACACTAGATACTATTGCAATGACAAAAATTTCCCTTGACATTTTCTACCACATCATTGTCACATGTGGCAGAATATACTTTCACTGAAGGACGCCAAAAGAGAAATGTCATTTAGCACATTACCTGTGTCAGATTATACTCTCAAAAGAAAAAGAATGGCTTCAAATGGTAAGCAACATGGGTTACAGCCAGCCATTCACTGTAATGGCCAGTACAGACTATTGTGATCATGAAGCTGTTTTTTGGATAACAGAGGTTGCATGATTTTCTGGAAGAAGTGCCTCTTTGAATTAACTGTACTGTTTAGTCATCCCTCCCCCAATCCCAGGTATCTACCACCAGCAGCTCACCAGTGATGGTAACCAGAAGTCACACCAATTTCTTCAATGGTTAACAGCCCTCACTTATTAAAGCTGAAGAACTTTGGGGCATGATTTACTTAACATTGAGGTAAAAGACATTTTTAAAATCTCTACAGAGATGAACAGTAACTTACACCACTGAATGAAGAAATTTTTTAGCTTGATTTCCTAAGAAAACAAGATTTTTTTGTTTAAGATGTTTGCATTTGTTTGTCTCACCTCTGGGATATATACAAAGATCTGTTTGTCCTTTGATCCCTTGCTCTTAACTGTGAGCTTGTTGGCTAATTTTAACCAAATTTGAGACCGCAGGACAGATCTCCCAGATCTGCTGTTTTCACTAGAACAGTGAAGGAAAAAGACATAATTAGTGCCCTCCTGGTAAGCAAAAGACTGCAGAATATACTTGTTTCTGACTTGGTATAAAGAACCAAGATCCAAGTGAAACATTAAGGATGCCTTTGCCCACAAAAAAAACCCACCACCAAAACAAACAAACAAACAAACAAACAAACAAACAAACAAACAAAAACCCTAGTTGGAATTTGCACTTTTCCAGGTAGAAAAGAACCCAACCACAAGACAAAATACATAGGAAATCAGACAGCATTAGTGCTATTTGTTTTATATGTTGACTGCAGATGATACTGTGAGATCACAAGTAGAGCTTCTGTTAAACAAAAATGTTATTGCCAAAATGGTAAGTGAAGTAAATGAAAAAATGTTTTTACCACTCTTTTTACTTGGATTACCTTCACATAAGCATCAAAAAAATTCTGCTCTGAAATTTGAAAGCAGTATTTGTAGGCAAATATATATTTGATTGCATTATATTTTGCTCCTATGGCAATCATGGAAGAAAGGCTAGTAGAGAGGTTAGAGAGGAAGCACAACCTGCCACATTCTTACTCAAAGGGACAAAATACATGACAAGAGTACATGACTAACTGGAAGAACTGTCACAGGAGTGTGATGCACTGATCCCAAATTGTTAACTTGGAGCAACATAAGGCAAAGCTGCTATGACAGAACACAGGAGGCCTGTGACCGGGTTATAGGGTGCTATAGCAATCTATTTAAAGAGTACATGAGACTGACTGTATAACCATTCCACAACATTTTTCTTTCTCCTGATACAGTTCCACTTGAAGCAAATAATCACAGTGATTTAAGTAATAAACTTGTATCTTAATCTACTGACGGTTTTTGTAGAAAAGATACTAAACACACAGCATCACATAAAATTAAAGGCTTTGCTCATCTGCTGTCCATTCCACCCAGGTATGAATCTTGATTCCAAAGCCAGAAACTTTACTGCACTGACCTACTAAAAAAAAAATGCTGAATAAGGTTACATTGCACACTTTTGCTTCTTTCCATTCATAACCACGGAAGCTGTGAGCCCTATTGTTTTGTTAGGAGTTTTGCTCTTCATTGCTGTATTGTTATTAGACAGTTTTCTGAAAATCTTTTTTAATTGCTCTCAGTTCTTAACTATGACTGGCTTCACATCCAACCCATCTGTTCTTCCTGTTTGCATTCCTTAGTGTACATTTCTTAACATTCATTAATTTCAATCATTCCTATTTGCAAATTGCTATATGACTATTTGCCATGGCATACAAGTTTATTGTCATGATAACGACAAATGCTGAGAACTTTACAATATCTATCTCTTATCTTCAAATATGTTTGCTCACATACACAATTGAGTGGCTATACAAGCATTAGTAACTTTCTATACAAATGATCCATCTGCACAGAGGACACTACTGGACTGCAGTTTCAGCACATTTCATATTTGAAACAGAATTCCTAAAATGCTTGTAGACTCTGTTTCTCATGTACAAATACATGTTTATCATTCATTCATTGTGTACCTCTTTGAATTATGAAAAAAAAAATCTGATGTACAAATGCTGAAGTTCAGTTACAACTACAATTATAAAAAGCTGAAAACAAACCTTGAACTCTCAAAGAACAAAAAGATCTTTTTAAAGCTGAATTAATATCTGTATGGCCTTAGGACTAATAACATTTTCAGAAATGCAATCACTTTTTCCAGTGCATGTGTCACAGTACTGTAAAGTCCCAATCCTACACACTGATTCTTCAGCCCACTCAGATAACAGTTGACTTTGTAGAGGATTGGCAATCAAACAAATGGTTCTCTATTCTGTGTCTTATGAAGAAAACTATTAAAATAAATTTCATAAATAATATATCATTTATGAAACCAAGCAGTATTATTCACTGAAATGAATACAAACACTTTTTTAAAGAATGTTCCAGATCATACAAATAAAAACAAGGTATACAAATTATATAGCTCTGTGCTGTTTTATGATTGCTGTATACCTTTCAGTGATGACTAAATTATTTTTTATCTTGACAGAATCCAGTGTTGAAGTATAGACAATTTTAATTAATTCATATCATATATACAGACACTTCTTCAAGCTAAGTGAGAACTATCCATTTTCTAATAACTTAACATTTTTTCCTGAAAATGTAATTTACCTTCATTGTTAGATTTTCTTTTAAAAATATATTTATCTGAAATCATAATACAAACTATCATCACAATGGAAGCATTCTAATATGGGCAAGCAGAACATACTTAGAAGTACTGTGAAACAGCATACTTTGAAGAGTGGTTTTGGGATGCATTTCTCTCTATTTTAAAATGTTTCCACACACAAGTTATTATCTCTTATTGAGCAAGCTGTGGAGGATTTGCACCTTCATCCAAGTTACACAGCATGATATTTAGTACCATGTTCACTGATTAGTTTTAAAATGTCTTCTAAAACTATTTTGATTTGATTCAGTCCTTTGCTGACTTGCTTTAGTCTTGTTTTGAATTCCTCTGCCCGCAGAGCGTCTCCATCTTGGACTTCAGTTGATAAGCAAGCAGCAAGCACAGATAAAATTTTTGTGAGAGGAGGCAAAGAGGTTGAAAAAATCTATCATATTTGATGCATGAGTAAAATCAAGACTTATTTGTTTGAATGAGGCATGGCCATGAGGAAGACAGATGCTGAACGCACCAGTTTCTGTTATCCTAAATTATCTGGGTATAGCCAATCACAGGTTGGGAGCGGGGAATGGATGACAGAATCTCTTAAGATGTCTCAAGCTATATTCTATATTATTTTAGGTAGAGGGCTTTTCTCATTTAATTATAGGCAGTCTTCTGTTCTGAAGCAAAACCTTACAAAGGATTACTCTTTATAACTGAAATAATGTTAGGGAAAAATTATAAATTAATATACTTTGAATATTGTCTTGATTATCCATCACAGCCTTCAGTTTAGAAACATACTAAGGTGGTATTTTGTTTGTTTCTTAATCACCCAGTTCTGAATAAGTTTGTATCTCTTAAATGACTTGGTCCCTCCATTACCCCAGTGTCTGAAAAAAGTTACAGATCTAACCTCATTCCAAATGCACTTTAAATCAACACTTAGTTTAATACTACTAAAATGATAGCAAATGGACATATTTAGTTGTACAGCATCTCACTTCTTTGCTTTTTAGTAGCTTGCTGATGCACGTCATAAACACTATATGAGAATCATATGCCTTCCTTTTATAGGAAAAATATGCAGAATGGTCTAAAGCCTTCAACAATGCATTACAAAATTGTGCTGCCTAAGTAAATTTGTATTATACTATCTGGCTATAAGAAAAAATGTGAGGCATAATAAGTCATTGAAATGACTACAAATATCTACTGAAAAGAACAATGTTAAGTCTGGCTGCTTTATATGGGAAAGTTAGAACATTAACATACATCAAAGTTAACTGTGAAGCAGCAGCATTTTCATTTCTGATTTTAAAAGGTACTGCTTTTTAATAAAATTGACAATTCAAACAATTTCATCCGGAAAAAAAAAAAATCACATTCTCACTAAAAAACAAAAGCAATGTTACAACACCAAAAACTGACATGGTAAAAACAAATACACAAAACCTTTTGGCTGCTGATAAATCTTTCTGGTAGGTATGGGCCCACAATGACACCAACTTCTGTTATTGATTGCTGTGTGAAGAAGGGTAGGTGAAGGCTAGGGGTCCATAGCTCCATCTGCAATGGCAGCCTCCACGTTGCCAGCCACCCATCTTCCCACTGCATATTCAACCTCCTCAAAACCAGCACTACATGCTTTTTTTTCTGCTGGATCTTTTGCTCCCGTTCTTAAACCCAGCACATAAACTCATCTTCGCACACACATAAAGCACACACCCTGTATGTTAAGTCTGTTCCCATGTTTTTTTCCAAATTTTTCCTAAACCACAAGGGAAGGTATGTTTTCAGGCTTCACCAGGACCTACCTGGCGGTAGGCAGAACCTACCACCATCACCCCAACTCAGTAGAGGAACATGATTTTGTGTTTGTTCATGTGTCAGCAGTGGAAATGACAGTTTGGGAGCCTGAATCCTGGTGAAGTCTAGACTGCTACTGATGGTTGATGGTGTGGGAAGTTAAATATCTACGGGACAGCATGGGTTAACTGTAAAAAGCTAATTTGCAAAATAAAGGGTAATACTCCATGAACTTTGAACCCAAAGAAAAACAAAAAGGAACTTCTGAAACAATAAGAAAGTTCCAGTCACAAAATAGACACTAGCCAGAGAAGGATTATTAACATCCAAATAAGACCTAGTATTACTCACTTAATAGTAGCAAATTATAGCAGGATACTGAAGCCATAAAGGTCTAAATTTCAATTTATATGTGATTATAAATGAGGAAGCACACAGCAGCATGATTCGAGTTTAGAGTCTAGCCTTGGCCAAGGATACGTTCCCTAGCACACTTCAGCTAGGACAACATATTTTCCTCCCTCCAACTTCCTCTTTCCTTCTCTCACTCTCTCTGGGATACTGGATTTATTTTACAGGCTATTTATAGCATTTGGACTTAGTTCTCCATAAATCTCTAGGGTGACTTGTAATTTCAAGCAAAACCAATAGTGAATGAGGCCACAGCAGAACTCTCTTACCCTACCCATCTTCTCCTTTCCTCACATGCTGATGAGATCCCATATTAAAGCCAGGCACAGTCTAACTGAAATGCCTTAGATTCTCAGAGCACATCAGTAGTGCCAGCCAGGTGTCAACTGATGTTTTTACACCCCATTAAAGAGGAACCACATCTCCCCCAAAGTGAAGACAGTAATTAATCACAGAAAACATCTATTTACTGATACAGGAAAAAAAAAAAAGTTATTTTCTCCCCCATCTCCATGAAAATTGAAAAAAATATTAGTTATGTTCGAGTAATTAATGTTATTGCATGCAAAAAACCCCATTTAAATATAAAAGAGAAATATGGACACAGGAGCCAAGACAGCCCCACAGCTGCATGACCCTGACGACACCTCCAGATGCACCTCTGTTGCCTGCCAGTAGCAAAACTGAAAAAGGAGCCAGCAGAGGTGACACCAAGGAGTTAGCAACAGACCCTCATGCTGCTGCTAGAACAAGCACTGCAGAGTTTGGCATCTGGTCCCTACTTCTGCCAAGTATGCCCTGTTTGTTTCCACAGCTGTTAAATGCATTTGCTCAAAAAGGAAAAAGAAGAAAGAAGAAAGAGCAGCTAAGAGATATACTAGTGACTGCAGGAAGAAGTACGAAGCCAACACACAATTTGTTCCTAGATAACAATTTGCTTTAGAAAATGTATTGCTAGTTATTAGGACCAGTCTGAGATATTCTTAGATTAAATCAATGCATAAATTCATATGGCATATTTATGTTTATATCTTCAAAACACTATAGGCAATTATCACAAGGTTAACAAATACATTTGCTGTAAACAACTTTTCCCCACTCCTTATATATATTTTAAATTACCTTGTAATAATCTGCTTCATCCAACAGAGAAAATTATTTTAGGCAAACTGAAATCTGCCCTAGTTGTTCCAGTTTACCTGAAGGTAAAAGGATACCAAATTGAACAATAATGTTAAGTTAGGTAACTTGTTAAAAATCCTTGTGATGCATTGAGCATAAATACATTTCATAAAACAAAGCAGCAATTAAAATAGTAAAATCACAATTAACACTCTTGGATAAATTCAAAAGAATCTTATTTTGAAATAGAATCTCCCTTTTAAGTTTAGTGCAAAAAAAGGTTTAAGAAAATAAAAAACTGAATTTAAATGAATTGATGAACTCTAAATATTTAGACTTCTAAGAACAAGTAAGGTAAACACATCATTTTAGGATGCAACAAACATGGCATATGCAGTTTCTGGCTAAATCTTATCAATTTCTTTGCTTCTAGCTATGTTTTGGTCTTCACAGTGGAGTAATTTCTGGTTTCATTAGCATAAGTGACCCTGATTTAGAGCTGTGAAGGCAAGCCTTGTTAATATGCCTAAACAGAATGCATATTGAGTTAAAACACAGCCTCTAGATATATGTGAAACATTGGTTTACTCAAATTCACTTACCCTCTCCTAGGTAAGATATACATATCCTTTGAAAGTACAGGTATGAGCTAAAACTGATGTCTTTCAAGTTATGATACTAACTTAGAGCTTAAACAAAATCAACTACATCGATTTTTAGAAAACAGTCTTTGCTAACCTGAAGTCTATTACAAGAAAATAAAGAGTTTAGAAGTCACGTTGAGTACCTCTGCTGGAGTTGCCCACACAGTTTTATCCATTCTATCTTTTTCATAATTTGTATTAAAAAAAATTTTTTTCCCTTTCTTGCAACAGTATTGAAATTTCTGCAAAGTTAGTTTCACTAGTTGGTAGGAAAAAACTAGGAAAAAAATCAAGGATCTTTTTATTTTACATTATTTTCCAGCTGAAAAAAATGGAAATTGAATATTCTATATTATTCAATTATTCCCCCCCCCCTTTTATTTTTTACACCACTTGTGTTACACCTAATGATAGTGGTTTCACAGAGAAAGCTCTGGCAGGATAGCCAGCAAGGTATCCATAGGCCGCCTTGTCCTTGTGCCTATCTAGGTCTTAGCACAGATGCAGCAAGAAGATTGTATGGGGCAACTCAACTTCCCTGTCAACCTCAAGACAGTGGTTAGGGTTGCCCATTATCCCCCTTAGGTTTACACTAGAATGTGTATCACTGTGCATGAAGCATGGGCCTACTACAATGCCAGTGTAAACTAAACAGTCAATGCCATTCTAATTTTTAATTATTGTACAGACCAGTTCTGACCAGCAACCTAGTCCTGTCTTCATTAGTGCACCTGAAATGGCTCTCCCTGACAGAGACAGGGGAGAGAGTGGAGACAAATTTGAGCACTCCCAGAAGATGGTGGTTAAAAACTGCCTCTTTCCAGCAGGAGTATTGTCAGAAGGGATTACCAAAAGTTCCACATGATAAACCATAATGGAGAAATCCAGACTATTAGAAGTGCAATGACGAATCACATGTTGTCAGCAACAAACAAGAGGCTAAACTTAATGTTTTCCTCTCAACTCCAGTGGTGTGGCCAGTAATTGTGTTCACCTAAGATCAGAACATGCACAAGGAGTTCTGGTTGTCCCCAATTCAGTCTATATAAAGCAGAGTTGGTATTGTTAAATGGTAATCATACATCAGGCAATATAACTTAACTGTTCCTGTGAGACAGTATATCTACTTGTGAACTATGACCCAGGTTCATATTCATTAATGGGAAAGGAAAGTAAAAACAGATTTCCATGATCAGAAATAGGCACTAGTATGCAAAACTCAAACTGTTAAGGCAAGTATTTTGTGCCTGGTATATTACAAGGATGCTTTGCAGTATTGCAGAGGATTCTAGGTTAAATGAATGATTTAGGTCCTGAAGATAGCACAAAATCTGCCTAGTTCATGGATCTCTGTTCTTCCCATGTAACAATGATTTAGAACAATTATCATGATTAAGTTCTTATTGTTAAATGAGGGATAAAAGAGTCTCAGTAGAGTCTGCTTATGTCTGAAAGCACTTCCATGGTTATTCAGTCAGTTTGAAATTCTCTTATCTTGAAAGCACACTGGAAACTAGCTAATATAAACATTCATAGTCAGGGAAGGAAAACTCCTTCAGGATTGGAAATTGATCATGATTTTTGGGGGATGGGGTGTTTTTTTTTAAATTGGAGACCTTGAATCAAGTGCTGTTTTTCCAGCAGAAAATGAGGGGATACAACGTTCCTTCTGTTCTAAAGAATAATTTCTGGAAATGTCAAAATCACCCCTAAAGCCTAGTATTTATTGCTTTCTGTTTTATTGCTATTTTGGCACCTGTTTGCCCCTTTTACACAACTCTGTCCATGCCTAGTAGGAATTTTTTATAAATATTCCATGGAAGGTCAGTGTCTATGGAAGCAAATCCTGGCTCAGAGCTGGAGTGGAGGCACCTTGCACATTTCCATAAAGCTTTGCACTAAGCTGTACACAGTAATATCTAAGTGCTTAACTGATGATATTCTTTCATAAACCACATGCAGCTCATAAGCTATTAACGCATGGCTCTCATGTTTGTGGAGTTGTTGATAATGTGGACTGTCAAGTAATCTGAAACTGGCTACTGGAAGAAAGAGTGCTAGCAGGGTCTGCTAAAGGTCAACCAACTAAGATGATATGTATCCTATGGGTATTTTTCACATGAAGCTCCAAGAAGCTTCTCAATAGTGTGAGGAAAACTGATTTTTGTTTGTCAAGGGATGGGAAGCTTGGGCTATCTGAGGCCAGGTAAGGCTTTTGCTGCTAAAGCATAGGTATGAATGGAACTAGGGGAGGGCAGTTAGATGGGGAATGGTGAGAGGGGAAGAACTTTTGATTTCTCTCTCTTCAGGCAAACAAGAAATGTGGCATGGAGACTATGCTGCTGCTTCAGCAGTAGTTTCTGGTACACCAACTAAACACTGTCTTAGCTGGTTTTCTAGAGCCTGACACAGAAAAAAACAGGAATAGGTTTGTGACCGATTTGCCTAATCAGCTGCTTGGGCTGCCTGGCCAGTCCTGCACAAAAACTTTAAAGAAGGTTAGGCATGCCTCCTTTAAGGGCAGCAATCCTGGTCTGATGCTGTTAAAAGTTAGGCATGTAGACAATCTGATTTATTTTTAAATCATCCAGAATTGAAGTAAGATGGAAGTGTTCTGAAAAAAGTACAAAGGAGGAGTTAGTGAACTTTACTGCTATGTCCCTAGCTATTGCCTCTCACTTTTCTGCCTGTTGCAAAAAGTTTAAAGTACACCTTGCTTTTGTTTTCCCTTCAACTGATGTTACCAAAGACATCAAGTATCAACAGATAGTCTCAATTGGACAGGTTTTTGGTCACTGGGGGACAGAGCATTAGCAACTTCAGCAACGCGCATTTAGGGAAGCAAGACTGATTTTGATGTGAAATCTTCTAAGGGAGACCCCTACCACCATTTGATACACAGTCACGGTTACTTACATTATAAATCCAGGCATCTAATTTTAAAGACTGGGTAGAACCGTCTTTTTTGAAGCATATAAAGCCTTAACTGCCACAGATAATGTCAACTCAAATTATTATTTCCATTCCAACATAGATTATAGGACAAGAGAACATACTGGAAATTAAAAAATAAATTCAGCACATATATCAGAAAGCACCTTTCATGTAGAGAATAATAAATACTTAGAATAGCCTGCAGGCAAAGTTGTTAAGGTAAAAAGCACCAGTGTCATTCAAGAAACAATTAGATATCATCCTTCGGGAAACAGATTACTAAAAAGAGTATGTCCTCATGGACAAAATGACCTTTATTCATTCTCCAAAATTCTCTCATGTTCTTATAATTCTAGTGAGGAATATTTCAGCATTTTGGCCTCAAGCAATGTCAATTTTTCCTTGAATTATCCTGTTCATCAGTTCACTGCTGAGGCTGATCTTTTCTTATACTATAACAAATACATAACAATTGCCATCCCTGTAACATGACAATATTTTGAGTATATAATCAAAACTCATTTTCAGTTCCATGATTGTACCCAGTCTTGTACCCAGACTGACTACAGAAAATTTTTCAGGCATTTAGAAAATAAATAAACAACAACTAAAACCCTCTCAGGGTTTTAAAATTAACTGTAAGAAATATAGCTATTCTTCACTCCTGACACACAGCATGCACCTTTTGGATGAAACACATATAGTAAAACAACAAGGTAATATTCCCTCAGAAAACTAACCAGATTCATGAAGGTCCTTGTGTCTTTGCAGTGGTTGCAAAAATAAATCTTTTATGTTATTGCTGGAGTTTTTCATCTGTTTCCTTTGTTTTAATTCAATACAGATATTAATATCAAATTAAGCATTCACAATGATTGTCTTAGTTTATTGGAAAGGTGTAGCCACTAAACTTTTTAGGGGAATACTTGGAAAATGTAATCAATGCTATAAACAAAGAAAAGCGTAACTTATGTCTAATGATATACTGAGGCAAGCATAAACAATATAGTTGGATAAAAGGAGCTTTGACAACTTAGGCAACTGAGGAAAACAGTGTTATCTCTAAAGCTGTGTATTTTTCTTTTTTATTTTTGATATACTTGATTCATACACACAAGTCACTAGTCTGATGTTTTCTTCCCCCATCCATAATCTTAGGAAGTACTTTTGAATCCACTAGCACTCTGCAACGCACTGTGAATTCCTACTGAAATTAAGACATACACAGCATTTCATAGGACTAGCTCTATGTACTCAGAGCAATAGCAAAGGAAAAGGTGCATCTGGAAATCTATCCCCAAACAGTATCTCTATAGTTCTCTCTACATTTCACAAACTAAAGCTCAAGGGGGACTGCATGACAGGAATACAATCTTTAAAAGCTGCAAAACTGTTGAGAAAAGTGGGTGTTCACTAAACTATATAAAAACCAAGATAGAGTAAATTACACAAATATTTAAGATTATCAAAAGAGAAAGGTACTGACGATTTACAGAGTTTTTCTAAATGGTACAGACTATCAAGCAAAAAGCAGTTAGTCTAGGTTAAGAAAT
This sequence comes from Elanus axillaris, assembly GCA_026212715.1. NCBI lineage: Eukaryota > Metazoa > Chordata > Aves > Accipitriformes > Accipitridae > Elanus > Elanus axillaris. The sequence continues at coordinate 18,310,580 of JANZLQ010000031.1, read as the reverse complement.
TTATCAATACAGCTATGTTATAAAACCAGCAAAATATAAAAAAAATATATATTAAAAATAACAAATTATATGAGCACTTTAAAATGCAAGAAAATTAATTACTCCAAGGTCTCCTCCACATTCCACTGAATTAGGTTAAAGGCTCTAATAGACCAACGTTGTTAAGCATAAGGTATTTTTAAAGTGTTGAAGCTTTTAAATATCTGCAGAATTTTAGTGTTTTATAACTTTGAAGAAGTAAATTGAAGTTTAATAACATGGAAACTTCAAACCATTACTTTCATTGTGACATTGCTACATCTTACCAGAACACTGAAAAATTCAGATTCTGTCACAAAGACTATTTATTTTAGAAATGTAACACATAAGTATGATTGGAAAGGACAGAAATGCTACATAAATTTTTAGAGAATTCTTTCTGATGACATTTTTTTCTGCATGCAGGAAAATAACATTATTATCAGTTATCAGGAGTGCGAGAGTTCTGAGAACAAGACAAACATCACTTGGCATATTAAAGTTTCCACCTGCTATATTTCCATGTGTCCACTATAGTTTCATTTCTCTTGGTATTAGAATTTGCAACACAGACTAGCCTGCAATAAAATGGTTCTGCTCCTTTTGAGTTTCACATTGGATCCCATAACAACTTATTTGTGCTACACTTCTTGTTCATGACATTTTACTCATGTTGTTATCATTTTCACGAACTTTCCACAGATGGACATTTATCCATGTTGTTAAATTACTGAAGCAGTCCTATTAATTGACAGAATCACTGTCACGGATACATGTTGGCAGGATTTAGCCCTTGACAGAGTCCCTTTATACCAGAACATTTACCTGCTGGAGAAGTTTTTTTGTCACTAGTTATATGCAGTGTCAACCCTAAGAGCCAAGGTTTGAAGTCAGATTCATGAGAAAATACAGTTGTCCTCATCAACTTTAGCACTAGAACTATTATTCTGTAGCCATCTACAGCAAACTGTATTTGCATAATATTAGTTGAGATACTTACTGGTGGAAGTCATTATGCAATCAGCTGCTATGTTCAGCCCTTTTATTTTTCCATTTCAGAAACTTCACCCAAATCATTTATATAAATATTTAAAAAGATCCAATTTAAACACTGAATTTTGTAGTAACCTAGTAGAAAACCAGGGCAAAAAGGTGTCATTTATAGTTTTTAGCCTCGCTCTTGTGCAACCCCACCTGGAGTACTGTGTTCAGCTCTGGGGCCCCCAACATAAGACATGGGCCTGCTCAAGCAGGTCCAGAGGAGGGCCACGAAGATGACAAGAGGGCTGGAGCACCTCCCTTATGAGGATAGGCTGAGAGAGTTGAGGTTGTTTAGCCTGGAGAAGAAAACGCTCCGGGGAGACCTTATAGCAGCCTTCCAGTACTTAAAGAGGGCCTACAAGAAAGACGGAGAAGGACTACATCAGTGTAGTGACAGGACAAGGGATAATAAACTGAAAGAGGGTGGATCTAGATTAGACATAAGGAAGAAATTCTTTGCTGTGAGGGTGGTAAGACTAGAACAGGTTGCCCAGAGAAGCTGTGGATGCCCCATCCCTGAAAGTGTTCAAGGCCAGGCTGGATGGGGCTTTGAGCAACCTGGTCTGGTGGAAGGTGTCCCTGCCCATGACAGGGGGGTTGGAACTAGGTGATCTTTAGGGTTCATGCCTGCCCAAACCATTCTATGATTCTATGACTGTTCCTCCCATTTTACATAGTGTCAGACAAATTTCCACCTAATATGTTAAAAACTAGCTTTTTCTCAAAAACAGATTTTGCTGTTTAATGAAACACAAATAACCTCCTCATTAAATAATTAAAATAAAAAGTGTGAACCTGACTATATTTTCCTTCTTATTTTCTGGAAGATCATTCCTATTTTCTTTGGTATTTGTATCTTGAATTTGCATAAACCTGCCCTTTCTAAAAGGCTAAATGAAAAAGTTGAAGAAAGTTTTCTGAAAAGGTAACCTTTTTAATTTGTTTGCCTACGCTTCAGACATTTGAAAAATACCATCCATATATTCTTAAAAAAAAAAAAAAATCTAAAATACTGCAGCTAGTCAAAAATGCTGAAGAGACATTTCAAAGGACAGGAGATTTCAACCTTAACTGAATCCCAGCCACATCTATTAAAATTGGCTTTAAAAGTTACAGAATGTAACAGAGGGTCTTTTCAATGTAATACTGTATTACTCCTTATTGTACACTTGCAACGGCACTGCCCAATCCAATGTATTTGCTCAAGAGGAAAATGATAGTTAATAGTCTTTATAAATTAACCCTGTTGCTGCCTCTATGCAGCTTGTCCAGTTGGCTAGATGAAACAGGAGCCCACTGGCCATTTCTGTAGTGAATTTCTAGGTGCACAATGGATATTTCCAACAGTGATTTGGATGTCAAAAACCCACTTGCTTCTGTGGACTTCCACCAAAATATCTATTGGCACATGCTAAAAAAAAAGTAATCTCTAGTGAGAAACAAAGGGGATGAAACCAATTCTACTCCTCCATGGGCAATTCCCTTTGCTCACAAAGAATTTTAAGTCATCTACAATTTTCACTGGTTGGTTCAGTTTTGTGGGTTACCAATTTTATGAAAATAAAGAATTACCTCCTTATTTAAGAGCTGATGTCTTCAAAGGTTCAAAAACTGTCAGTTGAAGTCATCCTCAACAAATATAGCTCCTAAAATCTCTGGGGATTGGTGCAGGAGACAGAAGAACATGTCAGTGAAAGAAGAATAAGCGGAAGAACACTACAACATTTATTTTTTCTTGCCAAATTCTGTGGGCTTCCACAATCTCCCCCACAGCAGCACTCTTGACAGAATTTTAATTCTACTGAAGTTAACAGTTAGATCAGCAAAGATTGCTCAACAAAATGCAGTTTCTCTCTGCATGTCTAAAGGTACGTTTACTGATTTAGAAACATAAGTGCAATCCTTGTACTTGATGACAATGCAGGAAAGGGCTAGAAATTTCCATTTTAAAATCCCTGCTCCTCATCTTCTGTAATTCACTACTCAAATTTAAAAGGCAGTAGGAAAATAAAACATGGATTCAGCCAACATTGCGAACTTGGACAGGTCTTCCATTTCAACTATTTGAAATACCACATTAAAAAGTCTGTATCAAAGGTGTGGTCTCATCGACACAGAAAAAATGAAGATATCTAACCTAGCTGAACCTGTCTCATGTTATATGGCAAGATTTTCACAGTGCAGAGGATATAACAGCTGCCAGCAAAGGAGGAGATGGAACTCTCCAAATTTTCTGAGCTTGAAAATCAAAACCAACTGAATCTTGGTTTTAGACTGAATTAGGAAGACCTTCCAGTTAGTCTAAGTAAAGAAGGAAGATGTCCATATGAGCAGTTATTAATTAATATCTCAAATTACTCCCTTCTGTCTCATAATCAAGCATATTTTTATGTCTAATTCCATATTATCCCCTCCTTTTCTGTCAATGGTACTACCCAGCTGAGAACAACTGTGAGGTTTCTCCCTTGAAAGACTGGCAAAAGAGACAAAGGCAAAGCCTTGGAGTATAGTCAACCTTCTGGATGGGTACCCAGAGGAAAGGTCCCTGCAGGCACTGTAGTCCTCTGCTGAACTATCTTACTGTTTTGTCAAATGTATCCCAAAGCAGGATTTATTTATGTTATATCCTCACTATTTTGCCATAGGACTTAATCTGCTTCCTGCACTCAGGCATCAGACATATCTGAAAGGAGCCTATAGGCTACAAAATAGCATTTGCCCAAAAGTTTCTTTACCATATCGTGTTCTCCTAGAACTTAGACCCTGAGATATCAATGGATTGTTTATTTCACATGTTTCTAAAAATTAAGGAAAGCAAAACTGCTGATGTGTTTTATAGGATCCTTGACCTATGAAATGTGAGTCAATATTATGAACATTAGGTCATGCACTTTAGCCTGTAAATAGGATTTTGTACCATCATGCCAACGGATTAGAAACATCAACATCATGACTCACATAAAAATGTACCTGAAATAACCAACTTCATTCCTTTACCCTTACTTTATCATTCTGAGAAACTATCAATTATAAGCTTCATTAAATAATGGTTGGTATATACCAAATTACCTCTTTAACATTAAGCAGTTTTTCTAAAAGATACTGTTTCTAATTCTATCACTTCCTCAGTTATGAAAGTTTCTGATAATCTTGAAAGAACAAAATTACTATGTTCTGTTTTCTCTCAGTGCCAAGAACTTAACACGCTTACATTTTCAATTGGAAAAGCTGATTAACATAGTTAAATCATATTCTCAAACTTGCCTATTTGAAAAAGGCTTAAGAAATGCAACAGGCATTTGAGCAGGGGTTCTATAGATAAATTTCATAAACAACTAAATTTATGGAAAGGCTATAATTTTCCACTGTTAAAGCCACCTTACATCTTACGAGGTAACCATATCACTTTTCACTACACTGTGTATCATGGTCAAAAACATTTAACTTATTTTTCTTTTATTTAATTTACCCAGTGTTTTTTCTCTGTAAAATTGCCATTTATGAGCAATGAACCCCCATAATATAAACTCCAACCAAAGGGTTCTGGGGACAAAGAGAAGAATCATCCCCACCTTTTCTTCTGGAAAAATTATACTCTTTGATGCAAATTGCCAACACATTTAGAATCACATAACATAAATATGATTCTGTATTGAATAGAAAACACTATTAAAAATTCTGTCTTGGATCTAGTAGTCTACTAAATTCAGCATTGTGAAGCATACTTTATCATAATTTCTACTGTTTTTATCAACTTTAAATATACAATTCTTCAGAGTTATAGAATAATCATTTCTTGATTGCTCAAGGGATCCTAGCACTATGGATGGAGATGTGCTGTTCATTTTATTGCTCTATCTGGAAAATTCTTAAGTCCCTTGAAAATGCCAGGTTTACTGAGCCATTCAGCTCAAATATCTACCCAAGAGATTGCAGTTACATTTTGCCAAAATTTCAGAAGTAATATCTCATCTCTCATAAAATGCCTTTATAATCCCAGCCATGAATGCACATATTGGTCTTGCAGTCCAAATTTGGCTAGTTCAATTATTCTTTAAAAGTACAAGAAGGATCTTTTGGTGTTTACATTTAATGCCCAGTATCTAAGGTATAAAATGCGATACAAATATACCCTGCACAAGAGACAGCAAAAGAAGGACATGAAGAGAGAAAACTGCAAGTGTAATTTCTCTACCGCCACTATATTCACAAAATATTTTTTCATGCAAAGATATTTCAGATAGACAAAAAACCCAATATTTTTTTATTAGGATAGTGAAGCCAGTATTGATTATCATAAATTAGGCAATGCAAAGAAACAAGTCCATCTCTTATTCACATAACATCTATGTGTATTTTCCAAGTAAACAGCATCAAAACAAATGAGCCCAAAATAGTAAAATTCAGATGTACTAAGGTTTTCCCAGACAAATAATGAGATAACAAATTAAGCTTTAACTGTATGTAAATGAGCATTCACTCTCAAAAGTTTGATAATACAGAGGGCATTCAAAAGCCAAGTAACTTATGTCTTATATTTCAATTCCGTCAAGTGATAAGATGATAAAGAGGGAGGTGAGAGGTAAGATTCAGATAAGCAAAAGGGAATTGTTTTGTAAAATGTATTTAATGATGGATGACTTCAGAGTTTTCGTAGAAATCTGTACCACTGGCTCACAATTAAAAATTCATTAGGTCTTGCAAGGCCTGGATAACATTTTGTAAATATAAGCAGCATGTGAAAAATTTGAATGAATGCAAGGGCTTAATAGAATAATCATGGCTTGAACTAGTGCTCCACAAAACAACAATACATAAATAAGTATGTGTAAAGGACTAAATAGTGCTCACTCTACTTAACACTAGCAGCCCCATTAACGTTGGTTATTCTGGAATCAACAAAACTACTTGGAGTAATAAAACAAGCAACGCCCTAATAACTTTGGTGGCCATTCCACCATCCCTATTTCTATTGGTAATAACTTGTTATGAAAGCATAACCCATAAAATGCATGAGACCACAGCAATAATTTCCCACTGAAGGAATCTTTTTTCTCAGTTGTAGTTTGTTCCTGTTCCTACTCACATTAATTCCAATTCAATTCAGTGAGGGAAAGTTTAAGTCAATGTTAGTTTAATGTTCAGTTAAGATAATGAAATATTTTTATGAAACTGTTTCCATTGGAGATTATTAGACTTCTGCCATTGATTTCAAAAGATCCATGATTCTACCCTGTGGGTTACATCAAAATCCATCATTTACACTTACTTTTTTGTCAACTCCTGCTAATTTATTAATGATACTCATATTCCAAAAGCTCTAAAGGAAGTGAAAAAGCATGCACTGCCCTAGATAAAGTGAAGAATAGACCTTTAATGAAACCCAGCATCTAAAAACATTTTTGCCTGAAGTCAGAAGTCACCAATATTTTATCATCACTGGCACAACACAACTCTTATTTCCTCTGCTCTAACAGATTAGCAAAATGAATCTACCTATTAAACTAGTGGAACATGCAATCAGCACACCAAACAGTGCTTTCAAACACTGATTTGAAATACCTTAGAACAATCTCAAATTACTTTAATAACTGTGGAAGGCCCTGCTTGACTTTGAACACAAAAGGAAGCGTTCATACACCTAATACGAACTTCTACTGGGTTTAAGGAAACAGTAGCACTTGCTCTTTTAATCCATCCAGATTCTGTTTACTTCTCTGTGGTGGGCTGACCGTGGCTGGACTCCAGGTGCCCACCAAAGCCGTTCTATCACTCCCCCCCTCCTTCGCTGGACAGGGGAGAGGAGGAAAAAAAACATATAACAAAGGGCTTGTGGGTCAAGATAAGGACAGGACAGATCATTCACTGATCACCGTCACGGGCAAAACAGACTCAGCTTGGGGAAATTAACTCAATTTATTACAAATCAAAA
>JANZLQ010000031.1:18274299-18303489 GCA_026212715.1 Elanus axillaris | reverse complement strand
GGCTGGTATTGGCTCTATCGGACAAAGGGGAAGCTTCCAGCAGCTTCTCACAGAAGCCACCCCTGTAACCCCCCACCTACTGCTACCAAAACCTTGCCACAGAAACCCAATACATTCTCCCACCCAGCAGCAGCTATGGTAGACATTAAGAACCTAGGAATAACTAGCTTAACCTAGATGTAGGAGATGAATAATGTGAACTATAAGGAAGCTAGGGAACGAACCTAAGCTCAGCATTCGGTGTAGATGTACTGTCTGCCAGATACTGTTGTTGTAATTGGTCTGTTTGGCTGTGATGACGACTCAGCCTGTCATCATCATCACCTTCTTCACAAACTTAAAGAAATCATTTTGACTTTTTCCCCTGGTAATAGCACATATTTAAATAGTCAGGAATATTTTGTTTCAACATTCTTCCTATCTCTTTAGGATCAAAGCTTTGGCTTTCTCCGTCCCCTGCTAATTTGCCATCTCTACACAAATGCACAATAGAGAGCATAACACGCTGTTATATTATTGTATGTTTGGAAGTTTTCCTTACAGGAGAGGTGAAAAAGGAGTGGCTATTAGTTGTTCAAACCCTTTAGTCCTTCCACCAACTTGATGGGACTAATTTTCAGATGTGAAGAGCTCAATCAGGATTCACCTTTAAGAGACTATAATGGTTTCAAGAGTTACAAAATCATCTCTCAAATCTATATGTGGTTCGAACAAAAGAATCCCTCTCTACATGACCTTCTCATTCGAATTATGCAGATTTGTTATTCTGATGTTAATCCACTTGTCAAAAGTATTAAAGGGGAAATAAACCACTCAAAAAACATAGTGAGAACGGAGAGAGATGCATTGTCAGAGAAAGTTATTATTATCTTGTAATACCATGGTAAATGCTTTGTTACAGGAAATAGTTTAGAAAAAACATGTAATATTTTCATCTAGTTTTATGTCCTTTTCTAGTATGAAATAAGTACAAATGGAAAGCTTAAAAGATAAGTTGTGTTGTTACAATTGATATAGATGCTACCGTACCTTAATGTTTTCTCAGAAGCAATTCAATTACTTATTTTCATCCATCTTCATATCTTTTTCAAATCTACACACTTTTAATTTATTGCATTATGCATAAACGACCTTTTACTCCTCTATACACTATTTTGAACTCTACTTTTGCATTAAGCAAGGCTTCCTTTCATACACATTTTTTCTATATCCAAGATGCAGCTAGACATCTCACAGTGTCTGCAAACATAATTGACCCTGATCACTACATGACAATAATCACTTTAATGACTCCTTACCTAGTCAAGCTAGTGACATAGCATCAGCTCTTTCATTACCAAACAAGGAACTCTGAATCAGGACTTCAGTTATACAGGTTTTTGATCACCATGTTTTTTCAAGGATGTGATCCATTAGGTCTCCAGCAAATGCATTGACAGTTTGATTGGAAGGCATTTCCGGCCACTGCTCTGAGTCCAGCTGACACTAATTTCTGCAGAAGGCAAGAATCCCAATCTTTTAGCCTTAACGAAAGACAGACAGATAGTTTCAAGTTAAAGGTGAAGGCCACAGAACATAGAAGCATTGATGCCTTGGCAGTTGATGTACTGTACCGCACTCATGCCAGTAATCAACCTTGCCACATATTTTCTTACCAGTCTCAGCTAAGTCATCTGTTCTTGCAAATCAGTGCCACACTGGCACAGTGAGGAGGACAGTACGCTCTCCTGCTCATCATTTGTCTGACTTGTAAAATTAGTTTCAGTTTTTCATGGAGAAGAACACAGAGCAGCTTTGTCAAACAAGCAGAGCCCCACTGGTGTTCAGACCTTCCCCACAGCTGCAAGGCTCTGGCTGCACAGGTTACACCTGCCTTGGCAAGCACAGGGCAGCCCAACCACACAAGCTCTCTAAGTCATATGATCATGTAAATGTTAACAATAAAGTGAATGCTGAACCTAAGAATGAAAAAATGTCCTCAATAAACCAGTGGAAAGAGTTAATTAAATCTATTAATATATGCTAGAATTCTAAACACTTCTCAACCTGTCTTGGTATTGCCACTACTTAGAAGCAAACTCATGATAACACATATTAAACATTTGTTAACTTTTAATTTAAAACCTTGCTGTTTTGGGATATTTGATTTACGATTTGAAGTTTTTAATTCAGATTCAAGCCAGGAAACTAAGTATTTTAGCAATTCATACAGTCTTTTCCAAAGTTCAGATGGATTTTTTCATTTACCTATTAATTTATTCTCAGTATTTGAAGTGTGGTACAGAGAAACCAAAAACACCACCTGTGGTTCTATTTTATTCTTAACACATCCTTCACTTATCATTTTAAATACTGCATCAAAGGGAGCCTCTTAAGGTGATCATGTTCATTGTCATTCCAGAAAAATATTATAGTATTATCTCCTAGTGATGTGATTCACATCTATAATAAAGCTAAACCCTACTTTCTACTTTATTCTTCCCTCCCAAAGTCTTAATAATACCTGGAAGATAAGTAGAGAAAGGAATTCATATCTGATCTCTATACCCTCAGTTTTATCCAAGATACGTTAATTAAAAGTATCATATACGTTATTCAGACTATGTACCCCATTGTTCATACTTGAAGGAATACTAGGAAGAAGGAGAGTGATTAAAATTCCACATATGAAAGGGAAATAATCAACCCTGTCTGAAGGCTTGGAACATACATTCATGTTATGCAACATTACAGCCATTAATCAGGTGACTACTCTGTCCTCTGGGAACAGTAAGAAAATGCTTGACAGTGAAGTTAAAACATATACCTTCATGTCCTCCATGTAGCAAAAACCCTGTATTTACACATAAGCTAAATAAAATGCACCTACTGCAGCTTCATAGCTTTTAGTTCTTTAGTATAATGACAGTTACTTTTTGAAAAAACGGTAGAAACTTAGATCAACTTTAAAATACCTTGGTTTGATAAATGAATGCATTATTCATACCAGGTAACAACTGAGAACTTTATCTACCCTTAATTTTCAAAACTTTCCCTGACAAGTTTGATGAGCAGAACAGCCTAACACCAAGTCATTGTAGTATCTCTTCAGTAACCAATTCATTGGCTGAGGAAGCCAATGTCTCAATGGCCATGTCTCAGCCTTACTAGAGGATGACAAGGGTGCTGATTCATTTGTAAGGTAGCTAGGATATCCTTACTCGTGCTTCAAGTTGTAAGGATTTATTTTTTGCTTCTTTCTGTAGAAATACACATAAACTACTTTTGCCTCAGGTCTAATTTCTTGCCTTCCACCATACCCATTACTCCAAGCTCGCAGCATTTGCCCTCGACTATATCCAATCTCTTACAAAGACTTTTTGAGGACTTACAAAGGCCTGGAGTATATCCTTCTACTTCAGTATTTCTTTGAATTAAAGAAAAGTTTCTTGCAAATAAGAACTACAAGGTTATTTTACAGAAACCAAAGGCATTTCACTTAAAAAAGGGCTCTCTCCATTTCCTATCTTATGTCTTATCATTCATGATCTACCAGTATGATTATGAAGCACTGCATAGATAAAAGTAAGCACTTCGTTTCTAATACCAGTCTTATATCATTAAACCAATATGATATACAATAAATCCCAGACAAACAATGAGGTGGAAAGCCTTTTTTAATATAGACTTCCATCATCTAACCCACCAGCCTTTTACCTTTGGTTTCTTCCCTCCCTGCTTGACAACTCAGTATTGATACTGTCAGTATTATAAAACTTCTATATTATCTTGGAAAATGGAAATTTGGATGTAGCAAACTGCAGTTCAAATAACCCTTAATTAATATTTTTCCAGGCATATCAGCTATGGCATGGGTATATGCACACTATTTGTCAATACAAGTTGGTGTATTCAGTAAGTATTTTAATGCATCTGCTACAAGAGAAGTAACAACAAATTCTGAAATGTACTGTGGATATAAGCACTAAGACCATAGGCTTCAGCTGGTGTATTTGGAGACATCACAGATTGTTAGCATGTGCTTTTGTGATTATCCATGCTTTACACCTATTTTTCTCCTCTCAGTAGATTTCAGACAGTAACTACTGTGGATATCACAGTGCTATGTTAAGTCTTTGTATTGTTCATGAGACATTTGTCAAGACGTCCACTTTTGGCTATTAAAGGGTTATTTAGTGTGAGATACATCTCATTTAACTTCTGCTGTTGAAAAGACACTTATTCTAAAAGAGTTCATAGGCTCCTGTGGTAATCCTTGAAGAGATAAAGGTACTTCCAAACTGTGATTTTACCCCATTTATCTTAGATCTTCTTCTACAGATAAAATTAATTTCCTCTGTGGAGGCTTTCAACATGGGTGGCAGAAATCCCACTTACGCTTTCCAAAAAGAGAATGCTTTTGAGCGTCACTTTTTTTTTTCTCACCTTTGTTTCGTTTTTATATCAATGGAAAAAAAAATCACCCGTGAAGAAATTAAGACTAAATGTTTTTCTGCAGCTTCTCTAAAGTTTTGGTAGTATAATTACATACTTGCTACAGACTGTAAGATGTAGTCTGAAAATGGGATTCAACCAGGCTAGTCTAACAAGAGTGACATTTCAAAGGGATCTGAAGAAGAGCACCTTGATAACAGGCATCATGAGTTCAATGTCACTTACTAATTTATAATTCAAATCTACAGACTTGCCTACAAGATTTCCCATATATCCAGATGGTCCCTTCTCTAACTGCACATATTATTTCCCTGTCTCAATGAGACTATAAAAGCATTAAGGTATGACTACATGCAACTAAGATAATACACTGCTAAAGTCATAGATTTTCAAATAAACACTAATCCTACTTATTTTCTATATAGTATTTGGTGGTGCAGTCATTTCTCATGGTCTGGGCATTTCTTTAATGGCTCTCAGCTTTTCAGCATCCAATAGCAATCCCACAGAGACTAGAATCCTGCCTTGACACACTTGACGAGTGTTTCAGCTTTCTCAAGGCTGCAACTAGAAAGTTGGGTATATAGCTGGACAACATGAACTGTACTAAAGGTACAGAATTGACTAAGGCAAATCAGAGAAAAAGAGCCGGCAAACTTTAGAGGAAACCAGTCTTTTTCCTATCAGATGAGGGGAATGAAAAATCACCTTTTCTTGAAACCGTGCCCTACCACCAGTAGCACATCTTGTAGCTTTCTAGAGGATACTGATGCCAGGGACAGCTGCCAGTATGTGTAAATCTTCATCCCTCCAGAATCAAGATGTCATTTTAGCCCTTAGACCTATTCTGAACCTAAACAGGGGGAGACCTTTGCTCCTGTACCATACGTGGCTGAATCTGGCCATTAGGTTAAAATTGACTAAGGATGAACATGTAGGAAAATACATATATTTATAACTTCATTATGAAACAAGACCAAAGAAAGCCTTCCACAATTAGAAACATATAAAGTTTTTTCCTCTCCCTCAGTTATAATTTTCCAAGATTCTCACGTCTGGGGTTTCACATTCTTCTTCCCAATGTGACAGCAGATGATACCATACTTTTAACACAGAACGTCTCTGTTACACTTTTCAAGTTTCCCGACTTGTCAGGGTCTAATCAAACAAGATGCTGAATGTAGCTGGTCCAACCCTGTGTTACACTGGAAACTATTTGAAAAGTGTGAAAAAGGAAATTTTGTGAAGTTTATAGTTTCAATGTTATAAATAGTGACAGTGTATACAGAACAAATAAAAGAGTCCTCTTAATTTTTCTTTCATTCCTTTCATCAGAAAAGTACCAAGTCTCCTGATGAAGAAAAACAGAAACCTAAAGTCTCCTAAGCACAACTATTAAAGCTATAGGTTTTGCTGTTTGTGTTTACACTGCCTCTAGGATTATTTGGAGTAGCAACAGCTGGTTCAGCTGTGAGGGGAGTGAAAGTCTTTTCTGATATGTATGTTACATCTACACCTTAGTTTGCTTTAAAATTGACAGTCTTCCCACAAACATTCAGTTCCACTCCTCAGGCTGGCTCTGTATCATTTCTTGTGACTGAATCCAGAAAGAAAGTAAAGGGAAAAAATGAAAAATCACACTTGACCCAGGTGCTTGCTTTCCATGCTGCCTTTGTGCGACATAAATCAACATTTTTGTATGTCCGTGGCATTTGGCTGCTGCAGCTGAGCAATTACCTTCAGATATTGGTGTCTCCACCTCAGCTATACTCTGGGGAAAAGGTGTGAATTTGGCCTGAAATATCCCACATAACCCATTCAGCACCGTAAAAGCAGTTGGTAAGGGGAGACCTCATGCAGCTGCAATTCTGTAACACAGGACACGTCCCAGGAGTCAGAGCTCCACTTTTACAAAAGTCAGGTCAAGCTATGCTACCGTTTTTATGGCCATCTCAGAAACCTTCATACATCTTCTTGTCTCTGACTGACTGTGAGGCAGAAGTTAATTATAACTTGTAAGTTATATACATAAATATTACTCAGAGCCTCAATAGTGAATTGTTAACATCTTGAATGTTCATACTGAAACTTAATAATAGACTGTGCTTTTTTTCCTTGAGACTCAATAGGATAGTTTAGGAATCCTATAATTAAGGATAAATTCATTAATTTAATTAAGAAATTATATTTTAGCATTTTCAAATTGTTTATTTTGTCATAATCCACCACCCCTCCATTTCACCACTGATTTTCCTATACTAAAGGAGTGCAATCACAGCCTTACAATGCAGAAAGTAAAGAAAGGATGAAACTTGGAAATAAATGTAAACCACATCTCAGAAGATTTTCTGATACCATTTGGGCGAGTTCCAAGTTGCACAGTTTACATTTGAACTACTCGTTTCCATACAAATTGCTTTTAGCTACAATAGTAAAGAGAGGGAAAATAAGAGGTATCTAGGCTTAAGTAGCTTAAGTGTTGTATTTGTGGTAACCATATACGTACAGAAAAATTGCATGGAGAAGAATGAATACATAAAGGCTTTTTGTCTGGTTGGCAACTTAAGGATACCTTTTATTCACTTGGTCATTTTATTTGGGTTTGTTTGTTTGTTTGCTGCTTGGGTGAAAGGAAGCATCTTCAGTAATCTTAACATACGCTCTTTGTACCCAGAGATAGAGAACATCTGACAAACTACTCTTGAAAGACCTCACCATTTGCAATGATCTGGCTATACTTAGCAGCTTTTTCCTACAGTACTGATAATGCTATAAACAAAAAGAGGATCTATGCATGATACAGCGATTTGCCTACTCTTACAGAGCCTTAGCTTTCTGTTTTGCTGTCCCAAATTGTCTGTTGAATAGCAATGATGCTGAGAATGAACACTACAAAATGACAACTCCTAGAAGTTTAGAGTTGCCATGAAGAGCGGCCACACTTAAAGACAAGATTTCTTTTTGTCTGACAAAGGAATGTTTTCAAATAGGTCTCTCTCAGAAATCTGGGGAAGCCAGTGGACAATATGACAGACTGCTCTGATTGCTGAAGTCTTACCCAGAAGTTCCCCAGGAAAGGGCTACTCTCCCTCTCTAGTGGTGAAAGAGACTGCACTGTTACACCATCAGCGTGCTGGGGACACAGGCAGGCATCAATGAGTAAGGAGGAGGCCCCTCACATCTCATTTACAAATTGAGACTCAAAAGTTTTCAGCATCATTTCTTGCACATTCTCTTTCAATATTGAGTGGATTAAAAGATGTTACTTACCATAGGAAAGGTTAGATTATAGAACCTAAACGATTTATTTATCCTTCATAGGATTTGCATGTGATAAAAGGAGCATCCAAAATTCACCGAAGGGGTGGGAGGGTTGTAACTCAAAGTTCTCCACCCAAAACAAGTGCAAGTGTAGTTTACAAAATATCTGGTATTTTTTAAGTTAATGGGAAGGCAGAGGCTAAGAAATTTTTTGTTTGTGTCTATAGAATGTAAATAGATAAAAATCAATCTATCCCTCTCTATTTATCTAGATGCTCACAGGGTCCTTACAAACAGTTTGAACGCTACAAAATCATTAATGGATTTTATACTTGCACTCTTCAAGCAGCACAGGAAGTATTCACCTTTTACTGAGTCATAAACAGAATGATTTTTCAAATCAGGAATTAACATCTATTTGAGAGCTCTTATCAGATAAGTCACTTTTCCCATCCTTGCCTAGTTCACAGAATATGAATCTGTACTGGTGTAGTAACAGAACACAAAGCTATCCCAATGCATCATCCACCTACGATCCATTTTACAAAAGCACTGGGTTCCTTTTAAGTCAGTATCATATTATGCACAGATGTATTATTAAATGTTCTCAGAATCATGGTATAAACTGGGCAGAGTACAGAAAGAGGACTAAACATGGAAATAATAGTCTTATACGGTTTTGGCTACTCCTCTGTGGTGGTGCAATTCTCACCCCCTGGGTTGCTCGGTACTAACTGTGATTCCACCCACCTCCCCCAGGCTATATGTCCACCAGGAGAGATAAGGACTGCTAATGGCAGTGAAACAGAACGTTAAAGTGCCCCTTTAACAAGCCTGGCTCCTGCCCCTCCCGTATCACTGGGTAAGGGTTTTAACAGTCTATCACCTCCTAAAAGCCTGGCACCCCTGTAGCCGTGTTTGAGCTGGGCGAAAATACATGACGAAAGTCAATTATCTTGGACCCTATAAACTGCGACTCCAAGTGAGACCCTTTGAGCTCTCCTGGATCGCAGTGGGCCTGTGACCAGCATCTCCCCTGAGCTGGGACCCCTCTCAGGCATCAAATCCTTAAGGTGTAGTCTGCTGCCAGAGCTGACGGAAGGCCAGAGCTAAGTCAACTCGCTTGAGTCTCGACTACGGCCCGTTGAGGAATGCCAAGGCATTGTGACTATTTGCTCTAAACTCAAGGAGGGAACTTTTACTTTGAGCTAGCTTCTCTTAGACTTTCTCTGCCTATTGGTGCGTGTAGGTATATACTTCATTCTACTGGATCCGAATAATTTTGTCTCGTGTGTGTGTTTGCATGTTTTGTGTTTGTGTATGAGCATGTATGTATGTTTTGAGTTAAGATGCCATATAGTAAGTTAGAGTGAATCTTGTCATCTTAGAATCTGTAGATAAGTCGCTATTTTTAATTAAAACATTTTCCTGAATCATTTCGTACGTATTCAAACTGGTTAATGATCAAGTGTCGTTAGTTATTAATAAATTTTGATTTGTTGTTAAATCATCACCTTGCTAAATACTTTAATCCGCAAAATCCTCAAAAGGGCAGGTATTCAGGAGTATGATGGACTGCCCACTGGGAAACACAGAAACATAACACTTTCAGACAAAAAAAGAAACAAAACTTATTTCCTAGACTTGTTACTTGGACTCCAAGAGTCAAAGATTTGATCATTTGAATGTGAAAGACAACAGATTTTCATGTTTGAAAGAGCAAGCATTGTGATGCTTGTTAGCAGATTTTGTTGTTTCTTGATTGTTATCATGAGCTAGGTTTATTAGTGTCCAGTCTTCTAATTTGAGATTGCTTCTCTTGCAATTTTCATATTGATTTTCATTATCAAAATAAAATGATTTTTTTTATGGTTTCTAACTCTTTGCACTGGCTGGCAAAAATCATGACACGTTAATTAAATCTTTACATTAATGGGCCTAGAAGCAGTTCCCACCTCAATAAATCAGGACCTTCCAAATCTGCACAGTTTATTCAACTTGCAATCAATGTTAATTTCCTTTTGGTTTAGCAACTTCATTTACTTCAGTATTGAAAGTCCAATTATTTCTGATTACAATTTTAATGTATTAAAATTAATGTGATATACTATCTATATCGTAATTTATTGTAATTTAAGTTTTATTACACTGTGATGTTCGAATTTATTTTGAAGTTAATCTCACAGAATAAATACTAGTGTTATTATCCCAAATTTTACTTCCTGATTTTCACATAATTTATCTGCAATTTAGCTATGGTCTCTATCTGGGCTGTTAACACCATGAAGTTTATTTTTGGTCATATGACAAAAGAAAATTAGACATGCAAAATTATGGTTGCTTCTGCAATTATAAAAGTTTGTCTCTCACAGTTCACGGGCTTTTATAAAATTAACATAGTCACATATTCTCCATTTAATGAGTGTTTCTCTGATTTTTAGACCCCTTACAAAACTCTGTGAGGCTTTTAAAATGTTTCATCACTTGCATCTCTACATTCCTGCTTTTTAACAATTCTTCTGGTAATCTTTCATGGTATCTTGTCCTTCAGTTTAACATCACTCCAAAGTGATGAGTAAGGAATTCCTTGTGTTTCCTTTTAAGGCAGATTATATAATGAGGACAATTTTTTGAAGAAGATTGTTTAACATGGGAAACTATTCCAACTGCTATGGAAAGGAGTTTCTGTGAAGTTTTTTTTGAAACCTGTTAGGATTTTCCTCCAAAATTGCAGGCTTTTGCCATGATTCTGCATTCACTCTGATCTTTTCTAGTAAATGCTAATCTCCCAGTCTTGCAACTGATTGCCTTGTTTATGTCTTACTCCCTCCTTTGTGAATTGTCTTTGTTACCTTTCTGACTTCTTTTATGGACAAAATCCATTTTTGGCCTTGCCCGTCAAAGCACTGCAATCTTCTTCCTCTAATTAGCCGATTAGACATTAGTATATGAATCAGGATAAGGAGCTGAAAAAATTATGAGAAATTTGAAGCACTCCTATGGTTAAATGATTAAGAGTTTTATGCAATAGCGTAAATCTTTGGAGGCGGCTTTGACTAAATCTGACAATTTCTTTAAATCATATGAGGGACCATTTGAGACATATTGACACTTCATTAGGCAAACAGACTAGAGTCCCTGGATGTGTTGTACAGCACTTCATTAGATCAATCAGTTTAGCTAATTCACCTGCATTATGTTAATATGGCCATGAAAGAGTAAGGCAGAGGTAGCATTTGCTACCTTCTAACTGCAAAAACAGTTAGAAAAAATTGTGTTTGGATTATTCTTGCACTTGGTCTGATGAAGTGTTTAGGGAAGATCCCTTTCACTCTGATCTCTACACATTTATGCATCAGACATAATCCTCTAAGGAATCCTGGCTCTAATGAGATTAGTATTTCTCCACTGATTCCAGTAGTTCCAAAATTTCTGAGGTTTTCATTTCTGCACACAATCCACCAATTGCTTAAGCAAAAAGACTGGGTAACTTCAACCCCAAGTTGATTTTTGCACAATATATCTGTTCACCATCCAGAAATGAATGATGGAGGTATCAAATTAGGCTGCTGCAAAACACCTGTAAGAGCTGGTCTACAGCATAGACTGGCTAAGGATTACCTGTTCACTGTGCCTCCAATGAGAAGCTAAGAGATGAAAGGGGAAAAGCTAAGAATTAAAAGAAGCTAGTAGAAACCAGATTAAAATCCAAAGATCAGTAAGTAAATTCTGGGTTAGGTGTGTGGTGTGTGTGTCCCCAGTAAAGTGTTCCAGAGCTGCAAAACCTTTTTTTTTTTTTTTTCTCCAATGGATATCACGTCTACTAAAGTTTGTGTTGGTTCAAGGGCTGAAGAAATTTTTGGAAGAAAAAGCCATTAAGATTTGTTAAATACACAGTATATCTGGCTTAGAAGCACTTTTCTGATATTAAAAATAAAGACATTTGGAAAAAATACAGGAAGGAGTCCCATCTGACTGTGTAGCTCTTAGTCTTGCCTTTGCATTTGCTTAGGAACATTCTTGGAGGCAGGATACTGGGCTAGGTGGTCTGTTAGACTGATTCAATATAAGATTTCTTGGATAGTTAATATTAACGTGATATTTTTATGGAAATAACCTGTCTGAGTATCTCTGGGAGGTGGTTTTGGCAGGGAATGTTTTTTTCAGCTAACAAATCTTTTTCTTAGTAGCAGTACAACAGTCCATCTAACAAGCAGCAGACTTAAAAAAAAAAAGCAGTATTACAGATATATGAATGTTTACTTGGAGCTCTTAGAATGGGCCACAGGAATAACCAAGTCATTCAGAAAATTTTTATGTAAGATGTGTTTTTCACCGAGGCACTTGAGGGCTAAGCTTTAGAATAATGACTCTCTAAATGATAGTTTTCAGTTCACAATCATCTTCAATCATTCCTCTTTCCTTCTGCCTTGCTCTAAGTATAGTATATAAAGGTATTTATCTTTATGACAAATGCAGAACAAAGCTTGTACACAAACTATGTAAGTTATACGTGAGCTCTTACGGACATTAAAACCTGTATCCCTCATCCTTCAAGGAAGAAAAAGCATCACGTAGCCATCTTCCTCCTTCTTGATATATCCTCTATTACTTCTTAAATAAAGAAAACCTGTTTATGACTTTATTAGAATTCAGACATTTTGATTATTTCTTATTTAAAAATAACAATTCAATGGATGAAAAATATTTTTTCTGGTTTTTTTCCTCACATAGTTCAGCTTCACAATGGAAGCGCAAGTATTGGGAACAAGTTACAATCAGTCATTCTTCCTGGAACTTAAAAGTATAATGCAAAACATAACATTAAAAAAAAAAACCAACCAAAACACCTGGAACTGTGAGACTATGATCCTTCCTAATTCTAGACAGAGACTGCTCTGCACAGCCTCAGGACACTCAGTAGTCTGGGTTTCAGCATTAGGAATTCAGTTGCTTAAAAAAAAAAGAAAACAAAATTATTCAAGCAAACTTGCTGGTTATTTGAGCAGAGGCTTAGTGAAGGCTGGCATTGTTAGTTTAATGGTTAAAATTATGCAGCTCAGAAATATACAATGAAGTCTGGCCTTAGTGAAATCAACTGCTTCTGACAAAACCTCCATTACAGTCACTGCAGTTAACAGACATATAAAAATGGGATTTATAAAAAGTAAATCCTACATAGGTATCTACAGAAGTTAGGTTAACAATTGTTACTTAGCACAACAACTGATATTTTCCAAGTAAAGAAATAAAACACTTTCTTTCCTTTCTTCTAAATAGGCTTCTGTAGTGAACTTTCCATAGTTAGTTTTAACTCTTGCCTGCAAGTAAAACATGCCTAATGTATTCCAAAACAGATGCAAATTAAGGGGTTTAGACAACATACCCATCCGCTCTCTTGCATGGTCATAGAAAATACTGCCAGCAGCACACAGTAGAGATAACAATCCCATCCATGTTTTCAAGTCAGCTTTTTGGCTAAATGCTAATTTACCAAACCTGTTGTGCTTCAAATACAAATACAAGATGAAGCCACCTGATTTCTTTGTGGCCAAATGCAGAGAACACCACTATTTAACCTGAGTAAATTCTACCTCTATAGCCACCAGGTGCAGAATCAAGGTCAGCTTTTTAAAAGCAACAGCCATATATGTCTTTTACTATGGCATATGCTTAAAATTTTGAGTCCGTGCTTTCAGAACCACTCTACTGTGTGCAGACAGACGAAGCATTTCTAGTGCGGCCTCCCCTTCCCAAAGCTGTCAGCAGGCAGGTGGAAAAGATACAGACAGACCTGTCTCTCCTCCTCCTCTGAGATCATTTACAGAGCAACAGTGTGGAGAAATCCCTGCATGCGAACTGCAAAGGACTACAGCTGTGCCTGTAAGATCAGGTATAGTTTGGTCTGATGGAGGAGGCAAAGAAATAAGGCTTGGAGATTGATTAATCCAGAATCTGGTCTGACCACACATCCAGGGCAGCAGGGTGACATTAGGAGCAGTCACTCTCACACCTGAATTTAACATCCTCCCTGAGCTGTAAACCCTTCATTAGAACAGTTAAATGCTATCCTATGGATATGTCATGTTACGAGAAGTAACAACAGCAACGTAATTTTCTTCTTTTTACATAGCATTCCCAACACCTCACAGGCAGCATTAAATCCATTAAAGATTAACCATACTGAAGATTAAGCCTGACAAGATAAAAATCACATAAATAATAAATGTTGAAGTTGCATGGTATGTTTTATTTCATCAAACACGAGGATGAAAAACCTCTTACTTTTTTTGTCTTGATATTACTGATTTTGTAAGGGGACAATAAGCTGCATCTTCCACATTTCTAAACCTCAGGGACAAAGCATTACAGACAAAGCACCTTTGTCAAGCCATCAGTAACCTGCTTTCCAGGAACTGGGACCCACTTCTACATTGAAAGAGCCACCCCAGATTTCATCATCCAACCGAAATCAGGGATTGGGAGCCCTAGCCATGAGCACAGCCAGCACAGGATGATGGTCTCAGGCAGGGGCCAGCAGTGTTGTTGAGCAGCCAGGTTGGAAGCAGCAAGGAGGGAGTAGGATGGGGTGAGAAAGCCGAGAAAAAGAGCCCCCCTGGTGCACCAGGCCGGGCAACACTCTGTCCTACAAGCAAGGAACGGCCAGGTATTGGTAAATTTTCCTGCAAATGGTTTTAAGGGTATTTTTAATTAGGTTTTTCTGTACTGATTTAGACTATATTTTACTTTTTTTTTTAAACTGATAACATTCTATGTTACTTATTTTTTATCCTTTTTTTAGTCATTGCAGGATTATTGTCTCTCCATTTCCACAGTGATTTAACATGGGAAATGATAAATGAGAATTTCTTTAATTTGTCAGCATGTGTTTCTTGGGGAGGGGAAGTCTTCTGACAGTCTGATACTAATTTTTCTTACTTTTAACAATTAGTTCCTATTATTTCATTAAGTACATTACCTATATTGCTGCTGCCTATTCATGCACAGTCATAGAACTCTACACTCTAAGTAAAAAAAATTTTCAGACTGGTTTATTGCATTTTGCCACCTCTCAAGTTCATTATACTTTGCTCAAATGTTTTTCTTCATGTATCTAGTTAGATGATCAAGTTTAAAACAGATTTAGTAATTCAGCAATTTTGTAAAAAAACAGCTGATTTCATTTCTTCATCTGTTTTTAATGGGCTACTTTCCCTCTAAAAATTATTTTTCTTCTGAATACTCATAAACTCACCAGGAGTTAAGACGGGCATTTCAGCAGCTATGATACAGCGGACTGTGAGCTGGAAGACCTACCTTTAACTCTGACTTTACATTTTAAATGCGGATGTTCTGTAGGGTGACCATACCTCTGCCTACCTCTGTTTTCTCTCCCACTCTCTTTCTGTCTTCTCTATTTATTCGGTAACATATTTTCTGCTTTTGGTATTTACAGAATACATATCCCAAGCAAAGGCCCCTGTATCAATAATAAATACTACCACTACTAACCATCACTACTTGGATTCTGCAAAAAGACTGCCTAACCTAGAAATTCTGAGCCAATTTCTATTCCTCCCTTTCCTTCATCTCTCATGAATCTCTTCTGCACAAACATCTTAAAACACTTTTTCGTTGATGTTCAGATAAGGAGTCTTAATTGAAAACTATCCCTTTTGCCTGTGTATGAATTACCACAGAGCTACAGGACTGTAAAATGGGGTGAATCAGGAGAGGGGGCAGACAAGGGGATCAATAAAACTGCAGTGATTACACATCCCAGTAACACTTCCAGAAAATCAGCAACTCAGTCCGTAGAAATTTTGTTTTTTTCTTTCAGTCTGTAAAAGTCTAATTTAGGTCTCTGCAGGTCATTATAAATCTAGCCTGGTCTTGTGCAAGATAATGAATTGCAGCCCAGCTTGTATGGGTCAGTAAATATCTACTGACGGTCTGTACATGTTAGTAATAATTTAAAGTTGGCACTTAATAGAGATGTTCCATAGTGCTACTGTTTACATTTATGAGCAGTTTGTGGGCAGTGATATTTTAATTGCTCTTCCTCAAACAGTTCCCTTGCCAGATGACAGAAACAAACTGTAAACTGTATGGTCACTGTTAGATTATTAGCAAATATTTGCCAGGATGAGTTAAGGAGGTTTTCTCCAAAAGTAAAGACTGAAGCCCAGCTGAAGGCCCACAGTGAACTGACTGCACTTTGGTCCAAGATACTTGCAAGTAAGTCAGAGAAACATGAAGTCTAAAGATTAAACTAATAAGAAATTACAATAAGGAAGACTCAGGATTAACAAAAGTATTACTTATTCCATAGAATTCCAAATAATGTACTTTCTCCATGGCTGACAACAATTAAACAAACACATAAGTATAATGTACATTTAAAGATATTAAAGAACATTCAAGAACATAACTGAATACAGTAGTGACAGGGTTGCAGTATGGTTACTGCATTTAATTTTTTCCTGAACGTTAGTCCATGTATGCCATGAAAGCACCCTTCTTGCATCTATGCTTCTACAAATCACTAGTAAAGTGTTTAGTTGTACATGCATTTGTTGGATCACAAGATGTTCACACCACCACCATCTTCTTTTCTTTTTTGAAGAGAAAGAGAGAAATCCTGTCATATGCAGATTTGAGGTTTTCTTTTTTTTAATAACAATTAAGTATATTTAAGAAATATTGACAGTAAAGATTCTGGATGCAGGACCTGTGAGGAACTCAACCCTCATTCCTTACAGATCCTGTGTCCAGAATACAGCCTGTAGAGTCTTAGTGCGCTTAATAATTATAAGACTAAAAGAAATCTAAATATTATGTTCAAAATACAAGTTTATCAAGATTTTCAAATCCTGTGATAAACATTCTGCAGGATACTTTTAAAGAAATGCTACATCCAGTTGAGAGAGAGAAATATGTGAGTTGAAAAAATTTGTCACAGACCTCACATGTTATGAACAGTCACCCAGTTCTAAGGACTAGCACGCTGTTTGTAGGCAAAAGTAACATTTTTCTTTGAACAATCTAGCTCATTTTCTTCGGCAATTAATGATTCCACTATAAAATCTCACCCAGAAATACTATAAAATACTATCTAAAAGATACAGTTAGGTAACACTTAACAATGTAGTATTTGTAAGAAACACAATTAGGTAACATCAGCCATAGGAAATACAGTTCATCATCCTCTCATCATCATTAGAGTATCCACAACAGACAAATGGTCACAGAATGTCAGAAATGTTTCAGGATAGAAGTACCAGAGAAAGTCCATATGTATAGTGGAAGCAAAGGGAAAAATACAGGGGGGGTGAACAATACATTCATTAAAAAAAAAAAAAAAATGTTAGTATGGGCAAGAGTCACTGGGGAAGAGCTTATAAAACTTCATTTAGCTTTGAGGTCTGCTGTTTAACTTAGCCTTCTTAATTTTGATCATCTACCAAAATCTACTACACCATGCTGCTACCAACAATGACTTTCAATTTAATTCTGTTGGAGATTCATTTATATGTAGATGTTCAGCATCAGATGCTTAAACCCAATGAAAGAGAGTCACTAAACATCTGCCACGAAATGAAAGTCAGGTCTGTTTAAGATATAGGATTGTCCAACTGTCTGTTCTTTCTATCAGGTATCATTTAATTTACCTTTTTTTTCCAATAAAAGTAAAAACAGAAAGGAGAAAATACACCTCCTTCTTCTTTTTATGATGATTATATAACAGTTCGTAAAAATAATAAAACATGAAAGAGTCCCCAGCTGAAAAGAGAGCTGTGGGCAATACATTGTAAATAAACTCCTGTGTTATTGATTTGGAACCAGAAACACAGCACTGAATTTTATACACCAAGGGAGTGATTCATGTATTTAAACACAACTGTCAGGTGCCATTTTAAATGCCCAAGTGTATACAAGGCAGTTGCAACATACAGCCTGGATTCCTGCTCTTCTGCAGGTGCAGGTATGGAATATCCTTGGGTATCT
Organism: Elanus axillaris; assembly: GCA_026212715.1. Lineage (NCBI taxonomy): Eukaryota > Metazoa > Chordata > Aves > Accipitriformes > Accipitridae > Elanus > Elanus axillaris. The sequence goes on along the minus strand of JANZLQ010000031.1, from coordinate 18,285,786 downwards.
AAAAAGCCACTAGATTTGTAATTTTAGGCACCATTATCATTTGTGAAGTGACTTGCCTATAAAAAGTTGCTACCTTGTATTAGTGGTAGCAGGATCATTCTCAATAACATACCGTCTGCATTCAGAGACAGCTTTGGTCAAGCTTTTGTCTTATTTTAGCTTTTGTCACTTCAGGGAAGTATTGTTTTATTTCCATTTTCACATCCTGCATCCACCAATACAGTATGGCTGTAGAAATACCATTTTTAAATGGAGTCAGATCACCCATGCAAATAAACACAATAGCTTTAACTAGCTCCACTAACAGTACTGAAAATTCCAAGCCTTCTGTGAATAAACTGATTAACTAGGTACCAGAAGATATACCTCTTATACTCTGAAAAATATGACTTTGATCATTTATTTTAATTACTTGGCATCAGCTTTTTTCCTCCCCCCAAAATCTACAACATATGTCACAGCAGGGATAGATACAATACAAAGTGACAGTGTTGTCCAGTTGCTGAGCCACTCACTGCTATGGAATCATTCCCTCCAGCAAGTCATATGATGGGCAACACACCTGCAACAAGTCAGATAACACAGGTGACACAATGGTGCAAGGCTCTGATGGGAGTACATTCCTTGGCACATGTCAAATGCAACTCTCCTACTCTGGATGTCAGCTGTGCCTGGCACATGGAACCTAGAAGTAAAAGAGAAGCTGTTGCACATAAAGTCACCATCTCTCTTCCAAGGCTACTTCTGCCACATGTTCGTTTTCACAGCATTTCTATTGCTTCCCAAGAACTGCACACATAGTGTCTTTTCTACTGCATGTATGCAACCAGTTCAGTATCTTTTACATATGCTGTAAAGTCTAAAATTTCAAGAAGATTCTGCTGGAGCCAGTGCTGATCTGTGAAGTTCCTTACTGATTACATAGGTGAGCAAGTGGATGTGCCTTAACAGAGAAGAAGTCTTGTTCCTTCACTGTTATTCCCTTATTTGTATCAGGTGGAAAAATGTTACTCTATAACCGCAGTGCTTTCCTCCTCCTTTCCTATATATTAGCACAGGTTTTTATTATTCTTAAACCACACAACTCAAGAACAAAATTATAGGATGTCGAAAAGTAAGATGCAGCTAACAAAGCCTAAAAAAGCAAAACTGATCATCAAGAGAAGTCAAAATTAATTAACTTAGTAGAGCTCAGTAAGGAAAGACAGAATTCAGTGGTGAAAATAAACAAAGATTCTAAGATTTTGTCCAGGAAAGCAAGGATATACCTCGAACAATAATACAGAGAGAAGCTACCACAATCCAGGGACAACATTACATGCCAGAACAGACCTATCCAGTTTCTGTGTGTTTTGCTCTTTTTTTCTTCCTTTTTTTTTTTTTTGACATTTGGCTATAAAGCTTAGTAGGACAAGAGCCAACCCAAAATAACCTATTTTATTATGCTGTTTTTTAAGGATGTTCTTTGGACAGCAACATTTGACAATCAAACTTGAGTCAACAACAAAACTAGTGTTGCAAGATTATTCAATTTTACCTTACAGTTCATTTTGTTCTTAAAATATACGTCCCATATAAGTGTTGTTGAAGCTTAGCTTACTCTGGAAAAAAATTAGAAAAAGCAAAATAAAATATGTACCTCTATTTTTGACAAATGTCTTAAAAATTATTTACTTTTTATTTATAAATACATTCTTTCCTTTCTTTCAATCAAAAAAAAATCCTCCTATTTTAAGAGGACTGCTTATGAGAACACAGAAAAATAAAATAAGGTCTGTGAAATACAAAACATGGTAAAATATGGTGCTGGAGTTTCTGTCATACTTGCAGTCTCAGTCTCAAGCATCTTGAAATTCAGAGTTCAAAGCATTTCAAATTATAGCTTTTTAGAGACTCATGATTGTGCCATATTTACAGATCGACTTTCAATGTGGAAGTAGAGGACAGACAAATGTGATTATCTGTGCAACAGTGATTTTTACTTATTGTTGCTGACCTCAGAAACTCCTATCCACTTACAGTCATAAAACACACCATCTCAGGCTGCGGTTGCTCCTGTGAAGCACTTGCCTCTTACTTTGTCCTAAGTATCTGGCCATACCTGTCTTCCCTACAGCCTCTCGAGAAAGTATCTCAGATACCAGTGATGCATGCATAACAAGATTAGATGAGATACAGAAGGTTTAGTCATATCTCCCCCTTTCAACGAACTACCATTTTTTTCAAAATTAAATCATATTTAATCTTTGGACTTGGGTAGCATGATGGAATGAGATCAAGGTTCAGAAATAGAGACAGTGACATTAGATGCAGCCTTCAGATACAGACAGAGTCCTGGAGGCAGCTGCCACTCACAAGGGAAAAAAGGAATTGAGATGTATAATCGATATGTGGTTATTAACAAAACCCTGCATGCTGATGAAAGCCCATTATTAATTAGAACACAGAGATTTCTGCAGTGTGACTTACGAGAAGTGCGTACCAAGTCTCAATACTACTCATAACATCTTTCACTACTCCTCTTTCAGACAACCAGAACTCAGGGAGTTGTAACACAGACAAACAAATATGTATATATGTACTTTACAGGTAAGCAGGTGTACAGCAGCCCTGCCTCTTGGTAGGCTAAAGAGATTGGGGGATATTAAAAATATTTTTTTATTCAAAGTATTGCTGTCATTCTTGTTCACCTAGATTTGCTTTATTTTGCCCTCAGAAAATACAGATTCATTTGAATCAATGGACTTCAGTGCCTTGCGTAAGTTGTTACAGCAGAAATTACATGTGTATTTTTAGGCAGGTTAAACAGACCCTTTGCTGAAAGATACAAGACTATGGTATTTATTCAAAACCATTCAGTGATGAAGCGGCTTGGACTGTTCTGCTTTTTGTTTTCTTGAAGTTAGAAGAAGTTCATGTTCATTTCCACGTCTATTTATTCTGAACATGCTTCATGCCTGCAAAGCAGAGAACTCAGTTCCTGACTCTTGTAGGGGAAATAATAATTTATACTCTTACCTCTACAAAGTCCTGGTAAATTTTTTAATACAATTCAGGCATTGCTACAACTCCATAATATAAAACATATTTAAGAATTACAATAGTCTTACTGAGATCCTTTCCTTAAAGCCACAAAGTGTGTGTTACTATCTGAACCTCATCCAGAGCTTCATTTTTGCTTTTGCCCACAAACACACCTCACTTTAAAGCTGGGCACAGGTGCCCAGGCTCTGGCAGGGAGGCTGCGGGGTGGCCTCTGTGAGGAGAGGCCGGGGCTGCCCCGAGCCGGACACAGCCGGTTCCAGCCGGCTCCGACCGACCCAGCGCAGGGCATGGCTCAGCCCCGCTGCCACCATGGTGGAGCCTCGGGGAGAGCCTGTGTCAGAAAGGGCAGAATGCTGCCCGGCTGTGAGGGGAAAAGGTTGAGAAACAGCCCTGCGGGCACCAAGGGGAGAGAAGGGGGAGGAGGTGCTCCAGGAGACCCAGCAGGGGTTCCCCTGTAGCCTCTGGAGGCAACCATGGTGATGCAGGTTGCCCCCCTGCAGCCCATGGAGGTCCAAGCTGCAGCAGGTGGATGTGCCCTGAAGGAAGCTGCAGCCCGTGGAGAGCCCACACAGGAGCACATTTATCCTGAAGGACTGCAGCCCGTGGGAAGGAGCCATGCTAGAGCAGGGGGAAAGTATGAGTAGGAAGAAGCAGCAGAGAGGAGCTGTTACGGACTGACTACAGCCCCCATTCCCCACTCTACTGCACTGCTTGGGGAGGAGGAAGATAGAGGACCTGAGAATGAAGGAGTGAAGTTGAGCCTGGGAAGAAGGGATGGGGTGGTGGGAAGGTGCTTTAGGTTTTGTCTTTTTTTCTCACCATTCAACTATATTTTAGCTGGCAATAAATTAAATTCATTTTCCCTAAGTCAAGTCTGTTCTGCCTGTGATGACAGCTGGCAAGTGATCTCCCCACCTGTATCTTGACCCTTGAGCTTTTTCATCTTTTTTCTCTCCCCATCCCATTGAGGAGGGGGAGCGATAGCAGCCAGGTGGGTGTCTGGGTGTCGACTAAATTGCTTTTTAAAATGGACAGAAAATACAGAAAACTGTTTTGGGCTAAATACAGGTTGACAGTTATCTCCTAGAGTGAACTGAGAGGAGCCCCCAGATTTGAGTGTGTGTCCCACCAAATGACTGCCAGCTATTTGGCAAGAAGATGGGTAAGAGGAAAAAGAGCAGGGAGAAGTCCGTTCCTTCTGGTGAGTACATGAGATAAGAGGAAGATTTCTAGGCATGCTCCCTCTGACCATCAGAGTTACAAACAGGGTTAGTTTTGTGGGGTTGTTGTAGATTTTTTGGTTTGTGGTGGTTGGGGTTTTTTTGTTGCTGTTATGTTTTGTTTCTTTTCTACTTTTTTTTATTCTTTTTTTTTTCTTTTTTTTTTAAAGATACTAATGCTCCTCAAACATGAAGAAAGAGAACGGATCTAGCCCTGAGAAAACACTTTAGAGTCTTTTTCAACTGTAAAGAAATGTCTCAAGAAATTTTAATTAAATTCTTCTGAAGCTTGGGGGGGGGGGGGTGGTATGTATGTATTTATTTATTTATTTAAGCTTGCTTACCAGACAGGTGTTTGCAAATGCTTAATACCATAATTCTGAAGATGGACCACTTCTCAGACCTAGGCAGTATCAGTGAAGTGCTACAAGTGTATACTGTATTATTTTAATTACAACATTAGTTGTAATGATATTTACAGTTATTGGGGTCTAAAGTATTGTAGACCAGCTTCAAAGGGAAGTATCAAACTCCAGACAAAAACAGTGGTTTCCATACAGCAACACTTACTGTATTTGCCTTCTGCTTTCCCATTATCCACTCCATTCTTCAGCACCACACCCCTCAACCGTTGTCCTCATTCTTTCTCCCCCACTTACTGATCTGCTTTCCACATTCATTTCTAAAGATCTTAACCTAATCCATCCATCAGTCATACACACATACATTATACTCTCTTCTTTCTGTTTCTGTTCATTCTGCAAAAACCTTTCATTGCCCATTCTAGGAGTCCAAAGATTTCACACCTTATGCTTAGGTCTAATGCACACCTGACATACTGGTTTTCAGATGAAATATTATGGAATATAACTCAGTATTCATGAATTATGGGTGTATAGTGTTAATTTGACTCCACTGATCACAAGAAGAAATACAGAGATGGAACAGCTTGTGGATATTTTAGAGAAACTGTGTAAAAGACAGGAATAACATAAAGAATTCTTCACTAAAAATGGTTTAACAGAGAACTCCTGGCAAATATTTTTTGCTGAAAATTAATTCCTAACTGTAAAAATTTTTACAAGCTCTATTTCTGACTACACATAGTCTCATGCTTTATTGATGAAATTAATCTTTATAACACAAGACAAGAGTATTCTCAATTTACATTATTATAATTTGGCCATCTTCAATGAAATTAGAAATGTTCACATGAGAGTTAAAAAATGCCTGAATTTTAAAAGTAAATCAGTATAGCAAGTCCTTTCATGTTTTAATTGCTTACCCACATGGAATTACTAGGGGAAAAAAAATAAGGCACGTGCTTTTTTTTCTACTATGATCTCCAGTTCTCTCAAATCTTTCTGCTGATGGTAGATTTTGACATACAAAACAAAATTGCCTAACTCATGTTGCACTATTGCTATGTGGTAATTTTCTCATTTCAAAATATCACTTTTTAAGGATCACTGGTAACTGCAAAATCCTGTTGAGGTTATGTGCTAAGGAAAATATGACTTCCTAATAATGTTACTCCTTTCATCCCATACAAATTTCATAGAGGTGAGACAGACATCCATTTACCTCACAGTATGTAGCTTGAGGTACAAATAGTATTTGTAAATATATGCAGAAGGAGGCCTTTGTAAAGCTTACATTTATCAAAGAACTGTGTGAGGTATAGACTAAAATAAGAACTTTTTTTTACATAGCCTATATGACGAGGGAGTAAAATGACAGATATGTAGCCTGATTAAGGGCTTTGTTAGGTTTAAAGCTTCAACACTAACTCTTTTGTTTATGAAACTGTACAACTGAGACTGTATAAACCCCAGAAATGTACAGTTTATATTTCTACTGAAAAACTGAAGTACAAAAAGGAATGCAAGCAAGGCAATGGCAGTTCTGCGTGCCTGGTCCAGGCAGTTTGTACAGTCTACAGGCATACAAATGTTCTTTGTAAATATGTGATGGTGGTATCTTTCATCCCAAAGTGTTTCAGTAACTGAGATAGCAGTATAAAGCAAATAATTCTGGACCAGACGTTAGAAGTAAAACAGAATAAAAGAAAAGTAGTGCACAACACCAGGTGGAGGAGAAAATTGAGTCAGGAAGAAGGACATGTACTTTATCACCCTAAATATACTGATAAGCAGCTAGGAGAATAGGGCTAACACAGGATGTAAAGGGAGTGGGGAAGTTAGGAGGAGAAATCTTTGTGCTCTTCTGTTTGTAGAACTTCTCTGACTGGGAAGAATTTCTAGTTCCAGAGGTCCCAAGACATAAATTAATTCAAAAGAGTGGTACTGTCTCAGTGGTACAAAATACATAGGGATTTACTTTAACTGAAAGGCATTAGTTATACCACTATATGAGGAATTTTGAATCTACAGCTCTCACAAATCTTGCATGTATCTTATGAGCATTTCAAGAGTGCTTCCTTCCTTCCCCTCTAGGTTATATAACTGCTAAGTAGACTCTCCTTGGGTAGATGTTCAACAATAATCCAAATATCTAGGTTTAGGAGGAAGAAAACAGAGATGATTGAGGCACGTATCACCAGCAGTGCTGGGATCGTTCTGTGTGTTCAGCTCCATGCCACACAGTGGTCAAGAATAGTCACAGAACAGTCAATGTTGGAAGGCGTATCTGGAGACCACCCAGACCAACAACCTGCTCAGAGCAGGTCAGCCAGAGGAGTTTGCTTAGGATTGCGTCCAGTCAGGTTTTGAATGTCTCCATGGATGGAGACTGCACAAGGTACCTAGGCAACCTGTTCCAGTATTCTATCACCCACACACTAAAGAAGGTTTTTCTTATATTTAAATAGAATTTCCTATATTTCAGTTTGTGCCCATTGCCTCTTGTCCATTCACTGGGTACCACGTGACTCCTCAGGTTGTCTTCTTTACTCCCTCCTACCAGGTATTTATACACACTGCTAACCCCTTCTTGAGCCTTCTCTGCTCCAGGCTGGACAGTCCCAAGCTCGCTCAGCCTCTTCTCATCATCCTGTCCCCATCATCCAGGTCATTAATGAAGAGGTTAAAGAGTACTGAACAGGCCAGTCTGCTCTCTCAACGTTGAGGGTTGTGATACAGCTTTTTGATCAGTTCCCCCCTATAAAGATCCTGAACTCCACCATCACATGGTCATTGCAACAAAGGCTACACCCAACTTTCACATCCTCAGTCAGTTCTTTTTGTTTGTAAGTGTAAAGTCCAGCAGGAGTATGAGGTCTAGCAGACCGGCTTCTCGGTACTCCAGGTCAGGTGGTACATGCTCTCTAACTTTTCACAAAGTAGGATCTCACATTTATAGCTCACAGAATCAAGGCCTACACTCCACAACAGAGTCTGTCCTAGAACTGTGAGATCCAGGATACCCCTCCATCAGAAGTAATCCTTCTATAGCCAAGTGTACCAGCTTTATTACAGAAAACTCAAAATAGAGACAGTGTTATCTCCTAGGATTTGGTCTATGGGGCTTACATTCTAAAAACTCAGCTCACATGAAGCAAACTACATTTGCAGAGACACCCCCCAGCCTCTATTAAGTTAGAGTTTGCTTCTTAAAAATAGTCTGATTACTTGTTTTCAGCTTCTGCTTTGACGTTGTCATCATGCCCTCATTATCATATTCAATTAATTAGCATGTAAAGATATATTCCAGCATGCACACCTCCTTAAGAAACATTATTGACTGCAACCAAATCAGGTACATCTGCACTAAAACAGGGAGATTTTAAAAGAGGATTTAGAGGCTTGTATTCATACAAAATTGCATATCTCTTAGGAAAAGCATATTATAGTAAAAACCTGAAAGAAAAGAGCAAAAGAGGAGAAAAATTCAAGAATGGGTAAAACTAGGGAAAACTGCATAACTACTGAAAAGTGTACTGATTTTTGCTTCACCTGGAACTCATTATCTTTATGAGTATCAAGATGAGGGGAACAGAAAATGAGCATATATTAAAACCATATATTCTATTTCCCCATCTCAAAGAAACAAACATTGTGTCACAGTTGGGGGGGGTAATTTCTGTATTAATTCTCTTTCCATCAAAGGTCTCAAATCTATTCATAAGAGGGGTTAAAGTAAGAGAGTAAAAACAAAACCACTGTGTTTGTTCTAAAAAGTGCAAATCATATAGGGTGTACCTAAGTTTCTCTACCTTGTTTCAGGGGTGGTTTTGAAGAAAATTGCATGATCAGCTCCATTTTCTGTACTTTGGTTTTCTCTGTGGAATGGTTTCAAAGATTTGGAAACCTTCCAGATAAAAAAGAGCTGGAAGATGTGCTCTGGAAGCATCCCTAGTATACCTCATTCAGTCCATGAAACCTTATTAGGGCCTATACAAAACTAAAACCAACCAAACAAGCAAGCAAATAAATGAAAATAAAGTTGGTTGGTGTGGACGTCAGGTCCCCAGCATAACTGAGCAACCATTTCTAAAGATCCTTTCCTATTAATGTATACTACTTGGTAATGTATATGGAATGGAATTGAATGGAATGGAATAGAATGGAATATAATAGTTTCAGTTGGAAGAGACCTACAGTGATAATTTAGTCCAACTGCCTGACGAATTCAGGCCTGACCAAAAGCTAAAGCATGTTATTAAGGGTATTGTCCAAATGCCTCTTAAACAATGACAGGTTTGGGGTATTGACCACCTCTCTAGGAAGCCTGTTCTAGTGTTTGACCACCCTATTAATAAAGAAATGTTTCCTAATGTCCAGTCTGAACCTCCCCTGCTGCAGCTTTCAACCATTCCCAGACATCCCATCACTGGATCCCAGGGACAAGAGCACAGCACCTGCCCTTCCACTTCCCTTCTCAGGAAGCTGTAGAGAGCAACGAGGTCACCCCTCAGCCTCCTTTCCTCCAAACTAGCCAAGCCTAAATATGTCTACTATGTAGACTTAGTAATAACTGAAGAGGACTGAAGAAAAAAAATGCTATTCATGCTGCACAACTTGAAGGGAAGTGCACATGCATACATCTTCTCTTAAGACACATAAGCCAAATAGTTTTTGCAGGGTGATCTTTAGTACTTGCTCTTGTGAAACTCTGGGTTTCAAGAAGTCTCAAGATTTCTGTGGTTTAGGTTTCCTCATGTTCATGATAGTTTAAGTGGTGTTTTGCACAATAGGTGACTGAATTATTGCTTTTCTCTCTGGGTTGGTGTCCTCGTTCTGGAGGTAAAGGGGATGGGTTTGATTTTAATCAGAAAATAGTCTCATCCTTTTTTCTTACATATTTTTCAAATTAAGTACAAATGTATAGATGCCACATTTTTGCATTAAGCACTTCCAGATCTCATTAACTGCAGCTTAATAAATGTAATCCTGCTATTGGTACTACTTGATTTCAGGGAGGAAAAAAATTATACGTTTCTAATGCACACAAATTGCATTTGGATATAACATATGACCCTGCATACTCAGGATACAGAATAATCGCTAAAAAGCACTTTTCTCTGCTTTTCCCTACAATCTTTTACCAGAATAGCAATGTTGTACTGGAAGTAACATAAATACGGCACAACACATCGATCTCATTTGGGTCACTGCTGTAAAAAGGTTATACATATATTCCCTAAGGCCTCTTCTCCTAAAATCCTTTTTCTCGCTCTTCCCCTGTCAGAAGATCTTGTTCTAACATCGCTACCAGAATTATCACTACATTATGCTTTGTCTGCCATTAAAAATGCATTTCCAACTTCTTAGCTGGGAAAGCATTCAAAACTTCAGTTGCTTGTATAACAAAGAGTTCAAGTGTTCAGAAGCAGAAAAGTATTGTGCACGGTAATATAAGGCATTAGGAAAACTACAGATATTTCTCTTAACAGCACATTCCCTGAATTAAAGCACTAAATTCAACTTATATCTAAAGCCATTTATTATATGCTTCACTCAGTTGCAGGTGCATTTACTACATTAGTATTAACAACAACATTGATTTTACTAGGAAGTCCCTCTCTTGGACAGCTCTATCACTAAGGAAACTTCTTGTTGCTTATATCCAGTAACTCTGACAAGCTCTGGTCCTATATGAGCTATCATATGCCAAATTAATGCACACAACCCAAATGCATCAGAGTTGCCATGCACATCTGTAATAGCTGCAGGGTATGTTTGTGACAGATCAGCAAAGTCCTGTATTAAACCAGCTCTGTAGTCACAGCTCGGATGTACATGCACATTCATACCTACGACACACATGCAAGAAAGTTTGCATGAGCAGTAGCAGCAACAGATGTGACAAACCTACAAAAAGCCCAATGAGAACAGAATTCCTGACTAGTTGGAAAATATTTAGTTGGTAATGGTGGGATTAGAAAACAGCAATAGAAAATTAGTAAGAGGTATCGTTTTGTCAATTAAAGGCTGTGGGTCTATGTGATTTGTTGCTGAACTTTGTAGTTCTTGGTATCACAAACATTCACCTACTGGATTTTCACAAAAAGTTCTGGGTGGAATCAAAGTTTCTGGACTCAATATATATATATTTATTTTTTTTTAAATTTGACACAGATCACCTTCACTGGGATAAATAAATAAATAAATTAGTCATGACCCTGCATTGTACACATGCTTCCCCTTCTAGCTAGACCACCCATGCATGCCATAGTTGGCTGGTACAAGACACGTAGAACAGCCGAGTAAATTGATCACTTCTGATGTCTGTCAATCACTTTCATTATTATTTGCCTAGACAACTGAACAGATCCTGTGAGTCAGGCCTCCAAATGTACAGGTTTAAAAAAAAAAAAGTCTACTACAATTATGACCACCTATTTGAGCATTTAATCTATACGTTAGCAAGGACACCATCCCTTCCAATTTGGAAGCATACGTTATACGTCTGCAGGCAACATGAAGGGATGTTTATCTTAGAGGTGCCTCCTCCTTAGCAACCTGTCGTTTCTTACAATCTCTATCCTGCTCCCCATAGGTATTACAATTCCTCCACCCTTTTCTTACTACCTTTGCCTTTTATCTTCAGCTGAAGATGAAAGTTCTCTTAGGATTTACTTTCCAGTGCTGATACTTCTAAAAGAGTAAGGATTATTTGATGCATTGGTGTGATGGGTTGACCATGGCTGGATGCTAGGTGCCCACCAAAGCCGTTCTATCACTCCCCCCTCTTCGCTAGACAGAGGAGAGGAGAAAAGAAAATATAACAAAGGGCTTGCGGGTCAAGATAAGGACAGGAG
>JANZLQ010000031.1:18258996-18272220 GCA_026212715.1 Elanus axillaris | reverse complement strand
TCTGTCTAGCGAAGAGGGGGGGAGTGATAGAACGACTTGGTGGGCACCTGGCGTCCAGCCATGGTCAACCCATCACAACCTCACAACAGTTTCACTTATATGAGCTGAACTTACTTCCCTACCTCAACTGCATTGGCAATCAACCACTGTCTTTACCAACAAAGTGTTTATATGTGCTGAAATTGGATTCAAAAGGGCAACACCTTGCATGTACAAGAAAGTTTTCCTTTAAATAATTCTTGACTTAAGTTATTTTTTCTGTACAGGGCATGTTCCTCTAGATAAGCAAAAGACCACAAAATTATCATCAGATATAAAAGGCCGCTGAGTATTCTCTCTGAATTTGGAAAAAACATCAACATCATATGCTGAAAAGGCAATGTAAGATCTAGCTTCATGTCTGTAGCTTTGTTATCACAAGCTTTGTTAATTAAGAAGCTTAGTCTTAACTTCTAATAAAACTCTGTCCTTCTGCTGGGAAAACAACTTTAAACAGAAATATTCTTTTTAATACGCAATTTAGGTACAGAAGTACAAAAATACCAGTTAAAATGGTTGGAAATGATAAGCTCATAAGGGAGAACTTGGTGCAAATCCCTGTTGAGAAAGTGCAGTTTGGTCAAAAACAATGCTGACTTTTTTAAAATTATCTTTTTACTTTTTAAATAAAGTAATTGAGTTGTCCCCCACAGCTGCCTCAGATCTGAATGCAGCTTTGTAAGTAAAAGAATTCTTACCTAAAGAAAAATGAGAATTACATTTGGACTTGATATTAATTGCACATATTAAAGCACAGAAATAGAGCAAGTTTGCACGGGTATGTTTGCCTGAGCTTAAGGCTTAGACGGCTTGTAGAGCTCTTACCTGCTCAAGAAAATGCATTTTCTACATATTAATGTCATTACTATCAATTAAAGTTTTGTCTGAGACAAAAAATAAACCAAATTCTGTCTCCAGGCTGTCTAACTAGCTAGAAAACATAACTATATACACACTGCTGCCAACTTTCATGATTTTATCAAGAGCTGCAGTGCATTTGGTATTTTCCTCAGAGGCTAGGGTCAGTGACTCACTTGAGCTCCCACGTTTGCCTAATATGCAAAAGAAAAAACCATCAGAGCAAAACTCTTGCAAAACATGAGTTTGAAGTCACATTATTTTCCACTGCTTGGGGTTAATAATACGTTAAGCTTTATGAAAATGGTAACAGTAGAAACAAAAATCATTCACTTTAGGAAAATACTGTCTCAGGTATCAGCTAAACAACTCCCTGTAAAGATGAACCATTTACCAGTTTGTTACCCATCATGTATTATTACAAACCACTACTAAAGCTGAATGGTTTAATACACAGTTTATATTAAACTATCTAAAAATATCACTTTGCCTTCCCAGATGTCAAGTATTGCCACAGTCATCTTTCTGGTTTCTCTTTGCAAATACATTGTTTAAGCTGTGTCTATAATGCAAAATTAACCCAAGTAATTAGAACCAAGTTAATTCACTTCATTGTCTGCCTAACAAGCACCTCCTTCCTCACTGTCTGTGTATCTGATTTGATGACTCAGTTACACTTCTCAATTATGAATGCCATTTAATGGCACTTCCTCACCCTGGTATGCAAACTCAACCAATGTCTACTGCACTCTTTCCAAGCATTCTTTAACTGATAAAAATATCACTCAGACTTATTTTGCACTTGACAAGACCTGCTTTTTGTTAATAATAATGGAAGAGATTTCAAATGCCCAAGAAACAGTCAGAGAGAAAAATCAATGGAATCTGCATCCTCAGCACACCTCAATTTCTCGGAAAAATCTCCCTTCATGTTACCTCTACTCAAATAATTATTTATATCTGTATTTATGAAGTAATCCAGAGTACTGGAATTCACTACTCCTTATTTCCTTCTCAAAGATACTACATACAGTCTGCATTTACAGTCCATATTAGATGTTTTTCATTAATATATCTTTAGAGATTTCTTAATCAATTATGCCAGTATGTATTTTAGAAATTTATGTTCATTTTAAGCAAAGAGAGAGAGGTGCTCATTGCTATTTCAAATTAATGTTTTTCAGTTTTGTTCTATTGCAGTCAACTGAGCGTACTGAACTAGGGTTTGAGTGGTTTGGAGGTTTGCTAAGAATATTTCTCTCAGTTGTAACTGAAACCAAGACGAAGAAAGCTTTGGGGGTTTTTTGGTCCAGTCCTCACAAGGCATTTATTCAAAGCAGTTAGCTATTTCTTGCTTTACACTGACACTGCATGTACAGTACCAAAAAATATAATACATATGTCTATAAGGCTTGACTATCCTTCCTCAGGATGCCCCCGCTTGTTTCATGTGTAAAGTGTTCAGTGGTATGCGTAAGATCGATTTAATTCTTCTTAAATGTTTGTTTGCTTTATCAAGATTCTTTAAATTTTAGCCTTGTAACTCTTTCAGTCATGAGCAAGGTGTTTACTGTTTGATAAAGTTGATGGATTTTTTTCCTGACTTCAGAGAGGTGTAGGGATGTCAGCTTTATTATTACTGTCAGAGCTGCCAGGTACCTCCAGCACAACAAAAATAGTTTGCATGTTGCAAGTGTTGATGTAAATGCTTTTAATGTGATAATTTGCATTAGGTGCCAGAAATGACCATGTCCTTACATCTAATACCTCAGCAAGTAAGTGCAAGAAGTATAAGATCACTATGGTGTGGGTCTACTAGAATCAAACCTTTTCCACTTGTCAGAGCCATCAGCAGAACATACTCAAATTATCATTCATCATGTTGTAGTGTATTCTTGAAGAAAAAAAAAATCAACCATCTTAAAAATCAGTATTAGGTCATCATATTTCTATTCCATGTTGCTTATTTGCTTTTAGTGGAAAGTATTAGTACTATCTTACTTTAACCCAGTCTCACCAAAAAAATTACTATATGGATAACTGCATGGCAGTCATTGCTGTTGAAAGATTTGTGAAAGGGCCAATTTAAAATTTCTTGAAAGTGCTACTAAAATAAGAATAACCTAAACATGAAAAGAAATAATACTGATACCATAGACCCTGCCTCAAAATGCTAACTCAAGTGACAGAACTGGGTTAGAAATCTATGGTTTGCTGAAGAAAGAATAATCACACCTCAGTGATCTCTTAGCTGACCCTACATATGCACATTTTAGACAAGAATTACTATTTCTTAATGGATATACTGCTTATAAACAAAGTACAAAATATGCATGAAGAACAATGAAAAAAAAAGGAACATACTATTCTATGCCACCACATTTTTTTCCTCTCCTTTGCACATCACACAGAAATTATGTATTTATTAGACAACTTTAGGAAGAACCATAGTTTCTAACTTGATTTTCAAGTCCTTTAAAGACTTTTGAAAAGCCTAGTTCTAAATCACATGGCTATTATTCTGTTAGCTGATATGAACGCAAGTGGAAAATGTAATATTTTTTGGTTGCTGGTTTCATCATGTTCTGCTGTATAGAAACTGTGGGAGTGTGTCATTTCCATTCATGTTTACAGTGTCATCAAAACATGAAGATAATCTTAAATAGCATATATACGTTTATTGAGCAAACCACCCATATTTTAACCCCTCAGTAGCAACAGTGGTAAGTTATTAATAATTATTCCTTAGATTAAAAGTCTCTGATTTGATCTTGAATTTAAAGTATGACTGAGTTCAGTCTATTTCTTTGAAATACCCATTTTTCACTAATCCCAGGGAAAAAAAATGTTCTAGCCACTGCTCCTTCTCCAGATGCTTTCCAATTTCTCCTTCCTCTGTACTTGAGCAGCTATTTTATTTGCACAAGTACCTATGCACACATTAATTCCTAAACTCCCAATTTTACTCCTCTGTTCTTACCCTCTTATTTTATCTAGGCCATTTGACAGAGTGGAAAATTTCCTTCTCCAACTTTTTATCTTCCTTTAACACCTTTCTGGGTGTTTTTTTAGATGATTAAATTTCCTTTCCTTCTACCCTCTAAGTGTTTTCATCCTTTCTTTTTAACATATGATCTCATTCACTTTGAAAACTGTATCAACATCGAAAAAGTTCTACACACAAATACTATTTCATTGCCCATCTACCTTCTAATGCTGCTTTTCTTTTTGCCCTTACTTTCTGGTTGCACTAATAGCAATAAGCCTAATACACTAAATCAAAATGCTCTTTTCTTCTTTCCAGGAACAAAACTTTGATAAATCAAGATGAGTTACCTTATTTCATCCTTTTAAGCTATCACCTATATATCTTCACATATATTATGTATATTTAATGAAAAACTCATATATTTGGACTGAAGAGGCAGTGTTAACTCTAGTTTCTAAATCTCTGCACCCTTTTTTTCTTCTGTTTTTGCAGTGTCAAAACAATGCAAGTAATCAATAAGTACATTGCTGTTTCTTTTATCAGGCTTTCTCATAGCTAACAGTTATATTATGTTTCATCTTCTGCTCTTTGACTAAATGTCTGTGGGTGGAAATGGAAGAAGACAGAGAAAGCTATTAAATTTACAACATAATGTACTGTATGGCACAAGATAACCCTTATTTATGCCTAACAAGAGCCTAATCAACATACGTTACTGAAATTAGTTCTTATTCTTTGGATGCTAAATATGTAACATATTTAAGGGAAAACCAAAGTAGTGTAACAAGTGTACACTAAATTACACTGCTTCAGCATACAGTAGACACTTTAAATTGAGTATATGGCAACTTCCACTGATTTGATATTCTGTCAGGCTGTTAGGAATGGCAGAAATATACATTAAGCAGGGAAGCGCCTGATTTATTTTACTCTTTCCTGTTCTCTGCCTCCGCTGCTGTATCCATTTTGCAGACCTACTGAATGCTAAACAAATGTAAGCTGTACTTCTAAATGCGCCCATTTTTATGATCAGCTTAAACCATCATTTACATAATGGCTGAATTTGACTTGGAGGCTTTCAAGGGAATTGCAACCTATTCCATGGGGTAACTGGACCAAATTACCACTGCTCTGAACTGCAAAATTCAATGCTGTCTTTATTACTAATTCAAACCAGTTCCAACTACTTGTACTACAAATCCCTAATTTGTATATACAGCCTACTTAAAGGCCTATAATTTAAAACAAAGAAATAAATAAATATAGTAGCATTACAGAATTATGGTGAAATATTTATTCTGATATGCTTACAGTATTGTCCAAGAAGACATTCTGGAATAGAGATATTTATCACTACAGTGACAACAGTTTCATTAAGTCTTTAGTACTTTAGGCTATATATAAGCTTTTTGGTAGAACTTCCATGTGATTAGCCAACAGTCACAAAAATATTACTGTTTCCACTGCTATCTGACCATATTCTGGACCCACAGAAGGCACATTTTTCACTTAAAATGAACACTACATGAAGATGTTTCATTGCTGAAACTCCTAAGTCAGACACGTATCGTACTTTGTTTTCCTCTTTCTATATTAGCTTTTGGGGGTGGGGTTTTTTTTTATACATATTTGAACCCACATTTTTGCCAGTACTAAAACCACTATTATATCCTCATGGTCACAACACTGCACTGTAATATATTTTTGTTGAGTGTTTAAGACCTTTGTAATTTGGGGTTTTTTTTCATTGAATACGAACAAGAACCTTAACCAAGGCATCCTGAAAAAGAATTCAGGAAGGAAGGGTGAACTTTATCATATTTCACTCTGTATCGCACACGAGACATCATCTTTTCATATCCTGTCCAAAAACCGTAAAACTATGAGCAGCCCACAGAAACACAGAAAATAATACTTTGAGATACAGGTTACACAACACAAAAATCCATGCACTGGTCAGCCCTATTACTATAGCACAGACACAGCCTACCAAATTTATTTACAAAACATTTCAAATTAAGACTAATTATACCTCACAGATTATAGGAATTCTTTATCCAGGTATTTCAAAATATATTTTCAGCGGAAGCCAACATGAAAAAAAGGGGGGGAGGGGGCAAGATCACAACTAGACTATTTTGAAATATTTTCAGTAATATTTTCAAGAAAAAACAGAAATTGCCATCATGCACACAATTCCCTGACTCTTGTCCTTAATTTTAGACACTCACTATATGAGACTGCACTGCAGTTCTGAAGAAGCAGTTGAGCAGACAAGCACAGCCAAACCACAGCAAGACAACTGAACAACATATGTCATATCATTATCATTTCAGGTGTTTACTTAATGGAAGTCCAGACATTCGTGTTTATCCAGTTTATTGAGAGTATTCTCAATAAGCAGTGTGTGTATGGGGAAGAAATAGATTTCTCTTCTAAGTAACTGAACAACTAGAAATCAAAGTTTCATGGGAAATCAATGCAATTTAAAGTCTTCAGTGAACTTCCACAGGAAGGCTGAGAAACTTACTTTTCAAAACTGTGTCTGTTATGTGCAATCTATATAGATTACTACAAAATAGGCCTGCAGTTTGGATCACTGTAGTGGATATAGCTTTTGTATAAGGTACCTATGGATAACATTGCTGTTAAAAGAAATAAGAATTTTACAGGCAATATAACATTTCAAAAACTACTTCAAATTATTCTTTCCCTATGTTCTGACTATGGAACACATGCATTCACCTAATAAATTTGTTCAAACTTTTATCTTGAAGACATATTACCTTACATTCCACAAAAGAATCACTCTAATTTTACTGTTTTTGAAAGCTTATGCAATTCTATGAGGAGAGGAAGGAAAAAAAAAGGTTTTATGGTAGTGGAATGGCTACTGCATAACTATAAAAGGAATAGATGTACATCTGCTATGTCTTCTCATCTCACATCATCACTGTACGACATAGTTCCGTCTCTCCCATCTTATTCTGAGACAAAGCATTGGACCTTACATCTCATCAGTGCTGAACGTGGCATCATATAAATGATGGAGAGAAATATATTTTTAGTATCAGCCAAAAAAAAAAATTATTTTGAATGTCTTTTTTTCCTCAATGTTACAAATCCTCCCCCAACAAGATGAATAAAGTATACAATACTGTTTTCTTACCTTCTTTGATAAAGGCCAATGGAACTTACACCTTGTGCTAGATTTACAATAATACAAGTAACTAGCATCTCAGTCTGCATTTTCAAACTAATCAGAGTGCCTCCATATGTCATACTTGCAGATTCAATAGAAATGCTGTTTGCTGCTACATGTAAAACTCTTGATAGATAATAAGGCACTGTTTGATCCCTCATATTTATTTTGCCAGGACGTAGGGATCTGATGGGCCCTGCGCAGCCACCTAATATAGGCTATTTTAGAATAAGGATACAGTTGCAACTCAGAAGACAAAAAATGTGAACTTAAGTTTCCCATAGAGTCAGTAAGAAGAAAGATTATTTTGACTACCTAAAGAGAAGCCTACAGTACTTAATGCAAAACCCCCTCAGACGTTGTTAGTTTCTTTAGAACTATCTGATTCCAAAAAAGGATCGTTTAATGCTCTGCATCATACAACTCTGCATGTCTCCAGCCTTACTTCTCAAGTAAGGCTGCTCATTATGTAGGGACCAGAAGTAGGGTACCCAGAGTGGATACGTATCATAAACTAAAGGAGTATTTCTGAGGCTCCCAAGTTACTATAAGCACATGAATTGCCTGGATTTTGTTTGTAACTTGTAAATGAAAGCTTTTATGACTTTAAAACAGGTCCACTCCACACTATCTACTGCCTTCTTTCCGATGCACACATTTCGGCCTTCATCACTAAAAACAGGTTTAGGGTACTAAGCACAAAAATAAAACACTGTATTAGTGGGGGCACAGAGTCCTGCCAAATAAAATACCTGCCAACTGAACTTACCCTACAAGACATGTTCTACCATAAATTTATTTTTTTTTAAATATCCTTCATGACAGGAGTCCTGCTACAGAAAGCAATTTTGTTACTATTTGCAGTTTGTAATCTATGAAGGAATTCAGTCCAATTACATTCTGACTCTAGCTGATACTCTCTGAAAGATCTTTTTCTTTAAAAGCACTTTTCAATATAACGTCTGAGGGAACTTAAAATAACAAAAAAAAAAAAGAGTTAATTAATCATTTCACACTAATTTTTTTTAAGAATTGGATTCAATCGAGCCTTAACAATTTTGCAAAACACGATGGGGGAAAGTTACTTTCACCTGTAGCTTTATGGGAAAGTGAAGACTTCAATGCCTCCAGTACTTCCATTTCTGCTACAGGGACAACTTCAGTAATCAACTTTTTGTCATCTCCAAGAGCAGCAGAGTGCTGGCAGCTTATTTGTCTTGGGTTTTATTTTATTTTGCTTGGATAGCTAAAAAAAAAAAGTTATTCTTGTTCAGCTTTGCAGATTATGTAACAGTTTTATATAAAGTAGCTTTTAATATTTAGGAAGTCATACATAATAGCTTTAGTGCTTTTAAATGAGAGATTAGATATTGGTCTTTACTGTCCTGCTGGCAGCATTTATGATTCCTTATGTATGTCTGAATGGTGTTAACAGAACTGAGACAGAACCTGGTATACATTGTATGCTCTACTATATGAAGCTTAGTAACCTTCAAAAGCTTTCTGGTTTTTGAAAATGCTGCAAGAATTTCTGCAGCGTAGTTTCTATCTTGTTGCTTTTTTTTTTCTTAAATGACATGCTCGTATTTTATCATATAAAATTTGAAAAACTTTATATATATTTGTGTATCCACTTAGTTTTGTCTAATGTATTTACATATAAATTTTATTAATAAAGAAATACTTTTGAAAATAGATGGAATTTGTTTTGATTTCTGGAATCTATACTATTTGCCAACTGCCTAACAGTTATTCTAGAGTATATTTATGACTGAAATACAATTACAACTGGATCCTCTTATTTGAGTGAAGACCTATGCTTAGAACAAATCAGAAGTAATACAGAAAAATTATTTTAGCCATAGAACAATCATATTATTGTGACAAAATGTAGATGAGCAAGTTATTGTTTGATAAGTTTGTCCTAGGTTCTTTCCTGTACAGCAGGTTTTTTATGATAGTGGGCCTTCAGACTGCTGAAATGTGGCAAAGGTATGTTTTAAGTACGTGAAATTGTTGTCAACTGTAGCTAAATCTGAATATTTCTTACCTTTTATTTCACATACGTTGAGTCCTCAGGCTTTACCAGATTCTGTATGATAACTGATTAAACACTCAAAACTCTGACAGGCTACAGAGAGCTCTACAGGATTGTTTACATGCCTAAATCCGAAATACCTATGCTCTAATCTTCATTCACTAGCCACAATTAACACAGGGAAGATTTTACAAGGAAGATTTCTTAATAAGATACCGTGAACATTCCTTGCTGGCACAACCAGAAACAGCTAGGTTTTGATGGTTCTGAGCAAATCAATGCTGAACAGGGCTCCCAATACATGGTTCTGATTCTCCCTGATGAGCCCTTTCATTCTCCCTAAGGAGCCTCTGAGCTGCTCTGAAGGGGCCCACCAGGAGACCGGCTGGTGCACTCCCTGCAAAACACACCTGGAGAAGACGGTGACAGTAATGCTTGTGTCTTTCCCCAAAAGACCCAGCAATGAAACCATTCTTCCCTTATGGCATACATACTCAATTCTCTTGCTTCTCATTAGTGTGTCCTAATCATTAACTTACATGGGGGTTTTTGCTTATTCTTTGTTTTATGGGGACAGGGGAGAAAAGACACTCCTAGTCAAGTTTAGCTATTCCTCTTTAAATAGAATAAATGGAAGCTCATTAAGAGAAAGAGAAGAAAGAGCAATGGTTGGTCACACAGCCTACTGGTAAAGATGGTTGCTTGGGAAAAGAGGAAGTTCCAATGTCTTCTATGATCTCTATTAAATATATCAAAATAAGAACAGTAATTAGAGAAGAACAAGATCTCAATCCTCCTCCTTCTGGGTAAGTATGCCAAAACCATGTGTCTGTCACTCCTTTTGGATCTGCCATGATATTAGTTTCAAGTCATGCAGAGCTCTTTTATTAGACGCCACTTCATCAACTACAAGCAATACTGCCTGCATTGATCTTGTTTCCTACATAAAAATCACAGAGCTAAGATCAGGATTTGATCTGTGTCACTGAAACACGTAACAATTTGCACTCCCAGGGTGTTCAGACACTCTCTGAACAACAAGAAGTCTGGAAAGCACATGCCTCAATTACTGTGCCATAAAGCAATACTGATTAATTCCTCTCTTGCCTTAATACCGGTGTGTCTCAAAGCCTTTACTGTTAATACAGGGTCTGTAGTGAATAGAAGACTTTAATGGTAATTCATGTATCTGATTTTCACCTTACATGCCAGTACTGCAGAAAGGCACTCCCCTGACAGAGTAAACTGATCCCGAGTCAGTCTACAGATAGCTTCATGCATGACGTTTCAATAGGGTGTCCCATAATCCTCACATTCTAGCACCAACCCTATAAGCAACTATCATTTCAGAAAGTCATGAGGTAATGTCTGATGCTTTCAGAGATGAGTTGTTTCCCTCTGTTGGAAGCTTGTTCTTCTACTGGTTCAGGCCTTTTCACTTTCTGAGACTTTGTTCAAAAGCTATAGTATTTTTAAGAAGTTTAATATGATAGGCACTGAACCATCCTGAGTAGCAGACTTTTCACCAATTCTTTATTAACTGCTTCTTCTGAAGTTGGACGTATGCTTGTTTCTTTGTAAAGAAATCGAGTTGTTTCTGTCACAGCAGGCAGTTCTCAGCAAGCTTTAGATCCTATTCCCCACCCTCACTATACACTAGACAATTTAACACGTTTCTCTCCCAGGGACTATACACAAGGATAACAAATGACTAGCCATTCCAAATCCTGCCATGCCTCTGGCATTTTCTTCTTGATGATCTCAAGAGCACTATTAACACCAAATATACACCTGTGGCTAAGAGATAAAATAGCAAAGTACCTTCTTCCCTTGGAAGTATGCCTTGCAGCACAAGACTCATTAATCTCCCAACTATTTTGTTTGGGTGCTCCCAATCACACATTTAAGAAATACTCCACTTTTCATCTGATACACAAAGCGACACTCAATGAAAACTGGGATTTGCTCTACAACATCCCCCATCCACACTCCACTTTTCTAAATCTTATGGAATTGGAAGGCCTGTGTCATAAAATTTTCATTTAATCTTAACTGAACATCAACTAAGGTATGACAGAAGCACTACTTCCCTGAGATCACCAAGACCAACTTTTTACAAGTCCCATCTGAGAGAAGTGCTAAATAATAAATTTGTTGGTGTAGTCAGGCAGTCACAGAGCATGCCTGACCCCTCAGTACTGACAAAATACTAGGTATCAACTTTGCTATTTTCTTGTTACAGGGAATGCTTTTGCAATTTGAGCACGCTGGGCAACATCTGCTGAAGCTGCTACTGCCTCTCTCTTTCCATGTGCCACAGTAATATGCTTGCTGTGGAAAAGATAGTGCCAAATGGAGAGAAAAGAGGGCCAGATCAAAAGGGGGAAATAGGCAAAATTTGTGCAGTGGGTTGAAGTTTAACACAAGTAAAGACGAAAGAACAGGCAAGCAGATGAGTGTCTCTGTTATTGGTCTCACCAACGCTGCTTATGTCTCTGCCAACTTGCTCAACTAATCTTTCCACCATTCAGTAGATTGACAACAAACAAATAACAGCAGCTGCAAAGCATGCATAAAAATGCTGGAATTCAAATCTCTAGATGATAATGCAATACAATGGCACAGTCTTGATTCTCCCTCTTGTCTATTTATTATGGCAAGGCTAGCAATGAACCATTCCAAGCGGACAGTGCCAGCTCAGAGGGCAGAGTTAAGTAAAATTTAATAAACTGAGCTAGCTAGGAAAACAGGAGGGGTAAAGGTGAAAGGCAGCAATTTCTGACAGAGATTAGAATCTATCAGAAAAATTGCTACCATTGGAAAAGGAGTTGAGAAAAACTAAGGTAATTCTGTTAGGTGAGGCCTCTTCTGTGCTCTGCCTCTGGGCTGGTTTAGGGATGCAAATTCCTCCACTGAGCTTGTCAGTGTTCACCAGAGGTTCCTTTTACAGTGCCAGTTTAGAAGACAGTGCCAGGACTGACACCATTCACCCAGTTTACTTCTCGGTGACCCTGGGGAAAGGTGAAAGCTAGGACAGGGAGATAAATAAGAATATAGTAAAATAAACAGTGGTTCATGGAACTGCACCTCCCACATGGCATGCTGCATATAGTATCTCCCCATTCATCAAGTTTCAAACAACATTTACACTTTTTTTTTTTGTCTCTGTCAAGCGGATTAAACCCCTCTTTTGCTGCATATTTATCCTTCTGCTGACTGTTGTCAACTCGTTTCTGCTCAGTTTGGATCAGCTCACAGTGCCAGCCCCGCCTGCAAACATGACAATTTCACAACCGCAGCCCAGCTGCCAGCATTGCAGAGGGTGTCTCTGATGACTCTGCTCTGCCTCTGGTCATACAGTTTCCTTCCCTTGACTAAGGGGCTCCAGCACCACTGTTCATTTCTGAAAGAGGCTTATTCCACATCCTTATTCCTTGTCCCAGGAGTCTACCCTTACTCTTTCATCCCAAAATTTCTCCTCATTAAGCCAACTACATATTTGGATTTCACCCTTGCCAGTTCAGTTTCATCATATTCTTATTAACATTTAGCCCCTTTATCCAATTTGTAGGCTAACCCTTTGGACACGTCTCTATAACGAGGTTATGCTATAGATTAAGGATGACTGCATTTAAGCCCTCTAACCTGAAAAGGGACAAGCCATCCCATTAGGGTACACAGATGGTGGAACGCATGATAATGGAAAGTTGTAGATTTGGACCAAGAGTGAAGTCATGCACTTGGAGAGGTTCTTTGGTTAAAAAACACCATCACACACAACCCCACGCCCACCCCACCACTCTCATTTTCTGTATCAACTAGAAATTAGGCCTCATTATGCTCATTAGCATGTAAAACCTGACACAGCTCCACTGACTAGCTGAAGTAACATGGACAGTAACATTAGATCCACAGAAGTCTTTTGAACTACACTGTCATTTTCGCCATTTCATTCACTCTCATATGGCTAATGACTGCAAAATATGCAACGGTAAAATATATGTTGCATTTGTCTCTCCCCATGTTAAAAGTAATAATTGTTTATCAAACTAGAATGGGCAATGCTTAATGAAACAATGTAAACAGCAAAAATGTGCT
>JANZLQ010000031.1:18243616-18258896 GCA_026212715.1 Elanus axillaris | reverse complement strand
TTTGCTCATATCTTGCTTACTATAATTAATAAAATTTCAATTGATCATTATGGTTGAAAGACTCAATTTATAACACCCATATACATTTTCCTTGCCACACTTGATGACCTTGCTATTGATTATGCTGTGTTCTTCTGTCAAATACAAGGATTTAAAAATACTGTATTTATTTGTGATTATTAATTCCTTATCTTGTATATTCTTATCAAATCTACTTAATGATTTATTTTCCTTTGATTAACTTGAAACCTATTATTAGCTAGCTATATTAGCTACCTATAATATTACATGTTAGGAAGCTTTTGCACATAAGCCAGTGACTCAGTTGCCCTTGATGTGCTTCTCTTTATCATTCCCAGATTTGCAATAATTCGTGCCAAATCAGCCTGCATTTGTTCCCCAAGCTTTTAGCTCTTTTAGTAGTAAAGTGCTCTCATAAATTGTGCTTTGTTTGGGAACAAAATATTAATCAAACTTCTCCATTACTATTTCATAATAATTTCTGTTACCTTCACACTTAAATGCTAAGGTTTAAAATACTTGTTCTGCCTTCACTCCCCTTGACACACATAAAGGGAGCATACTACACTTCCTTGCCTGCCCTGTACTTTTGGCTCTATGGCTATCCTGTAGTGGGTCAAGCATTACTTCCCATCAGGGAAAGGTCCTGAACAGCTAAACACAAAACCTTCAGGATGATCTGTTTCTTCTTTTATCTGAAATATATACTTATATCCTTGATTTACTAAACAACTCCTTTTGGACATACATCTGACTTAGTAACCCTAGCAATTAATATACAAAAGCTCCAGGTTCCACATGTACACTTACTTACTGAACACATTTTCCTCTATCACTGAAGTGGAAAATACTGGTTACCACTGCATTGTTGTTTTGATGAAAAAAACACGCTGCTGTTTTTATCCTATAAATAAAGTAAAGTAACTAGTTAGATTAAAAAAAAAAAAAAAAAAACAACCAAAAAAACCCCACAAACCAAACCACATGCACACACAAAATCCCATCAAAACACTTCTGTTGAGTGCTGTTTGTCTCTCTGCAAGTTTCTAGCTAGTTATTTGACTTTCTTACACATAACAAAAACATAATAAAGAATTCCCCTCTAAAAATCAGAGCTATCTCAGCTTTATCAGTGATGCCTCTCCACATTAGTACTTCAGAAGCATCACTTTAAGTCACCAAAATTCATTTCATGAGCTGTTCTTCATGACTGCTAGTCACATACTTCTTAATTTATCTAAAGAGAACTTAGCCCATACAAGAATGGCCTCTTTTAAGACACTAGTAAATTACATTTAGGCTCTTTGTAAATAATTTTTACTAAATTCACCTCCTCTTTCAAAGAAACCAAACAGACTATCATTCATTCATAAACCAAAATTCACCATGTACTTTCTGGCAGATGGGCATAGACCAAAAAAAAAAAAAAGCTTTATTTTGTATTTCTCCAGCAGCCAGCTCTGCCAGATCTTTTGTGGATTTCCTCACAGTTGTTTTACTGAGATAGTATTGTCCACATGCATTGACAGCAGTCAAAATAATCCTCATCCATAATAGGCTTAAAGTTTCAGCCAGAACCTGACCCCTCAAAGTGGGAGTTAATATCACTGAGCATCAGAATAATGCAGGATATAACTTGTTAGGTCTGTACTTCTGATGAAAACAAGTCATTATACCTCTGTGTGTGTGTGCACATGCGCTCACAAAACAGTGCTAGAGAGAGGAAATTAATTCTTTCCTTTTTCAGTCCATAACACCTTTCTTATTCTTCTCTCTGCCTTGCATTTAAAAACTTCATCTTGGCTAAGGGATGCAAGCTGAGAGATACAGGGTCAAATAAAATGAGCACAAATCAACACACTCTTATTTTACTCTGTTTATATACCTTATTTTCAAACTAGCAATCACATAAATTGGTAGCACACTAACATGGAGGTACTGCCTATGAACAGCATCAGCTCTTAGATATTTGAAGATGGGCCTCTCACTCAGAAACACAGCTTACTGTGTTCTTGCAAACACTATGAAAAAGGTGTCACTTTATCTTTCTTGAAAGAGCTGCATGTGCCTGGGGAGAACACCACCACACAAACATACACTAGATTTCCAAGTCTTTCTGGAATGGTATCTTCTTGTATAGGAAAAAAAAAATTAAAAAAAAAAATCCATGTTTCACATTTCTTTGAACTCCTAGAAGACTTCTCATCATGTTCCTTTGCCATTCTGTGTTCTTTTCCCTTACAGTACTGATGCATAAAAATCTCTACATACTTCTTTGATACCAAGAGCTGCCAAATTATCATGAGCTTATACTACAGTATGTAGGTGTCCTTATGGAAAAAAATGAGCACCAGAGGCCTAAAATTCATAACTCTAGAAGAACTGTTATAAAGTTTTCTTTTCTTAGGTTTAAATGACAACTCAGAAGAAACCACAGAATCTGCGAAGTGAAACTCCAAAGGAAAAACTAAGACTGATACTTCCATTACTCACTTTTCACCTTTCTCACATAAGAATTAAAGTTTTATTGAACTTACAAAATGAGTTTAAAATGGCCACACCACTTACAACCAAATGTACAAACGTCTATATCAAAATGTTTCCTTCTTGGACTTTTTTGTTCCTGTTTTTGTTTGGGGGGGGGGGGTTTAAACAGTATTTGGCTTTGCTTCCAGTGCACTGCTTGTGCTGCATTAGGTGAAATAAAATAAATGTTATGTATACATCGATAAGTACTTTCAAACACATAAACATATCCTCCCTTCTGTAAGGTAAGAAATGCACAATCTTCCCATCAGTGCAATAAAAATAAAGTTAGTGGCAAAAATACTGAAATATTTTGAGTTTTTTAAAGAGTGCCTCCATTTTACTTTTATTTTTTTACACTGTAGGTTTCAAGTGTAAGAAGGAAAGACACAAACTCCCACTGTGTATGCCACCCAATTCTTGGCTGAAGGCATACAAGTCAGAGATAATAATAAAAAAAAAATATTTCTAGTATTTCAGTACAACTTAAAAAAAAACCCTCTTTACCTCTCTAATCCCCTATATAATATATATAGAATTGAACTGTATATTTTCGCCAATGTTATTCTACTTTGAAAACCTACTTAACTCAGAAGATTCAAGGCAAATTTATGTGTAAACCTGCTGAAGCCAACAGTTGTGCCAGTCATAAATTTGAGTAAAAATACTTGTTTTTCTTTTAGTGGTGTAATTGATAATAATTCTTTTACAGCTTTAGACTCGCAACTTTCCTGAGAATACTTCGCACAATATTTAAAAGCAAGTATCAGAAAACATAGTGCAAGAGAAAAACAAATAAAAACATTCTTGGAGAAAAAAAAGGAGACTATATGAAGGATGAGAAGAGTATTGGCTTTGATTGGAAGAACTTCTATTTATCATCATCTATATCTTATCTACTAGTCAGTCCTGGTGTATGATTCCCAGAGGTATGTCCTTCTCAGCATCATGCCACGAGGCATTAGATAATACAAAGCTGAACTGTAGTTAAAATTCTTATTATGTACTACGTTTTCCTACTGTTGCCTGTAAGGTAAAAAGAGGCCATTGAGCTGTATTGTATTGAAGCCTTCAAATGTAATTTCAGCCTAATGCTTTGCATTAATATGTGGCATCTCTGAGAGCTCTGCTCTACTACAGAAGGAAAGAATGACTCAGGTACTACAAGAGGCACGTCTGTGTTTAAATACGGCAATGGTATTTACACTGCAAAGTCACTGTCAAAACAGCTTAAGAACTGGTGAGAAGAAGGTTCCACCACAAAAAAGATGAACCCAGTTTATGCAGACAGATTGCCAATACTTCCTTCAAGCAGAAAGCAAACAAAAAATTAGCCTAGCATCCATACTTGTGCAGAAATCACTAAGTTATCTTTAATAAATACAATTGAACATAGATATTAGCCTCTGCTAAGAGCACAGTTTATTCACTCAGCAATATTATGTTTTACAACTTTGTGTGGATGAGGTCTCCCAGTCAGATACTGTCTTGTTTCAGACCTGCATGTTTTCTAGGAACTGGTCATACTACTGTTTGTAATTACATTGTTATAAATTAGTCCCCAGAGTAGAAAAAGTTTAATTTTCTTTTTCTTCTCCGTAAGTTTACAGTTTTTAGTTAGTCCTAGTGCTTTGACAGAAAGATATTATCACTCCATTTTTTGCTGGGGAAAATATATAGCTCTTCCTCAAACAAAATGCATGAGATCACCTTGCTTTTCAAAATAGTAATGATACTATAATATATCAACGCAATAATATATATTCAACTGCAAATAGCCTTTCCATTTTTCATCATCCATGTTACATTCTGAAACAGGTTTCAGCAACATACAGCTCTGGTTTCTTCTCTGCATAGCTGTTCTCTTAGCACTGAATTTCATGTTATATCTGCTTCTCTACCGTATACTTTAGTTTTTTATTATACATCTTTACTGGAAGACTACATGATCAGAATCTAAAATTAATGAAAATAATAAAAATTCATTCTTATAATGTACCATAATGTACATGGATCGTTGCAATTGTGCAACAACTTTTAGTACCATGTGAATAACAGGAACCATTTTAAAAAGTCAAATATTTGAATGGTGGGCAGTAGACACAGCCACATATTTAAAATCTTAGAACATAGCCACTCTGGCCAAGGGCAGCTTTGTCAGTATGTTTTGTAGAACTACACACAGTAGCTTTACCTGGAGTCGTTGTTTCATGGTCCAAACAATATCCAAATTTGGAGCAACTTGAATTCTTACTGAATTTGATGGCTCTCCTGAAACTATCCCACTGCATAAGTGCAAATACTGAAATGTTTGTGTTTTCCAAAAATTCCATATATTAAGACAGACAGCATGCTGAAATTAATTCATTTTAACACAGTCTTTGAGTAAAAAAAAAAAGACAGCAATAAGAATGATGCAAAGAAAATTGCAACTCTTTATCCTAAAAGCCCAGCTAATGCAGTTTAAAAGATATAAAATGGAAATTAAAAGACACTCAGAGCCTAATATTTTTTGTCAACTTAAAAAAGTGTTGACAACCTCCTACCTATAATAATGCTGCATAAAACACTAAAACTATTTCCAGTACACTGTTTTCTTTACTGTTATTAGCTTACCTTTCATGAATCAAACTCTAGGATTTTAGAAGTTTTAATGCAGAACTTGCTGTACAAAAATATTTCGAAGTTATACAGCTTCAATCTTCAAAAAAAACCGCAGTCCAGAGTTTGAATTTTAGTATCAGAGAATCGTAATGGAATCAAAGATAACCTGATGATTAAGAATGATGTTTCAATGACTGCTTATATAAATTTTTCAACATAACTGTGCGTATGCATCATTTTGGGCCCAGTTTCTGAAACACATCCTATGGCAGAAATCCAAATGAAAACAATGAGTATAAAATATTGCTCCAACTTAAGATAAAAGCCAAATTCTCATTCAAGATTTTATCGGTAAGGGTTGGGGTTTGTGGGCTTGGGTTTTTTTCTTGTCTTCTATCTTATTCTTCAAAATCAAATAATGGAAAACCCGATTTTTAATACATAAAAAATTATTCGAGCTCAGACTATATGACTTTATACTTAGTACTTCTATTTTGGTTCATATAGACTATAACGAAAACAACCTTAATGCCATGAGTAAAAACAATGAAGTGGATTTACCTCTATCATCTTTGTTATTATCTGTTCCCCCCCTGTCACGACCGGGGCTGGACAGACCAGGGAAGGGTCATGTGTAGTTCAGAATTCCTTTGGGCTAAATTAAGGTGAAAAAACACCAAGCAAACAGTTAAACATTTTATTCATGGCAGACACAAACTGAACTTGGGAGGCATAACAGTAGGTGAGATGGTTTCTCCCAACAAGAATTGCCATGAAACTACCTCAGTAACCCGGTGATAACCACTTACATCAACTCAGGGAAGGAGGAGAGCCCTCCCGTTGGGTCAGGAGGTTCAGAGCAAGCAGACCCCCTTGCTTTCTAGACTCCTCCTCAGCGAAGAACCCGGGGGTGGCTGGATCCAATCCTAGTCCCAGACTTGGTCAACCGCTTTGTCATGGTTCAACCCCAGACAGCAATTAAGCACCACGCAGCTGCTCACTCACTTCCCCCCCCCAGTGGGATGGGGGAGAAAATCGGGAAAATAAGTAAAACTCATGGGCTAAGAACGGTTTAATAGAACAGAAAATAAGAAAGTGATAATGATAGCACTAATAAAGTGACAGCAGTAATAATAAAAGGACTGGAATGTACAAATGGTGCACAGAGTAATTGCTCACCACCCGCCGACCGACCCCCACCCACTTAGTCCCAGTCCCGGAGCGGCGATTCCCCGCCCCCACCCCACCCAGTTCATATACTGGATGTGACGTCCCATGGTAAGGAATACCTCGTTGGCCGGTTTGGGTCAGCTGCCCTGGCTGTGTTCCCTCACATCCCAGCTGAAACCAGGACAGGTTTTATGTCTAAAGGGATGAGGTGTAGGGATTATGGAAGAGAGGAAGGGGGAGATCTCACTGGTCCTGGGTCCAGCGTGGGTCTAGTCAGCCGAGGGGTCTGGTCCTAGTAAGCGCACACGCGACGGGGACGCGAGGGGGGGGGAGGGCTTCCGTTTGTGTCCTTTCACCATCCTTGCCTCTCCTTCGGGTGGGCGCTTGAAGTCATTAGGCTAATTAGGTATCACGTGCAGTTTGTGCTCTCAGAACCTTCGGGGAACGGGCCGGTGGGCTTGCGAGTCGTTTGGGGAGTCACTTCCCCTTCCCTGCAGACGTGACCGTTGTTAGACCTCTGGTCTCACAGGGTGAGCTGCCCTGCTCAGCACCCTCCGGCACGGCCTCCCCGCCCTACTGCGGATGTCCTGTGCTGATCTGTGCCATGGGCTGCTTCTCACCTGCGGTTCCTCGCTATGCAGGGTTCCTTGGTATGCAGAACTTGCCCCACCACGATGTTTGAGACATTAACTCTTTCAGCCTCTCGCCCCGAGCCTCCGCGCAGATCTCTTCTGTGCAAATGACGTTATTTCTGCTTCTCCTCCCCATGCCGTACCACCCCACATCATGATTATGCAAGCTCAAGTGGGAGGGCACGTAGAGATGTTGAAGCAGGGTTGGTTTGTTTGTTTGTTATTAAGAAGTAGAAGAAAAGTAAGATCTTGTTTTAATCAGACAAGATACCTAGTACAAATGTCACAAGTTTTATACTGCTCACAGTGCATTTCAACTGTTAGGTGAGTGGGCAATCGGCACAATACACCACCCTCCCTGTACTGCAGAACACAGGATTTTCACTTCACACCTCATTGTTTAGCTTGGTCAGCTAAAAGCCTTCCTAATTTTCTCCTTTTTTCCCTGAGCAACACCAAAATAGAGTCATGAACCACTAATTATCTCATTTTAAAAGCTGCTGCAACTGGAATGACCCTTTGCTTCTGAGCAACCCTGCTTGCACCTGAACAAATCTTATCTGAGAAAAAGAAGAAAAGAGAGCAGTCAATTTTTTTAATTTATTTTTTTTTTTAATACTATCTTTGTTACAGATCTCACAGAAGAAGGTCTGTGAGCTCAAGGCCACACTGAAAAGACATGGAGCAGGTAAGTAGGCTGGAGTAGTCGGGCAGATGAGGCACATCTGTGGAGAACAGGACGCTCACCATTCCTGCCTCTGGTCTTGCAAAGACACTTAAGTAAAGGTAAAAGGCCACAGTAAATAAATGTTTTTATATTGAATTAGTTCTGTTCTCAACACATACATGAAAGTGCCAAATCAGCAGCAGGAAAGAAAAATATACACAATTTGTTAGGAAATATGTGATATTCTAATAACAACATTGAAAAGGTAGCTGGGGAGGTGGGAGATGGCCTCCTCAGGCTCCTGTAAGATGTGTATATCAGGTCTGTTCCATGTAAATGAGCAGGGAACTCAGAAATACCCTGTTTTGGTTTGTTTTAATAAGATGTGTTTTCTCAGCTCACTCTTTAACATAGTGAAATTACTTCATAACTTCCAAGCAGAACTTCCCACAGATTTGCACAAATTGAGCTTAAAATTTGGTCCTATTTGAAGCAACAGAGTAACTTGCCTTGTTAAAGAAAGCTAGATTTGATTTTTGAGTTGAATGCCACCTAAGGATGCTTTCATTTTAAAAGATATGTTCATTCATTCAGTTTCTAATGGATTAGAATAGATTAGAATGGACTAGTTCAGTTGGAAGAGACCTCCAACCACCATCTAGTCCAACTGCCTGACCAATTCAGGACTGACCAAAAGTTAAAACGTTATTAAGGGTATTGTCCAAATGCTTCTTAAACAATGACAGGCTTGGGGCATTGGCCACCTCTCTAGGAAGCCTCTTCCAGTGTTTGTCCACCCTCTCAGTAAAGAAATGCTTAACAGAGCTAGGAAATGTATTGTGCATAAAAAACACAATAGCAAATGATTAACCACAAATAGCAAATCATTAAACCTTCTTGATGCTACAGTATAGACCTGTATATTAATTTACCCTGTTCTATTTCTTCCTGGCCTATGTAAACATGGACCAAAATGAATGCAAATCTGGCAATAATTTATAGATCACTTTTGAATGAAAATGATTGAGTCTCTGTATCATAAGAGATAATCCGTTTAGCATTTGCTGAATTTTAATTCATTTTAATTTCTAGCTTCAGGAAGGAGCTGTCTTGCGTAGTAACTTATAGACAGAGATGAAGATGTCTAAATATCCAGACTTCTCCTGAAAAACACCAGTATTTCACTCCTGCTTACAAGACTTGAGGAATTCTGCAAACTAAAGCATTATATTTGCTGTTTTAAAGACTGCTTTCAGCTGTTTCTAGTACAGTAATCTTTCTGAATTTTGTAGGCATGAGGTGTCACTGAGATAAAGTGTTATACCTATTCATATCAATGTGCACATCATATTATCCTCTATAATCATTTCAATGATTCATGTCAAGAATGACATATAAAAAGATGCAACTCACTATGAATTGCAGTTAAGAACACCCTATTTTCCAATACACTGCTCAGGATGCAAGTGATTCACTATACTGGGATATTGCTTTATTATTATCATTATTTTTATTCCAGCAAATACTCAGCCCTTAATGATTTGATCCTGCAGCACAAAGTTGCCTCAAGCATTTTGTAGCCAGTCTGGGTAAAACTGGATAAAACTCACTGTATTCATTGTTCACAACACCTTTGAAGACAGGACCATTAGAATTTCACTGATGGGTAGGGTATTTTTTCTACAAACAAATGGGGTTTACTACACAATTCAACCCTCTTCCTGAAGGGTGTTCTTTTATAGCAGTGTGCAAAGATATATTTGAGATGATTCATTATACAGTTCAAACCTCTACAGTGCAGTGCACCTTTAGAGGAGGGGCAAAGTGGCACAAACCCAGAGGAGAGGTAAGAGAGATTCTGGGTGATTTAATTTACTAAGTATTTTCTTGAAATGAGTCACATGACTAGAAGGGACCTAGAGAGATCATTCAGCCCCTTCTATAGTAAGGCAGTTTCCACTACAGCTCTTTCCTACCTCACCTGTTTTTATGTAAACCTCTCGTAAAAGCATCCCATGGCAGAGACACTACAGTTTGCCAGGAAACCTGTTGCAGAGTTCCAGTCTCCTTTCCATGTTGTATTTCCTTTTCCTATAGTATCCAAACTCAATCTTTACTGTATACTTAAACCTGTACTTCTTGGGCCCTCTAACATGTACATCAAAAAAATTTCTTTCTTGCAGCAAGATTTACAAAATAACCTTGTTACTCATCTTGGCACAGGTAAAGACTCAGCTGGAGTACTCTCACCAGTTTTGGCTCTCACTGTACAGTAAAAGTGCAGACTGACATAGCTCAGAAATCATCACTGAGAATGACCAGAGGTCCTATCACACCTTGATATGCTGCTCTCTTCCTTCTGAATTCAAGGCTGCTGCCTAGTTCCTTAATCACTGCTATCAGTTATGTCATGCAAGTGATCTCTGTAACAAAAATGATGTGGTGAGTTGTTACAATCTTCAACCTTTGCAGAATCACCAGTCAGCAGCCTTCCCTCTTTATGGAGTAGTGGATCACCACACAATTGAGGTTATACAAGCAGGTACCAACAATAAGTTAAATGTAATTACCAGTCTCAAAATTTAATAGGGGACTATTCAAGTAACTAAAAATACTTACTGGCTTTCATCAGGAAATGACGGTTTATAAAAAACAACATGACAGACAAATTTGGAGTGAAATGTTTTACATTGGAGCGTATAGAAAACTTGCAGCTTCCTAGCTTTGCATAGCTGTTGGAGGTCTGTATACTCCATGAAAAGAAGCATTACCCAGCCAAGCACCCTGACTGTCCCCAGATCTGAAAGGTTAGAGTTTCTGTTCTCCTTGTCACAAAGCCAGCATTGCAGACACCCATGAAAGACTCCCATAAACACTGTGGGCTATGGCTAAAATGACAGACTAGTTTAGAGCTCCTTAGCTCAACCTCATTTTGAAATGACAACGACGGGTTGAGCTTATGAGCTCATAGACAGGATTTAGACACCCTTAGGGCTTTAAATAGTAAAAATGATACTCTTAATTGCACCCTGGAGCACTTGTGTGTTGCAGAAATATGAATTCTATTTTATCTTTTAAAGGATAGAAAAATACTTGGAATTCTTGCCCTTTTTAAGCTGTTAGCCTCAGAGTCGTTAGCCATGAGCCACTTTGCATTCAAATCACAAGGACAACAAAAATGCCTTGATCTTAGGCAGAGAAAAGAAGGCGGTCTGCAACTTGACCTGCTCTGTTCCACTTAACCATGGGCCAAGCAAGTCTCATGCTGGCAGTCCATCAGATACTACTGACACACTTAAAGACACAGGCTCACTGCTTTTACTCAGCAAAAGCAAGAATAAAAAAATAAAGTTTAGAGAACTTATTCTGTACACAGTAACGTGTCTTAGCATTTGCATAGGACAGGTTTACCTTTACTGATTAGCACTTTGAATATGAGTGATCCTACTGAAGCCACAAGGGCTGCTTGGGGAGCAAGGCTGTTCTTCACATGTATCTCATTACAGATTATTTCACACTCTGTGTCATACATGGGAGTCAGGGGCAAGCTTAATGAACATGGTGCCTAACAACTAGGATTAGCAGCAGGAAGTTATAGAACATTAGATTAATGAGCTAAAGCTACCAGGCCCAGAACAAGAAAAATTGGTAAGTATCCAAGATTCACAGCCAAGGACTGGAGTCCTACAAAACCAGTTGCCAGAAATAAATGCCTATTGTACCAACACAAAGGGAATAGAAAAAAAGAAGTTTGCTTTCAAAGCACATGACTTGGGGACTTGGGGGGGCAGGGGGGAGAGCAGGAAAGACAACCTCCTGCTCAGAAGCAACAGTAAATAAAAAGCTAATGTACAAGCAGGAAGAATGTTACAGCAGTTTTTTTTTTAAAAGAAAATAGTTGTGTGGAATCCAACTGAGGGAAGCCTACAGAGCCAGAAAATAAATTTGATAGAAGTTCCAAATATTTTTCTTTTATTCTTACAAAATCCTTTCTTCTGCTTATAGCTGCTGATGTAGATGCCTTCTGAAAGCGACACTCTTGCATTGCCTCAAACATAGCATGGGTAAGATCTAGCTGCAAAGAAGTAAACAGCCATTTTAGTGTATTTGTTTCCTGTTGTTACATAAATCTGAACGTCTCTCTTGGCTGTGTCACTGTTAAATCCTAATTTTGATTCCAAGAAGAGATCAGCTTTTGGGGGGGAGTGGATTTTTGTTTATTTCTTTGTTTTTGTAGGAGGTTAATTTTAAAAGTGGGTATTTTTGGGGGGGTGAGGGGGACGACACAACACACCAGAATCTCAGTGGGCACGGACAATTTTGTTATCCGACATTCTTGGTACTAAATAAAAGGCCAGGCTTGCACATGGTAAAATTCACTCCAAAACAAAAATCACAATTTCAATTTCTTCTCAATTCATCAAACAATTAAAAAAAGGCAGGGGGGCGGGGAATGGAACTTCCACCTTTCTTCATAAAACACAAATACAAAGAATACCAATGTAAGCAAGAAAAGGCAGCTGGAGTATCATTCTTTACAAAGAGTTCTCAGATTTCCAGCTATACTTCTTCAGTTTATCTTTTATGCATGAAGCACACTTTTTTTTTTTACACTAACTTATAAGGCAGTGAGCATTCTTGTTTATTCCTAGTAAGTCCTGCATTATTATATGCACAACTGTAAGAGATGCCTAGAGCATAAGGTGTTTGTCTACATATCTATTTTGTAACTGAAAATTAAACAGAAGAGCCAGATCATTAAAATTAAATTCCTAGAAGCCAGATCTACAAAGATGATTCATCATTTAATAATTCTTCAGAACTACAAAGAAATGGAAACAAATGGACCTATCCTGTCCTGTAAAACTCATTTAACACAGCATTCCTACAAGGAATCTACTCATGCATTAAAATGGTGGAGGACAGGAGCATCTTATTGTGCTGCCCTCACCACAGATACTCTGATTAGTCTCCTTTTTCCATAGATACTGGAGGGAATACTATGTTTTTCAGTATTTTGTTGGCGTGCAGGTATTGACTAAAACTATAAATTATACAAGTGGCAGAGGGCACTTACTAAGTGGCACCACTCCCACTGCACACACAAGTCAGAGGAAAGGAAAAAGAAGAAAGTATGATTAAAAAGAAAAAGAAGGAATGGAGGAAATTGTTTCTTTGTTGTGCAGCAGATTCTCTTTAAAATGGCTCACCTTCCAGATGCTCCCCAACTAAAGCAATTGGCAGATGGCAACTACTGCAGATGGATCGGCACAGCTGAGACACATATACAGCTGCGAATAGCTGGCTCGGCAATGTTTGCTTTTCTTTCTGCCAGCCACAGTCACAGCACTTTTTGAGAGTGCGTGGCAAAGCAGGGAGAGGATTTCCCAAATTCACGGCAGAAGAAAAAGCCTTCTGTTAATATCACCTTCTTCCTTATTATCCTGAGAGTGTGATAGTGTAAGACATTTTGCTCATTCATTAAAGGTATACTTTCCCTTCTATTAATTAATGATTAATTTAGAGAACATTTATTAGATGCAAATCTGGTGTTAATTTACCCTTTTTCTTACAGGTTGCCACTCAGTTCTTATGAAGCCACAAAATGCTACAAGTTTTTATCCAAGTTCGGCACTAGCAACTCTTACACTTAAGAGCAAATGAGAAAGAGTAAATAGCAGGCTGTGAAACAAAGTCCACTAAGGTCAGTATTCTAATGTGCTCACAAACACAAACTTAAGTTGAAAAATTAAATTGAAAACAGTAACACAAGGATCACAATTTGAAACCATTTAAGTGATGGTGCAAATCTCTTCCCCCAACCCATAAAACATGCTGCAGTATTTTTTATCTTTCTGATTATTTTTTGTTTCTTGTCTTCATAATGAATTTTACTGAATTCTGTGTGTCATCAAGATGCATTTGTCTAGGTAAGGCCTCAGTGTAGCAGGCTAATG
The DNA here is from genome assembly GCA_026212715.1 of Elanus axillaris. Taxonomy (NCBI): domain Eukaryota; kingdom Metazoa; phylum Chordata; class Aves; order Accipitriformes; family Accipitridae; genus Elanus; species Elanus axillaris. The sequence goes on along the minus strand of JANZLQ010000031.1, from coordinate 18,245,319 downwards.
ATTATCCAGTAACAGAGATGCTAATAGCTGTATCTAACCAGAGTACTAATATATTGAATATAATTTAAAAGGCAAACTGTGATTAAGATCTATGCATTTTAATAGCAATAGAAAACAGCCCAGCACGTTATGTCATATTTTGAAAGAGCACCGAGTAAAGACCATGCCACACTATATTTAGAGGCTCTGATATTTTGAGAGCAAGGACTCATATTTGCATGCTTAGTTTACATACACAAGCTTCAAGCTTGTAAGTGTAAGTATGTGCTAATAGACATGTGCCCCCCTCCACCTGCCCTCCTAATTATGGTAACTGCATACATGGATAATAGGAACATTAATATATTGGAGATGTGCATTCATTCTGTTACAATGCATACAATCACATATCCTACAAGAAAGCGCAGCTGACAGAGCCTGTTGACATCCAGCCTCTGTTCAAACAGACCACTTCTGGAGCTCAGAGTTTTCCTCACCTTTACCCTCATTCAGTAACATCCAACTGCTGGAGTTTCAGTCTATCATAACTGAGAGTACTTTTCCTCCATCTTGGTTAATAAAATCTCATATAGACAGATGCTCTCTGTTGGTGGACCGGACTGCTAATGCCACATTTATAAAGGCGGGATGCATCTTTTCAGAAAAGGGGGAATAAAGTTTTTCTGTGCCAGCCTGGCTGCAGTGAGGCAATTTTCACTAAATTGGGCTGACTTACTATGATGGAAAAAGGCTATGTGATAGGGAGGACCATATGTGTCCATACACAAACAGTAATACTAACCTATTTCCTTCCATATAATGAGAAAGCATAGAGAAAAATTTCAGAGGAAGAATGAAACATGAATGATTTAACCATTACAGCATAAGCTCTTCTTGTTTGGAAATAAATATATGTTTCTGAAATCATCATAGTCCTTGAGATGTTCTTTAAGAATTATGTTCAGAACAAAATGCTCAGGGAAGATGCTATAGCACACCACTACCATTTCTAGCATACTACTTAAAGCATGAGGGAATGGGAGGAATGTATAAGCTGTTAATATCCTTAGTTATCATTTAGTGGCACATGTACATATTTATTGGTGTTTTAAACATGTGCAAAGAACACCTCTAACAAGTTAGAATAAACAAGTCTATAAACTGTTAAATTGACTTGGTTAATAAATCAAATTCCCAAACAAGCTTGCCAGGCAGATTTGTCAGTGATTTATGCACCTCAGAGCATATAAAAGACTTGTCTCTGGGGTTCTTCTTATATAAAAGGCTTTTATTGGTATCTCGTAAATCCGGTACTTCTACCACTCTGATTGTGGAGTCAGTTTTGTGACAGGTTTCTGCTAATGCAGGTCACAGGACATTCTACTGATGGTCATTTTTGGATTGCTAATTTGTATACTTTATATCGGGGGAAATAAATCAGAATACCAAAAAAAATCTAAAAGTAATTAAACAGATAACTTTAATTAATTAATTAAAATACAGATACACCACTTCCATGAAGTACATGCATGCATTATCCTTGTGTCCTGGTTTCAGCCCAGCCAGTAACAAAGGCCCACGCAGCCACTCGCTCACTCTCCTCGCCCCCCTCCGGTGGGATGGGGAGGAGAACCAGAAAGGGAAAAAGAAAGAAACCCGGAACCTCGAGGGCTGAGATAAGGACAATTTACTGGGGCAACACAAAAAGAGAAGTTAGAACAATA
>JANZLQ010000031.1:18227074-18237990 GCA_026212715.1 Elanus axillaris | reverse complement strand
TTTTCCCCAAGCTGAGTCTGTTTTGCCTGTGACAGTGATTAGTGAATGATCTCTCCTGTCCTTATCTTGACCCACAATCCCTTTGTTATATTTTTTTTTCTCTCCCCTGTCCAGTGAAGGAGGGGGGGAATGACAGAACGGCTTTGGTGAGCACCTGGCGTCCAGCCATGGTCAACCCACCACAACAGTAAAAAAAGCATGCAAAGGGTAGTGGCATCCTGCAGGGATAACATTCAAGCAGCGTTTTGTTATTTTTGGTAGTTTCCATTATAAGCAATCCCAGTAATTAACTAACAAAAAGCTAGAATCCCACACACTTTACCACATCTGTAAGCTAAACTTACTGCTCCACTTCCCCAAGAAATCCCTGTTTTCCCCTAATTTTACATTCCTAGATTTTCATAGTTCTCTGAAATGCAACCACAAGGAGCAGATTGTTACCCCAAAGAGCCATTCACAGAAACAAACATTCCTCCCATCCTCACTGCTACAATTAGCAGTAAACTAACAAAACTATCATTGATCAGCCTTCCTGAGCAGGAAGCATGTCTCTTTTTTTAAATACTATGAGATCGTGTTTTTCCAAATAAAACCATTTTACAATTTTCACTTTTGGGATAAGAACAACCCAATTAAAAAAAAATATCATTGATTGTGCATTCTGGCATTCAATTATTTGTCAATGGAACGTTCCTTGTCTTGCTGGAATGCAGAAAGAACCTTACAGTTGGGAGAAGGAAGCATTTTATCTGTTTTTCAGATAAGGAGAAGTTACTTGATACCGGTCACAGAAGAGATGTTTCTACAGCAGGAACAGAACCGCAAATACTTGGTTTCTAGACTCATCATCTGACCACTTTACTACACTTCCATGGCTTTAAAAAAACAATAGCACATCAGCAGCCATTGCCCAGCCAATTTTGTTTAAATCACTGCTTCTCAGTTGGTGATCTAATCAGGACTGCAGTCAGGCCTGCTCTGCTCATGACTCCTGCAGTGCTCATCTCAACAGGTGTTGCAGCATAATGCACATTTATAATGGATAGTTGAATCAAAAATAAAGGTAAGCTATTTGTTTGAAATGTTAATCTTATTTATTTATGTTCATATGCTTGCATAGGAGGCCTCTTAAGTGGTTGTTTGAGATCCAAGTCAGAGAGGCGTACAACAGGCAAAGCCAATAAATACTCTTACTGATTATCTATCATGAGTGTGTGTCTTAGCATTTCCTTACAATGAGAAATTCAGAAAGTAAAACTGAAAAAGTTTTGTTTACCCAGGCATCCTCAAAGGGAAACAATAATGCTTAAAAAAGAAGAATTCCTGGTGCTATATGAAAATAATTTGATAGCATAATAGTAATGAAAACCCCCTCCATTTTTCAAGCGTATAGAATTCGAAGTCTGTTTCAAATATATGCACACAAAAATTAATGTTGCAGAAAACCAACTCCCACATCCAATGATTAAAAGCTACATCCTAAGAAGTATAGCTATTCCTGGAAAAATAAATGAAGACTTGCACTATGTCCATCTGTTGTAATGATGAAATAAGTGTAATTGGCCAGCCCCAAAGCTCTCTTCTCAATGACAACTTCTATTGACAGATGCACATATGTATTTCCTTAAAGAATATGAGCCTTTAGCTAACTGACTTGACTGCAGTCCTAGCTTTGGTGACCACAAACATTGCAACAATAAATAGAAACTACATAAAAATACTGTTCCTTTTAACAAGGACAATATTCCACAGTGTATGTTTTAACAAGGACAATATTCCACAGTGTATGTACAAGCAGACACACATACATTTACACACAGAGCCCTCAAAAGATTTGTCCCCAGATTCTTGGGCAACTGTATGGTTATTCGCATATCATCAAATGCTCATACTGATCTTTGATTAGATACAGGAAAAGGACTTTTAGCCATTGAGTAAATAATATCACTAAAGATTCCTGGAGATAAATACAGTCAGCAAAGTGGCAATTTCCTACAAATCTATACTCCTTGAATAACGTCCGTAATATAGCTTCAGTGACTTAGATTCAATAGCTTATATCCACCAAGACATTTATTTTTTTGACCTTTTGGGGACTACAGGGCAACAACATCTTACTTTCTGGTGAGTTCTCTCCCCTATGGTAAATTACTTTGAAGGCTTGTCTGCCGGGGAAGCATACTGAAGGACAGTGTACGCTTTGAATTTACAGCATAGTGGTAGGCAACAGAAAGCTATAGTCAATCAAAATTATATTAGGTAACAAGAGTGTCCATGTGGACAATTACTGTGGAATTACCAGTGCATTGTAAATTCATGGACGTACTGTACACTAACACCCTTGTCCCCTTACAGATAAGCTCTTCTCCCTTTCTTGATGAGCGCAGTCCTAATTTTCTAGGGAAACAAACAACTAGACACAGAATAAGAAGGCTTTGGGGATGGATGTCTGAGCAAAGTATACATATACAAAATGGAGGAAGGGTTTTAAGTCAGCCTGTTCAGATTGATTTGAGTTGGTTTGTGCTTTAATGAGAGCTGGCTGGGAAGTAGCTGTTTCTTTTTCATGGTTAATTCTACTAAAAATATAGGTAGCTTCTCAATCCTGGTCAAACATTGAATTTCAGCATAATACTAAATCTCAGGAAAAAAAAGCGGGTTGATCAATAAAATGTTATTGATTTAGCAAGGGAAAATGTTTCAATTCACATTTTTATATTATTTTAATACACCAAAACTTTGAAATGAAAATCAGAAAGTTCCTTTTTGATAGAGTAAAAATGTTATTTGAAAAAGAAAAATCAATGGAATGTTTTTTTCTCTGATCTTTTAATTTCAATGAATTCAACATTTTCTGTCAGATATAACGTTTTATCAGAAAATGCTTGATTAGCTCTTACTTTAGTCCCAAAGGTCTCTACAAAGCCAGCTTCATCTGCCCTCATAGATCACAAGTCATGAAAACACTACCCAAGCTGAGGCATGTGGTACGATAGACCAAAAGCCATGAATACCTGACAGAGCAACATAACAGCAGAAACTGGGCTACGTGAACATCATCACAAGACAGACTGCTAAAAGGGTTGCATCACACAGGCTTCAAATCCCCACTCCACCAGCCTAGCAGCAGTAAAAGAGAAAACTGAGATCACTGGATAAAGCGTCTCCACATCAGAGCAATATGTAAAGGTATTTGTCTGCTTTAAGACAGAGCATGATGTCCACTGGCCCATTTGCTGTTCCATGACTGTTGAGTGTCATTTAGCCCATGAGTTTGTCTGCAAATTGTGCGCTTCCATGTCTGTACACACCCCACCAAATGTACTTGCATACATGGTACTTGCGTGGTAATTCTGAACACTTTATGCTTTGCCTATAATAAATAGTAAATAATAATAATAATTCTAATTCCCTAGTGGAAAGGGTACAGAGTATTTCTGGAAGGAGAAAAGGCACCTACCAGAGTGACAAAAAAGGGGTTTGTTTAGTTTTGCAAAGAAAAAAAGAAAAAAAGAAAAAAGGAAAACAAAGAAGAAAAAAAGTAAAAAAAAAAAAAAAGTTCTACAGATTTAGAAAAGGGAGCACAGCTCTGGAGGAGGTTCAAGTCACAGTTTTATCTCCAAAGAAGAACCACTATTGCTAGCATTAACAACTGGCAGAAGAGTTACATTTAAAGGAATGATTTGTTCTTTCTGGGAAGAAAAAGAAAATCAGCAGCTCAGTGGAATCATTGATGTTGTATTTCAAATTTGATGCAATATAGCAATTCTTCCTGTGATTACTTAGACATTAATAAATGTAGCTCATTTTATAGGCTATTTATAAATCATGCGTTTAAGTATACAGCATGCCCAGGAGAAAATGAGAAGTTATTACTCACACAGAGCATCCTTCTCGGGAAACACACTTTAATAACTAGATCAAAATTTACTGCAAGCTATCAAGATAAAAAGGCATTCAAATCAATGACAGCTTCAATCTGTATACAGTAGATCCATATCGAGGCTAGTGAAAATTTAACCTTTCACCATTAAGGGTAATTGGCTTGAACAGAAAATACATATGCTTTCTCAACTTCTTTGTCTCTATATTGGTTTGTAAAAAGAATAAATTATAGTTTTAATAATTTAATGAAAGATAATTACTGAAAATACATAACTAGGAAAAAAATTGTCTTCATACCAAATAAGATTTATAAATAATCAAAGAAAAGATTTTGTACATGAGCATACCTTATGAAATGTCATGCTAACTGCAGCAAACTCTACCTAAAGGAAGTGAAGGGCTGTTACAATGGCTTGTATAAAATGTGACAATGCCAAACAAGACTGGAAGATCCATACAATTAAATGAGCTAAGTTTCCAAACACTTAAGAAATCCCATCAACTCGTAATTCAAATGTGCCATCTTGAGCCCAAGACACATCAAATCCAAACAAGCATGTAGGAAACTAAAACATAAATCGAACTTCAGAAATATACCACAGATTTACATTTCTTAAGGGAAAAATAATTTTCCATTCATTTTGATGTCTGTCTTACTGTTCTTACCAAACTCAGGTTTGTTCAGATTTGATTAATTCTTACCAAACATTCCTGGTTTGTTACATTTAGAAATCTTCTCTTAAATGGAACAGCATAAGCTAGATGTAGAAGATCTGTAAGAACTTCCATAGAAATCCTCCCTGCTAATTTCAACATTGCCAGGATTTCTTCTCTCCTTTTTGAACCTTCAGGAAATTCAAGCCTCTTTTTAATCAATCTACCTGTTCAGTATTTTTTCTATGCCTGTCTTTCCTATACATTTTTACAGTGGCATCCAAAGATCATTAGTATATTCTGTCCTACACTCATACTCTTAACGACTGTATTGTATGTGCTGACATAGTTTCTAAAGTGCTACCGATGCTATTCTGATTTTCTTCTCTTTGCACTGTTTGCTTGGTAAGCCTACTCCTTTACCACAATTACCACACACAGAGAGCAGGGACAATTCTGATACCTAGCTAAATTTTGCTCACTGTGAACTGTGATTAACTAAACTGACATCCTCATGAAGTGATTTGTCTGAGGTAAGTTTCCTGAACATCACCCACCCAAGTAAAAAAATTCAGCTCCAAAAATATTCTAGTTTACTTCAGGAATTTTTTTCCAAGATGCAGACTATTACAATTAAGTTATAATTTATCAAGTCTAAGATAATGCCAAAACGTTTTAGAGTTCTCCATATCCCTTTCTTTTGCTCATGGGATTTAAATGACAGCCATGTGTATTTGTGCATGTAATCACAGCATTACACAATGTTTCCAAGTATTTTCAGGTGGACATTATAAACACATTCAGCTATGATGTATGTCTGATCAGGCATGTGCTCTGTGGCAGGGAAGCAGATGGAAGCCATGACGTAGCTCAACCACACTGAGCAAATGAAGTCTATAATTTAACAGAAAGAAAACTGAAGAAATAAATCAGCAGCATCAGTCTTACACCAGGAAACATCACATGTGCTATTATTCTGCTAGCAAGCAGAAGTGAAAAGCAACTTTTCAACTCTGTAAGAGTGACAGAAATGGAATAAATACCTAGAAAATAAACATTAGAGGTGAAAGTTTCCACTTCTGTCAGCACCAACTAATATTTCCTTCATATAAAGGGAGATGGTTGGAGAGAAGAGAGAAGCCATGCAGTGGTGATCTCAGGAGAGACGGGCCAATCTCACTGCTGTTTAGGCAGCTTGCTAGGCAGGCTTCAGCAAGCAACCACACTGTGCTGTGCCACAGTTACACTTTTATCAGTATCCAGGCAAGTTAGGTGGGTAAGGGCAAGGAGGCCCAAGTTGTCCTTAAAAGCATAACTGTAGTGGAGACATAACTTCATTATCTCTCAGAATTTAGAAATCAGTCTAGTCCCTTCTCAGTTGCAATGGAGCAGACAAAGGGCAGCTTGAGCATACACTGAAATGTTGCCGTTATTAGTTGGGTGCAAAGTAAACACTGGGAAAAATGCACACAGCATGCTGCAGGAGAGGATACCCTCTAAAATCAGTTCCCCAACATACAGTACTTAGCACAAGTTCATTTCAAAGCATGGCTTGGATTGCTTGTAACAAATGTTCTAACCACGTTCTGAAATATTTAACATGTATGAAGTTGAAGAACAAAGTTAGTCATGAGCTTAAACACTTGTTCCTACATTAACTTGAGTTAATCTATGGATCACTGACTGAAGTTATGTACAATAAAAATAGCAGCCAAGGCACTAAACTGTGTCCTGGAACAAGCGTTTATGAAATACTAGCACAAGCACAAGCCATATGAAATACATATGCTAACATTTATGTATCAGCTAGTTAAATAAAATTAAAATAAGAACAATATATTTAAAACATCCAAATATATAAAGTATGAACCCGAGTGGAAGAAGGCTATACTGTCATTCTTCACTAATTTTTCTTTATTATTTTAAAATAAGAGATGTCTCATCATTATTTTGAAACTTCTGGCTCCTAGTACTAATATTTCTATCTACAGAACCTAACTCTTGCTCCTGGGAGGTTTTTTTTGTATGTCTGAAAAACAAAACCAGCAGTTCAGCAGAAATAATCTACCTTCTAGAAATTTGCAAAGCTATACAATTGCTTGAATACAATTTTCTGAATCTATGTAAATTTTTTTTTTGCCCTTAGACATAAAATCTACTTTATAAGTAACAGCAAGAAAAAAGAAATTTTAAAAAAGTGTTTTACCTCTTTTCATGTTCATGCTGTAAAAATGTAACTTTCTCCTAATCTATTGCTGATTTACTAAAACTGATGCCAAAACCAACCTAGTATAGACAAGTAATCTCCATTGCAATTTGTTTAAATCACAGATGTAACATTAATAAAATTTGGAAAACAGAGAAAACAAACACTTTCAATATATAGTAATGGTGTTGCTAAGATACTATCCTAAAGTTTAAGACTGTTTTATCTTTTTCTGGAAAAAGCAAAACAGAACCAAAAGACTACTATACACAACTTTTGATGCCTGGATGACTTTTAATCTAGACACAATATGTAGCTGAAGTTTGTTTCTTAAAATTGAATCTCCAATTAGTTTACTGAAATTTAACTTAGGCAGAAAACAATGTGCTTAGTCAGTGAAAACTTTAACAAAAAGTTTCCACTCCAAATCAGCATATCAAATACACAGTTAAAACATCGAACACTGAAGAATTGTGAACTGAAACATTTTCATTTGAGGTTGAATTCTCCTTTAGATGATTTTTTTTATCTTCCCAGAGATAGAACATGCATACTATGAAAGTATTTGTTTGTAAGACAAAAAAAAAAACCCACCAAGTAGTTGACTTACAGAAGAACCTTTTCAGAAACAGTATGCTATTTTATTATTATTATAGTACTGTTCAGCAGCTCCAGACAGTATCAGTTCCTACACTAGGCAATGTAATGACTGAAAGAATTCTCAGGCAAAATACTTATTCTACTTCTCTTACACATGATGAAAAGAAATATTTTCCCTGTTTTACAAGTAGGCTGCAAAGAAAAATACATGACATGTCAGTCATTCAAGAAATTTGTAGGACATTTGGGGTAAAGCAGGAACAGTTCTCTGTGTTGGTTAGACAGGAAGACTAACTTCCAAAATGGAGACACTTGAGACATGCCAAAAATTTAGGTAACTTGACAGTTCCTTGGCCATCATAGTTTTACCAGTTTGTAAACTACCCTGTAATGCTGATTACAACCTCTAAGTAACCCTCTACTTAATATAAACTAATTCAGTCATGAACCGTACTCTAGAAGGGATACAGAGAGAGTGATCTGTAGTAGAGGACATATATCTTTCCATGATAGGCTGCCTGCTAGCCTGGGACAGTTTCTGTGATGTACAATTTTCTCATGTTTCAAGCTATTATGGCTTTAGGTCTTCACAGTGAGTTTCTGTTGGATATAATTCTTGCTCTACTAAATATGTTATCCAAATTCTTTTTCAATTGGAAAATGGGGAGGGTGCAGCAGGGGCAGAATGAAGCTCCATAGCTCCTCTTCGATGTCAAAATATTTCATAAAATCAGTTTGGCAGTTCAGTGTTAAAACCTTGGTGTAGTATTTGTCACTAATCATATACCTTCTTGTCAATTGCTACACAGTTCACACCTCTCACTGTTTAATTGAAGTGTTTTGTGCTCACATCTAGCACAGAAGAGGAAGGAAATTATTCCTAAACTATGAAATAAGAATTTTTCAGAAGCTGATGAAATTTCATTCCCAGTCTTTTACCAAATGAGGTTAAGAATGAACTGTTTTCGCTTACAATTAAAATGACTGGATTCATAGGCTGAGAGGTTGCTACCCTCAGTCCTAGCAAGCAGCAACTTGTTACCCATTTAGCCTATTCATTTTAGCAATACCATGATGGTACACTCCATGATTTGTGGAGAACGGTTACAGATACTAGATGCATGTGACTTTTGCATTCTTTGTCCATGCATACAGTAAGTTATTGTCCTGAGTCTCATCTTGCTAGGTACCTTCATGCATATAGCTTTGTTCTGATAGCTCTCTGCGCACGCAATGCTTTGTCTGCCTCAACCTCGTCTTCCTGACTTTTGAACAGAACTGCTTTCTTGAAGTTCTTTCATGCTGTACCCATTTACAGTTGCTTTAAATGATGCTAAGGAAAAAATTATTGTATGATTTCACTGAGCAGGATCAAATCTTGGAATATGATGATAATTTGCTCATTGTCTTTTATGATTATGCTTAAAATAATTATGTTGCTTTTTAATAATGCTAGAGTACTACTGCTAAAGACACAGAACAAATAAAATTATACCTATGAGAGAAATGACAAAACTCTCTTCACGATTATATTGTGCAAAGATGTGACAAATAAAAGGATTAGGTCAACTTCAAGAAGACTTCACATAAAAGTTTAGAATTGAATTCTTCGTACAATGGCTGCCTAGCAATTATGACATGCAAGTGAACTAGACATACGAGTCACTGCACTAGCTCATACAACTTGTTTAGTTCTTAGGACACACTCATTTTATGGTGTATTAATTGTTTCCCTTGGTAGAGCTAAAGAAGAGATCTTGTTTGAGGTCTTTATTTTACGTAGGCAGCCTTTTAGTCTAATCTTGCTTTATGTTTGCAAAATGTGAATTTTCTCTGAGTGAAGGTAATACATAAATGTAATGAAAATATGTGGAAAGCACATTATGAAAATATCAATGGAAAACTTCTAGTGAAAAATAATTTATTGGCTAAATAGCTCTACAGTGTTATTCTGGAAACCAATAAGATACTCAAATAAAGTTTGCACTTAATTTCAGTATCTATGGCCTGCCATATTGATTTCAGTTCTATCAGACAGCAAAAGGATCTAAAATGGTTTAAATAATGACTTTGTGCTAAAGAGCTTATTCCCATTAAAATACTTCTTCTGAGGTACAAGATGTATTATTATTCAATATTCCAAGGACAAATTCTTCCATTCCTATCAGACAAATATAAGGGGGAGAGACGTGAATGAAGTATCTGCCACAACTGTTGCAGAAAGTCATATGTTCTAAATGGTCAAAGCAACAACTGTCTAGTTCAGTTCATTACATGAATGTCCTTATAAAAATCTGCAAAAAAGGTTGCAATACAATGACTAAATCACTACATATAAGAGCATGTACCACTCCTGGACAGTGTTGCAAGCTAATCAAGAAAATCAGAAGTACCAGAATAGAGATCAGTAGACCAGTTCTGGTGCGTTAGGAATTAGCTCTGACTAGTTAACAAAATAATCCGAGAATACAGTATCCAACATATGTTTAAACATCCTTATGTGGAGATGGATCCACAACTGAATACATTTGCATGCAACATCTGGATGACCACAAATAAGTGTTCCAATAGCAGGGAATCATCTAGTAACTGATACCTAGGCATTTAACTGCTAAATTATCTTCATTAATGGTTGAATATATTCTATTCCTCAGGAATACTATATAAAAGAACAAGCTTACTGCCCCCATCTCCTGTCAACCTCTAAGAGAACATACTTAACTCAGCATCACTGGCATCCCTGTCTGAAGTGAGCTATTTGATATGCTGAAGTTAAAAAGAACCATTTCTTTGAAAAGATCCTGCTTTCAAAAGGAAAAACTGCCATCCTCAGTCCCATGGCTCTTCTGTATTTCTTCTTTTCAGCACTTTTTTTCAATAGAGATGTCACAGTGATGATTATACATAGAAGGCCAGCCAGGCCAAGAAACCTCTTATAGTGACTCTTAGGGGAGAGGACACCTACTGTGCCAGGCAGCAGCACAAATTGGGTCCCTCCAACAAAGTCTACCTCATCTGTAGCCCAGATAATTAAACTGTATATATTGCTATGCACACTTTGCAATGCTTAAGTTAAAGGAAGACCCCAGTGGGTGACCAGAATGCTGCCTTCCTCCACCACAACATGCTGCAGAAATACCACTACACAGAATCTTGTACCCAGGTGGCAATCCAGGCATTTACAGTCACTTACAAGCCAGGAAAACTCTCTCCATAACTCTGAGAAGCTGCTGAGGCACTTTACAATCCCAGACAACACAGAGTACAGCATAAGGAGGCCAACTGCATGATCTATAATTCTACAGATGGAGGAATCAGCTGATAATCCCTCCATCAAATCAAGGTTCTGGTCTACTGAGACACTTCGGCCTTCAGCAATTATCCACCTCTAGTACTGCCAGCGTCCAATATTCCCTCACCAGTTTCTTTCAGATATTCCACATGTGAAAGGTGTAACATTTACTATCCCCAGTCTCCAGGAAGGCACACAGGGGTGTGAGAAGCTGCTGGAAGCTTCCCCTTTGTCTGTTAGAGCCAATAACAGCCAGTTCTAAGATGGACCCGCCGCCAG
>JANZLQ010000031.1:18168674-18195108 GCA_026212715.1 Elanus axillaris | reverse complement strand
ACGAGGGCGGGGTGGGGGGAAGGTGTTCTAAGGTTTGGGTTTACTTCTTAGTAAGTACTTCTTGATTTGATCTGTAGTAAATTAAATTGATTCTGTTTTTTCCCCACGTCAAGCCTGTGTTTTGCCCGTGACCGTAAGTGGGGAGTGATCCCTCCCTGTCCTTGACTCGACCCATGAGCCTGCCTTTTACATTTTCTCTTCATCCCACCATGGCCATGGCAGGGGGAGTGAGCAAGTGGCTGCATGGTGCTTTGTTACCAGCTGGGCTTAAAACACTACACAGCGAAAGATCATATACAAAAATTACAAGTTAGTTGCATCAATTCCTTCAATTTCTCTGTTTGAGAAGGTAAAAAAAAAGGTCACAGTGAAGGCCTTTCCAGCTTCTACCATCCATCTGTTTTGCTGCATTCCCCCCCAATGCCATTTCAACTTATAAATTATGTTACAAGCATACATTTTGAGGCCAGAGACCCACCAAAAATGCCACAACAAAGACGGATTAAAAAAAAATAAGCTAAGTACAACTGTACCATATTATGAATTTTTCTCCAAACTAGGTTATTCTTAAATTCCATAATATTTTTTCCATATAAACATCCCCCATTAAAGACACCTGCATTATGTTTTTATGCCCAGAATCAATTGCAAATCAATGCATAGATGTGTTTCCTATATATTTATACCCAAACTGAAGCCAGGATCAAGTAATTGAGGAAGCTATTTCCTTCACACAAGCCCCTCCTTTGTTTTTTTTTTTTTTTTACCAAGGCTTAGCAACACTGGTATAGCTAGGAACTTGTATTGAAGAGTGCAGTTGGGTATGCTCGTGTGAAAGTGGCCAGCAGCACAACTGGATCCCAACATGAAAGCTAGACCTTCTAAGTCCAGCTAACTCTGAAAAGGCACCACATTGGCATCCCACTGCGCTCATCACAGGAATTCCAATATGTACCTGAAGCCAGTGCATGACTATTCCTTACAATTGATCTAAATGGTAGTGCCATGGTATACAGCAGGAAGTAAAAAAAAAAAAAAAAAAAAAAAATTCATCATGCTTCAGAGGTTACAAGTCAATATATGCTACACAGACAGTGGCAGCTACACAGTCAAAAAAAAAAAAAAGAAAAGAATATCTGTACAAGTTAACTGTTTTTGTGTTAAGCTTTCTCATGGGTGTTTTGGGGATTGGTTTTAGTTTGTTTTTTTTTTTTTTTAATGTGCATTTCATAACCTAACTGTGCAAATTCACACAGCCTAGAAAGAATTAGCTTTTCTGGTTACTGTTGTTAAAGGCAGATGTACCTTTGCAAATACAGTTAAGTACTGAAATACATACTATACTTTCATGGGAGTGAGTAAGATACCAACTAGACAGTGATCTGCATAATATAAACCCATCACATTTAGTTGAGCAGCAGTAGACATGAAAAAAAGATTTTTCTGCAGGTTACATATTAGGATAAAGGTTTGGGAATTTTGATGATATTTTTCACTTGAATAGGATAATATAGGTCTTAAGGGAATGCAAATTTCAATTACATGCACACTGGAATACAATACTGATGGGAAGAGCTGCAGAACCAAATAAACGTAGCCTGTCCATTCTCCACTTCTTAATTTATCGGTCACCATACTCAAAATGCATCCTTTTTCTCCCTTGTTGTACTGCATTCTTTGACTGATCCAATATGAATAATCACACAAGAAAACCCTCCCTCCTCTTTCTCATGTCTACATCAACAAAAATCTCACAGCAAAGTTTATTAACCACTTAATAAAAATGTCTAAAAAATTATGTCTGAAAGTGACTAATAAAGACTGTACAGGCATCTCTCTAGAAGGTCCAAATGTCACAATGATTTCAATACATCTAAAATACTCTACAGATGTTTTATTGTTCATGTATACAAGCAAGCATAGAAAGTAATACTCTTTTGGCTCTTTCTGTCCAGCAGATTTCTGAGCTTAAAACCAAGTATATTTCCCAACTAAAAATGTTTTAAAACAACTGCAAGAGCACCCGATAAATAACAATAGGATAACATGGACTAAAATTTACTAGATGATAGAGTAAGACAGATTTTTTTTCTTTATTGCTTATTGGCAGCAGTTTAAATACTACGACATTCAGATACTATATTGCTACATTGCAGGGAAGTTTTGCATGGGTACAATACACAGACTGTAATTTGTTGGTCCCCATTTTATTTTTGGCTATCTCAAATAGCTTTATTTTTGTTCTTTGGATTTACTTCAGAGAACTGAATATTGCATTGAAAATGCAGGCATTTTTTTTCTGATTGATGAACATTAGCTGCTATCCTGAACAGGGAAGAGGGAGGGAGAAGGATGAGTCACAAGATAATAAGAATGCCATAACCCAAAGATGAATACCGGATAAGTGAGAATATTCATCTAGCAGGAGTGGATAAATGAGTAGTTTCCACTAGTGTCAGTAATACTTTAAGATGCTAAATGGCAGATTACTGAAGTCCAAACAGAATACAGGGACAAATACAAGTCCTTCTTTCCTGGTTTAAGAGCTCATTTCAGCATCTGATTGTACTTCAGGCAAAAAGGATCTATTGTTTAAAGAAAAAGGGGTGGTACAGAAAGCACGCAGACCAGTTCATTTAATCAGGCCAGAGCACAGAACTCTCAAAAGACTTCTTGCCTAATGCATAAAGAAATATTTTCGTCATAGAGGCTAGCCCTGCCTTTTATGGGGACTTGATTTAATTCGAACACATTTCAAATTTTGAGGAACTTCCTTTTTGTTTCTTACAATCTCAGAGTTATTAAAGTAGATGAGGGGAGAGTAGTATCTCAAACAGTTAATGGGAAGCAGGGAAAAAGCTGAAATGACACACAGAACCCAACTCTGAACAAGCCAGCCTTGTCCAATATAAGGTTATTTTCACATCACCCATATTATTTATATTGCAGTACCCATTGAAAGCTTTATCGATGGGCCAGTACATTGCTATGCAATGCACTGGACAACACACAATGATTAAGTTCCTACTACAAGCTTTCCATCTTCTTATAACAGATGCAAAAGGTAAGCACTAAAATATGGACCTTTCTTTTCTCCTGTAAGGTATTAAAAACTATTCATAAAAGCTAACCAGATTATCCTCCTCTCAAACCACAAAATCCTTTGCCTGCTCTGCCAACTCCACCTCCTCACAGAGAAGTGCATTTTACCGTAATAGACCCATCAATATATAACAAAGCACCATGCTGCCATTTCAACAGTCAGAAAAAAAACCCCAAAACAACAAAAAAAAACCCACAAAACCACAAAAACTCCACATCACCTCACACTGTCTTGGAAGCAGAGTTCTACTTCACTTGCTAGTGTTAAAAAGGATAAAAATGCAGAAATTGTACTGTGGATGGTTTTTATCAGTAGAAACAAACCATTCAGTACAAAGAACTCATAGAGAGGGAGATAATAAGTCTACCTTTTGGCATATCAGAATTGCAAAGGTAAACAAATACCAACAAATCAATGAATGTCAGGGGCGGGGGGTGGTGGTTGGTAAAAGCAGTTAATCCAATGGCTTTGGCATAATCCATTTCCATGCTACTTCAAACATAAAAGATTCTCCTGATCAAAAGAGCTGTGAAAGACTTGCATTTTAGTTGGCAAGAGGAGAGCTCTCAAACCCACCTTGTGCAAGTGCCTCCTCAAATTCAAAAATATGCTGCAATTGCTGGCAAAGTATTTTCACTTTGTCTGTGTGTGGGTAGTGGCATGTGTGTGCTATAGCTTTCTCAAAATTTCAGCAAGGGAATATGCACTTGATCTTAGACCATGTCAGCTGTATTACCAGCAGCCCTCAGTCCCATTAGTAAAAAAAGCATTAAAATCATATGCCAGACTAAAGTGGTTCTCTCGTATAATTATATTAATGTTAAGAAAATTAGAATATTCCTCTTTCATTATTATGAAAACAAAATGATTCAGACAATTAACTTGTTTGGGGGTCAGGTGAGTAGCCTCGGCAACACCACTGAGCTGCTGGATGAAGACAGAGCAGCAAGGACATTCTTGTTTTCTTCTCTTGTAGGGATAGGACACTGGGAGCAGCTACATCAAATGTGTGATTGACCTGTTTGTCAGTATATTGCCATTAACAGTGTAGCTCACTCTTGCATCATAAAGTCATGATCATTCATCTCAGCAGTTAAAACTAACACTGAAACACTTCTCAGAAAAATATTTATGAAGTAGGAAAACAGTATAAATGCTGTTTTTCTCTACTGCTATAGGAAATAAACAATAGAATAACAATGGTATATGTCTGTGTTGCTGAATTTAAAGGCTAGATTTCTACACCTTGTGCTCAATACTATACCCAACAAAATTAAAAAAGATCAACAATTAGATAGTCAAAGAAGATTACCACATCTGTCTAGTTATGTGATAAGGATTATGAGCAAAGGCAGACTAAGATCTTTGCATTCTTTTAATGGCAGTCAGAAGAAGCCTGTAGGATCTGCAGTTCCCACTCATGTAGGGAGCAGGACCGGAAACAAACAGGGAAATTGTTGAATGTGTTAACTGTGGCACTGGTTACCCAAATCTTTTAGAAGTTCTGTTAAATATCTGCTTTGACAGAGGGTTATACTATCACTTCTCTTGGAGCTGAAAGACTCATATCTAAATTCTTAACTGGAGGTAACTGGGAGCAGGCAGGCCTTTTGGGAATGCTCTCTGAGCAGTTTATGCCTCTGAAGTGATACAAATTCAAAGGAAAACAAAAAAAAAGTTCTATTTTGGAATCACACTCTCACATAAGAGCAAAAAAATCAAACCACAGTGCAGCATCATAAGCCTTATCCTAAATAGAAATATTAAACTGGGAATACAGGAATTGTCACCAGCTATCACAAGTCATTTCTTTCATACTGGTACCACATGTCTTAGTTGCTTAGGCCTTTAATTATTTGGTTGGGCCTTAGAAAAGAACTTTAATTTCATTTCTCTGCTTATTCTCTCTACATTCCCTACTACCCCCTGGATGTCACAGGCCTTAAACACACTTACTAGCAGTCATAAAAAACTTCTCCCACTTCAAAAATTTCTTCCAATTCCTGGAAAGTGGTGGCAAAAAAAACCCTTTCCTTCTGCTCCTGCTCTGTTAAGTCTTACTAATTCCCTTAGTTACTGTTATTTTTATGAAAGATGCTTACATTTTCAGCAGTTCCCTTCCCGAGAGAACCATTTTATTTGACTGCTAAGTTATGTTGAGCATCCTTCTTCCTCAGACAAAAATGAAGCCAGGATCTCATTGTTCCTAATGATTTGCTTAAAGCAGCAGTGTGCATCTTGTTATAAAAAGACAAGCATTACGTACTGGAGTCTCATTGTTGTCCAGGGTTAGAGCTCCTATTTTGGTCAGCAAAAGAAAGATCCAGATAATCTAGCCCACATACTCAAAAAATGAATACACAATCATACTTCCCCAAATTATCGTCTTGCCTTCTTTTAAAGTCCTTGTCGATACCTTATTATGAACAAAATTGGGGTAGGGGTGTTTGAGAGCACAACTTGTGTCAGAGCATAATTATGTTATTTTACTTTTAGGGAGCTGCATTTGCTGGCAAATTTTGCTGACAGTGTAGATGACCAGAAGGTCTAATCAGCTTTTCCATAAGATCTTGCGATACTGCAAAATGAATTCATGTCAAGGCTAGTATTCCATACTGTAACTTATCTGCAATATCTAAATTATCTATAAAATACCTAACATCAAAAAATAGAAAAGATGCGGATAATTGATGATAGCACATCATGATGACTGCATTATGCATATTTACTTTGTTGTTATTGTGGGTTGTACTCAGGCTATGAAAAAGATTGTCTTATATCTTTCTTCACCCAAGTGAACATTTAAGTTCTGTCTCATGGTTTAATTGGCCCCTGAGCTCATATGAATATTTCATTAGAATATAGTATATGAAATGCATTTTGGCAATACTCTAAAATATGCTAATTATAAGAGCACTGTCAGGTGAGGAAGGGAAAAAAAACCCCTTGCAGTTATCCCAGATGTTTTACAATTCTGCTCAGAAACATGTAATAGATTTTCTAGGGGACATAATGCTGCTGCTTTTCACTGTAAATGTTTAGGATCACCTACCATACTAAATAATGACTTCTCAGAAACCATCACTAATGTTTTAACGTTATGATAGCCTTTAAGCTTTCTACTACCAGGCAAACTGAGTTGTTGTTTTGCCTTTCTAAAGCCAGATACCTTAGTTTCCAAGACCTGTTTTAAAAGTGATTTTTTTTTCCCAGTAGGAACTTTCCAGCAGAAGCTTTGTACTGGCTTAGGAGCTTCAAAGATGACATCAAAAAGCCATTTTTGGGTAAAAAAATTTCAGTAGAGTGCTTTATACCTAATCATAATAGTTTCTTAGGTCTACTTATTTGCTCCTTTGAATTATCTCTGTAAGTATTCCATTAAGTCAAATAATGTAGACTGCTTAGTCACTACTGCCATATAGCAAAAGACAACCCCAGTTATCCCAGCTTGTAACTTGATTAACTCTACTTCTCCCCAAGTTCCAAAACAAACTAAAGATCTAGAAAGTCAACCCAAAATAGCCGTAAGTTAGCATGTTGAAAACAGGTCTTTTTCATATTTGTGCTACTAAGAAAGAAGTGTGTGTACTCGCCTAAATGCAGGAGAAAATGAGAAACTAAAAGGTATCTCACTTGACCTCAATATTTCAGAAAGTGAAGTTATTTACCTTTGCCTGTAAATCACACAAACATTTCCACTTTTAATATAGTTCCTGTTTACTCATTTTAAAAGATGAAAGCAGAAGGGCAGGCAGACAAGAGATAGAAAAGGAATTTTGTACTTTGTTTCATGATTAAATTAACTTAAGTAGCAAGGCTAAGCTTTCCGAGACCCCCATTCTCTGATAAAAATGTAGGTTTAGGTAAGAGCACTTTGTACAGCTGGAATCAATTCAGATATGCAGATTGGCCTCTTAGGTAGTACAACCCAAGGTTACTGTCTCATTTACTCCACTTTTTTTCTTAGCAATATATGTGAAGAAACATTATTTCTGTAGTCTATTACTATTTATGATGTTAGTGAAGCACAACACAGTTGCAATAAACAGGGCTAAACTGATAAACTTGAGAAGAGTTGTGGGGGTGTGTGTGTTGTTGTGTAGGGTCTAACAATTGGGCCATGACATATAAGTAATAAATAATACTTCAGGAAAAATGACATTTCAGAGTAAATAGCATTGGTACATAGCAAACAATTGGGATTTCCATCCCTACAAATAAATTTATTAAAGTCACTTTTGAGGCCATATTCTAGGACTTTAGGCTGGATTTTTCAGTCCATCACAGGTTGGGTTCACTTTGCATCACTAAAGCTGTGAACTGAAAGCAGCTTAGCATTGCCCAGTGACAACCTACCAAACTCCTCTCACCCTTATTCCCCAGTTTAAAGATGACCTGTTGGATATTGGGGGGTGGGGAGTATTAAGCACATCCAAAGTGAGATAAGAAAGCAAAAACTGATGGCGGCATTAGACTACACTATGCCTAATCATCTGCTGAGAAAGGTTAGGCTCATGTCATAAGCACAAAAGCTACAAGAAGGCTGCTTTTAAGCTCCAAGAGCTAACCCAAGCAGAGTTCATGATTTATAGTAGTATAATCCCCACCCCCCCCTTTTTTTTTTCTTTTCTTCTTCTTTCATTAAAAGCTTTTGAAAAATTAGTTTTGATAGTTTGGGGAAGTCAGCAAAGAATTTTACACCAATATTTGGGAAGAACCAGGCCTGTTTTAAACACTTTGAAAAGGAAACATTTTCACTAAACTGCACTTTCTTTTCTCTGTAACTTAACACAAGAAACCTAAAAGCAGGGAAAAATCTAGCAGAATAGCATAACTCATGAAGGAGAAGATTTTATCTGCTCATGGAAAATGAAGTTCCTCCATCAATACTCACTCACATAAATTTTCAGTTACAATAAATAATAGCTAAAAGTATCCCATCCATTTTCAAAATAAAACAAAAATCTATCAATTGCAGTGGATCAATTTAACATCTACTCTTCTGCCAGCTGATGTAACTATAAGACATTTTTGTTTCTTAAGTGATATGAGTTGAGAAATTGTCAAACTGCAAGACAAAAAATATCAGCCTCCGACCAAGTTTCTAATTCTGTTAAGTACATACATAAAGGAATCAAAGAGAAAATACAAAAAATTCAGAAGGTTTAACAATTAGCATGTATTGTGAGCAAAACTGTCTCAACTTGGGGAATTGTTTACATTATTTAATTTGCTCCCAATTAACACATGCTTCTAATCACAGTCCCTAATATTGTGGAAAAAAAGACAGCATAAGCAATTAAATACTGAAACTAACAACTTTTCCCCACCTGCCCAGGGTCAGCTTGCACCACCAAACCCCTCTGCCCACCCCATCTGCCTGCAGCCCCTCCACCCACCTCCAGCTGAGGGTGTCTGTCATAACACCCATGCACAACACAGCAAACCCCAAGTAAACTTGGTCATTCCCCTTCCTTTTTTTTTTTTCGGGCCTCTAAGCATCTTTCCTTTTCTAACAAGGAAAAGTAGCTTTAACTGCTGTCATTAAAATATAACAACAGAACCTCTCATCTTTCAGCCACACATAAAACTGTTTTTGCCATTTTCTTGTACTGATAAAGCAAGCTGAATGAAGGGGTTGGGGGAGGCTTGTGTGCACAGCAGCTTTTTTGAGTGCAGCGACAGTATAAACATTTTACAACTAAAAGGAAAAGACTGCTTGGTATTTTGCTAGTTTATCCTATAGTTTCTAACAGTTGCAATACCTAAAGTCTTGTCAGTTTAGACCCAAATCTAACTTATCTTCTTATTCTTGTTGTATCATATACAGCAAGTACAGCATATATGATATATAGTAATTTTAAAAATAAAACAAAACAAAACCAACACAAACATCAGAAAGCCTGCCCAACAACTCTGCACATACTGGGACAGTTTTTAGAAGCCATTATCCATATCTATTTCACCACAGACATACCAGTAAAATAATTTCGTTTTCTGGCATAGTTGAAACAGTTCTAGTGATTCCCATATTCAAAGGAGAAGCTATAATTTTTAGTGAGATAATAAATGTATAAAAATATGCATGTATTCCTATGGATTTATAGCAGTTCAGTGAAAATTTAGCTATACAAGTAGGTAAAAGTAAAAAGTTAAAAATAAAAATCAGTGTTGCACATTCTTAACAGCAATAACATAGGAAATGAGCTAATATTATCAGAAATAGTCAAGGTTTTAAATCTATCAGTTTCAAGAAACCAGTTCATCTGTTTGGATAACCCCAAGCACTCAAAGAGGAGCCCAAATCCTGTTTCTCAGAAACAAGTAAAGAATGAAAAGAGTAATATACTCAGTATGGAGTCTGAAAAACAAGGTTTCTGATCTACTTTTATTAAGACCTACAGTACTACTTAGCACACCATGATTTAAATTAAAATACAATTTGCAAAGAGGATTATTATATGTTAGTATTATATTAATCATTATAACAATTATTAATCATTATATTAATAATATAATAATATAATATAAACATATTCTATACATATAGATAAATATATACTATATAAACATAATGCTATAAATAATATGATAATTAATATATTAATTATTATACCAATTATTAATTAATATTATATTATTATCTATCACTGTTCCTGCCATAGATTCTTAATGGCCACTTCTTTGCAGAATCCCAGATTCAGCCAATATAAGACAACTTGATAAATACTATACTCACTTCAGCTGCAGTCTCATCTCTTACATCTCCAACTTTTTTTAATATGGCTGTAGACAAATAGTTCTGACCTCACCATGTGATACTAGTGGTACCCTAAACCTATGCTTCCCACAGTGGTCCCTTACTGTATGCAGAAGGCCAACTATGAACAACAACAAAAAGACCAGCAAGGGCAATCAAAGCTCCATGTGAAAACATGCTACCTTTAGGAACAAGGAAAAGGTCAGACATAACCCTAGGACCTGAACTGTGACAATACAATATAACAGTACATGTTTCTTTCTCTTCCAGAGTCTCTCTGAAGCTTTTATAGCAAAAGACCCAGCAAACTCATCGCCTTGTGGAGCTGTCTGTGAACATGACAGAGGAAACGCTATCCTAGCACTACCTCCTGAGCCTAGCACAGGCAAGGAGCAGTGAGAAAGCAAATACAGGGTGCTGCCAGGAGAAGAGGAGAGTGGCTGGGTAGCAGGGCTCTGAACAAAAAGAGGGGAGCTGTACCAGAGCATGGTAGAGCCCTCCTCCTAGCAGCACATCCAAGGGGGTACTGCTGCAGATGCTGCCATCATGAAAAACGAAAGAAAGATTCGAGTCCATTACCTTCTTACATGGGAGTGAAGCTAATAAGATCAGCCCCTAGGTTTCCTTTTAGACCTGCTAGCCTCTTGCTGTCTGGAAAGCACAGGGTCAGAACAAACCAGCCCAAAATGCCAAAGAGACATTGATGCCAGGGATAAGGCAGCATGGGTTATTCTATGGGGAAAGGAGTGAGGCAGGTAACCAGTAGTGGAGTGGACCAACATATTTATCTAATAATAAAATATCAACAAATCCCATTCAAAGATGAATTTTTCTCCTCCAAGGTTATTATTGCCTATGCATCCATACAATTAGAAGAGCCATTAAAAGGGGACCATTAAGATCTAAGGTATACATTTTGTTTCCAATTGTTACACCAAATTCAGTATGACTTTTATATCAGAATACCATGTTTATTTATAGTTTTGGAAATTAAGACATGCTTCTTATTTGAAAACATATTTGTTTCCTTCTGATATTTGTTGATTTTTCCTTTTTTGACTTTTAGGTCTACTTCTAGAAAAATACCACATTGGAGCAAGTGTTAGATTTTGAGAATTAAAAGAAAGATTCCCACTTGTTTTTCCAGCAAACTTCTGAAAACAAGAGAGGAACAAGCCCACTAGTCAGCAACAGTATCTCACTTTGACACTATTGCTAGTGACAAATATAGATTTTGGGCACAGCTTAATCAGGTAGGAAAGAAGCATTTTTTTCCCTTATGAAATATTCATTCTTACACAGCGGTCAAAGCAAAAAAAGAAGGCTTTTAGTGAAGTTTGACCAACCTTAAAGCTTTTAGACTTGGTAGATCATAAAAAGAAAGTAGAAAAGCTTAAATTCAGAGGATTATTAAAGATCTAAAAATTCCTGCTGGCTAAACTTCTATAGCACTATTAATAAAGATGCCTTTGTAGGTAAGATAGAGAAAAAAAATTTAAAAGAAGCAATGGACGAGGGGATGATTTTATACTGTAGCTAATGTAAAAGGTGAAACTTATTCTCTGAATACTAACATATTAAAGGA
Source organism: Elanus axillaris (assembly GCA_026212715.1). Taxonomy (NCBI): domain Eukaryota; kingdom Metazoa; phylum Chordata; class Aves; order Accipitriformes; family Accipitridae; genus Elanus; species Elanus axillaris. Next base: position 18,183,660 of record JANZLQ010000031.1, on the reverse strand, counting down.
CATTTTGCTAATATTAGCAGTGATGACACTAAATATGATTTTCTAAGTGTCAGAAAGTGACTGCTGGTTTATATTTAATTTTGTTCTTAAAGGATGGTTTCGCTTTACTGTCAGATGCACAGTTAATAAAATGTAAAAACGCTTTCCACAGTTTCTTTACTAGGTCTGGATAAATTTGGTTTGCTAATGTTTTAAGCATACACAAGATAAATCCTGAGCTGTAATTTTCAAATTAATCTAAATGTCAAGGCTCTCTGGTTGTTAGTCAATGAGTGGAGTATTTTTAGTGGTTTAGGTCCAATCTAAACTCTTCAGATGAGTACCTACAATTTTTTTATATTAAAAGGGTGAGTGATCAGAGCCCTATTTTAGTTCTGTAGGTTCTGCCTACATCTTTGTCATCTCCCTTTGCTTGAAAGGAATCAGAATTGTCCCATGTTCTTTGATCAGATAATTCTTGCTTCTCTGCTTATTTTCTTGATCTCCTAGGAAGGAGCTTAGTTTTGGTTTGGTTTTCTGTAAACAAGAAGGCTGATCACCTTCAGCTTACAAAGACACACTACTGTTGCAAGGTTTATTGTGTACCATGGCAAAGAAACTAGAGAAAGAAAAGACACCAATATGTTACACCTCTGCAGAGGCTTTTTTTTCCCCTGACCCATTTGTTTATGACTCACAAGAAGTCTTCTGCAACAAAGAGCTTAAGGGACATAAATAAGCCACTGCTGAGTAAAAGGTAGAAAATATGACTCAGTGACAAGTTTCTCCAAACCAATAAACACAGCAAAAAAGTAGCCAAGTCAAAACACCACGGCCAAAAGTTATGCACATTTAACCATAAGCCTCAATTTACTGCAGACATCCCACATTTTCCTGCAAGCACACACAGAGGTATCGAATCCACCCAAAATTGACCTTTTATTACAGAAAATGATGGTTTGATTAACTCTGGCTGAGTTAGTAAGTGGCTTACTTACCAGCCTACAGCCCATTGTAGCTCCCAGCTCACTTTCTCCACTTTCAGTGGCTCCATTTTGTGAAAGTGAACTTGAAGAGATGTGAGCCTGGGCACACCAGCTCCTCCCTCGAGCACTCTACCTGCTGCCTGATAGAAGTGTGCCACCATCTCAGGGATGGAAAATGCAACTTCTGAGTGGAGAGAAAGAACACCCCCCTCCATGCCTGGTGCTGCCAGGGAGCCTGTGGTACATGCGGTTTGGGGCAGGGAAGCAAAGCCTGCACTTTAGCAGCTATCACACATCGAAGGATTGCTGTTACCACTGGGAATACTGACAGTTGGGAAGCAGGTCACTTCCCTCCTCTTGCAAAATGGCAATCAAGAACTCAGTACCAGGCCTATGCCAAAACTCTCACAACTCCTTTTATTTGGGGGTTTAACTTCCCATCCTGCTGCAGTGATTTAAAGAAAAACAGCACGTAAAAACTTAAGTTCTTACCTTTCTGAGTCTTGCCATTCAGCCTCTTTCAAAACAGGGATCAGAAAGCTACCTCCCAGGGCAGGGCATGGGCTGGGCTACTCCAGAGAGCATGGTGCCCTCCCTCCCTGAGCAGCCATATCCCACAGCCCCAGTGAAGCCAGGCAGGATGGGGATGGTGACTAGGCTCAGCCACAGCCCAGCCACCCCCAGGTGCTGCTGTGGGCCCCAGCCCAGCTGGGAAGGCAGCCCCCCAGGGTGGGATGGGCTCAGGCCCAGCTCAGCAGGGCCCAGGGCCATCAGGGGCTGGAGGGCAGCCCCAGGCAGGGAGAGAGGCCTCACCTGCAGGCTCTCCTCACAACAGCTCTTCTAAGGGAAGGAGATGGCCTTGGGCTCCACTTGTAGTAGGGGGCAGCATGCCTGAGGCCCCGATGCCAACGAAAAAATCATAAAACACTTACTGTTCCCATCAGAAGGAGAATTATGGTAGCACGGCCACACATGCTTGTCTGCCTACCCCAATTTACAGAAAAGACAGAAGAAAGAAGTAACCTTTAGTGAAACACCTCTGCTCCCAATACGAATAAACTAAGCATTTTTTTTTCATTAAAGTAAACAAACATTTTTATATAACTGCAGATCAGGGAGGAGAAAGAAGAGGTATCTGGGATACAGAAATCTTTCTTTTCTTTGAGAGCTGAAAAATAATTTTTAGTTCAAAGATTTTTTTTTGTTACAGTATGCTTAGGAAAAAGCCACTAGGGGTTCGTCATCCCCCAAAGTGCTTAATCACTGTTGCATCTGATTTCACCAGAGAGTCAGTAACTAACTGCCAGTACTTAGGCCATGTACATGTTTGATAGACCATGAAGGCTGCTCATTGGAAAGGCCGATACCTCTAAGCCCAGTGTGAGATATTTTACACTGAAACATGCCACTGACTTGTCAGAAGACAAAGAAAAAAGCCTCTCCTTATGGAAGGCAAGCAGTATAAATAATAATTATGTGCAGGAGACATTATTAGGTCTAAAAAGACAACAATTGTATCTCACAAGAAATGGACTCACACATGTTAAAAGAAATTAAGCATAACTGGCCCAGCCCCAGGGTAAGGAGGAAGAAGAGGAATGAGTTTTAGAGAGAAAAGCCACAGACAGACTTCATCTACATGCAATTGATTATAAAAGCTCCACCAAATGGTGTGGCTCTCTAGTAGATGGAGCATGACCTCACAGATTCCCTATTTCAGTTACACAGGCTAGATGGAAAGGTTGCATCAACAGGGAGGGAGAGGCAGAAGCAGCAGCATCCAGTGACCTGATGTGAATAGATTGCCGAAGTTGAACACAGATTTGGCATTTCTTCTGGATGACACGTGAGGGTCCACAGATTCTCAGTCAAGTGTCTCATGGTTTTACAGTTCAGTTACATGGATTCACTATTTAAAAGAGACTGCGTTAAAAAAAACCAAAACAAACCAACCCCCCCCCCCCCCAAAGAAACCCAGCTTGCAAATGGAGAAATGAAACTAGTTCTAAATAACAAATTTACTTATAGAATTACTCAAAGGATATTATTGTGAAAATTGGCAATGCACTGTGCCATTAGTTATACATATTTGCCCTAATTTTGGGCAAGTTTTCAGCATCCAACATAATAAAATTCTGACTTTCTAAGTATATGTTATTGAGTTCACATCTGTCTAGGTGCATAGGTGAATGACTTAAATTTCCCCTTTACTACCTGTAAAGTCTGAATGAGATGCAAGAGAATGCAGGACAAAATATTGTCCTCTTGTAGAAAAGTATCTGCTTTATGGCAATAGACCTTAAAAAGCCAGCAGCCCTAAAATGCTCCAATTTTTCTCTCGGAAGGGAGGTAAAGTACCAAGATTCATCAGAGCAGATAAAAATAGGGAAGAATAAATAAGAATTATTTTTAATCAGATGGGTTGTTAATACTTATTTTAGAATACTAAAATTAAGCTAGGAACTCTGCAAAGTAACTATGAGGGTATTGCAAGAAATTATTCTCTCATTCAGTTCCAGAGAACTTTAGGTTAATAAAATTTTCATTTGATCTGTTCTTCTTGGACTCTTCTACTGACTAAGCACTCAGATAAATAAAATTCATAAGATTAGATTTTAGAGGTAAAATCTTTATTCCAGTAGAATTCCTAGACACCAGAGCATCCTATGCAACAAAGCAAAGGATAATTTTTATATATTTAAACACAAGTAACTCAGAATTACCACTGTGTAAACCTAGGAAAACTACGAGTGCTTTATCCAAATGACCTTTCTTCCTTGCAAAATCCCATTATACCTATCATGTACCTTCATAGTGTCATATCTAGTGTTAGTAGAAAGTGAATATCAAACTAGATATGAGTTTTATAAACCGCATGCACAGGAGAAGCTCTTACAAGACTTTATAAGTCAGTAGTATAGCAGTTCTGGCAGCAGAGGACGTTTTGAAGTAGAAGGATTATAATTTTCATGGGTTAATAAAGTAACAGAAGCCTTCAGGAAGGATGATTTCCACATACTATATTTGCGGTCTATATGCAAGGGAAGAAAGTGGGAGCAAGCTGCAAATGGACTTTGACATATTTGTTTCCCAAAGAAAAAAAAAAATTAAAAAAATCTAACTAAATATAGTGAAAACAGAAACAAGATGGCATTTTTAGAGAAGCTAAACAGCAAACACAGGTTAGACGATTTCTTTTGCACTAATAGCCTGTGGAGAATAAAGATGAGTAAGACCTCTTCCTTCTGTGCCACCTTCTATGATTCTTCTGCTGTTTCCCCTCCAAACTTCATGGTATAACTCACAAGATTTGGGAAAGTCCTCAGCTGTTACAGAAAACATGTTGAATTCAACGCCAACAAAACTGGGTTCCCACAATGGCAATTATAGCCAACTACTTTGAAGAAGCAGCTGATAGTGAATGGGGGAGAAGGGAGCAGTAGGGAGGGGAAATTTAGCCAGGGCCTTTTGGCCATTGAGGTATTACAGATTCTTACAGGCCCACTCTCAAAAACCTCATCATACTAACAGCTCCAATTTGTATTACTTGTTAAATGCAGAGAATTAACGCATCCACGTTCACATGCTCAACTGAGGAAGTTTTTATGCCACCATCAACAAGGAGATCCAACCCCAGCAGTTGCTAGACACCCATGCTTCAGCCCCCTCCATGTGATAATTCTCAGATTCACATGCAGCTATCCTCCACTAGCTGCTACTGCCACATAAAATACAATGGAAGGCAAATGTGGAATTCATTAACTCCCATAGTGTCCTAGCCAGTTCTGATATGCTTTAGCAGAGTTGGTTAGATTTTTTTTTTCCCCCAATTAAATAAATATCATGGAGTATTTCTAAATGCCACTTCAATTTCTCAAGAAATAGTACAGCCATGGAAATTAAAATTAAACAGGAATAATATTTCTCCTTTCTGTGTTTCAATATATATGGAAAACCCACTTCAAATTAAGCATTCCCAAACTCAGTAATCTGAAATGCTTTATGCATTTGTCCTCCACTTTGTATTTAATTGTTTACTCCTCTGTTATTCTGCAGAGTTATCCTGAAAGAACTAAAATAGGTTCTTTAACAAATCAGTTTAAGTGTTTGAAGATTACTGTTCAAAATATACTGTGTCATGATTCTACAACAAGTTTAACAGATTTATTCTCAGCTTTTTCATGAATGTCATGGTTTAACACCAGCCAGCAACTAAGCACCGCACAGCCACTCACTCAGTTCCCCCCCCACAGTGGGATGGGGGAGAAAATCAGGAAAAGAAATATAGCTTGTGGGTTCAGATAAGAATGGTTTAACAGAATATAAAAAGAAGAAACTAATAATGATAATGATAACACTAATAAAGTGACAGCAGTATGATAAAAGGATTGGAATGTACCAATGATGCACAGTGCAATTGCTCACCACCTGCCAATCAACACCCAGTTAGTCCCCAAGCGGTGATCCTATACTGGGTGTGACATCCCATGGTATGAAATACCCCGTTGGCCAGTTTGGGTCAGCTGCCCTGGCTGTGTTCCATCCCCACTTCTTGTGCCCCTCCAGCCTTCTCGCTGGCTGGGCAAGAGAAGCTGAAAAATCCTTGACTTTAGTCTAAACATAACTTAGCAACAACTGAAACTATCAGTGTGTTTTCAACATTCTTCTCATCCTGAACTCAAAACACAGCACTGTACCAGCTACTAGGAAGACACTTAACTCTATCCCAGCTGAAACCAGGACAAGGGACAACCCTCCTTGGTTTAGCTCTAAACAGAGGTTTCATATATCTGAAATAGAGAAGTTCTGATAGCTTCCTCTGACGTTCCCACCTGTGCTCTGCCTTGAGCCAGTTAATAGCCTGAGTCACTCCTCCCCCCCCCCTCCGCTAAACCACAGCTCTGTCATTAAATGCTAAAGTGTTGATGTGTTTGGTTTGGTGTTTCCCTCCACTTCCCCTACCTACATACTAATGACATTAGTCATTTTCTTAGGCAACTAAGGCCACATAGTGAAAGCAATTCTTAGAAGCTGCAACTAAAAAAAAAGAAATACAGGGAAAGAACAAAGAATAAAATCTCTGTTACAGAAAACACAATCAGCCCCCCAAAAAGGAATAAACATATTTTTCTTCCAAGATCTGCAAATGCTTTAGATTATATGAAATCATTAGTAGTTATTTTGGTGATTTGTTTGTAAAAATCATTGGCAAGTATACATCTCTCTACATTCTTAAAAAGAATCTATTGTTTCGAAATATGTCCGGCAAAAATAGGTAGGTTACATGAAAGTTTGTGGCTGTCATTTTGTCAGCTAGATTCTTCAATCAAATTCCTATTCTGTTGCATGCTGTAAAGACTGGTATTAAAGGACATGTCTGGGTAGGTGTCTGCTAGATGTTAAAGACCAGAAATAATAGCAAAAGTAAATGTGTGCAATACAAGAGGAAGATGGAACATGCATAAAAAAATTATTTCCACTGTGCTTAGCTGCAAAAATATGAATCATCATCTGTTAGTCCTGAATAGAAAATGTAGTTTAGGACTAAGACTAAATGCAAATATCAAAATACCACAGATGAAAGCATTTTGGTAGACCAATAAACACATTTTGGGACCTTATGCTGTAGTTAATTTTAGCAATTTTGCCTCAGACAGAAGAAGCACTTTGTTTACAAATATTTAGTAGGTCAAGTATGAAGTGTACTTTGGAAAATTCCGTGTAGAACATTTTAATAATAAACTAAACATTTGTCCTAATCTTATTCTAAATAAACACACAAAGACGACATAATCCTTCAGAATTAACCTTTGATTAAATACAAGTACTCGCAGTAGAAAAGGAGTAGCTCTTCTTTAGCTCATTTTCCTTGCCTAAGGATATTACTGAGCAGTTTTTCATTTAAAGTAGTTGTTTAGACTCCAAGATGCATCCAATTTCAAGCTCTTCTGTATAAAAGCATACCACAGAATAGCCCCCACGCTTAGCATAAAAACAGTAGAGCAACCAGAGAATTATACCCTGAAAGCCTCAGATGTCAAAAGTGGTTCCTGATATACTCCTCCTTGGGCTACCACAGATGTCTTCACACCTGGCTGTAGGCATCTCAGTGGCTATTTCTGAATGGAATTAATCACATTTAAAGGAATCATGTACTGTGTAACAACCACATGGAGGCCACTGAAATTGGGCAAAAAAAGAGTGATTAAATGGCACAGATTAGGTGCTTTTTTCAGAGTAGGCCAGAAAGAAGGTCCCTTAACTAAGCGATATTACCAAGTTCTTTTAACATAAGTACCACCATTTTTCCAAACAGCAATAGAATAAATTCAGATAAACCTGCTAAGTTCTCTTTTCTCCACTTCTCCACATTTTATTTTCTACTACACTTATATTCATACAGCTATGGACATGCACCTTTCCAAGAAGTAAACAATAGGGGCTCAACAATAATCTCATCTTTCCTTCTATTGCTGCTGAAGCTAGAGTATGTATACACCTTACCTTATTACATGAGCCAATGTGAAGGCTTATTCTAGCTCTTACAAGTCTGATCACATAGGTGGCATGCAGTGAAAGCTAATCAGGGGGTCTTTTCCACTGGGTGAATCCTGTAGTATGGTTGACAATAGACTGAAATCAGCAATACAGAGATGGACTTCCAGAAGATTATTCTACTAATAATGAGAATCTGTGGTTTATAAAGGAGAAGTGTACTAAAAATACAGAAGAAATTAACTTAAAGAGAGGAAACATTAACTATGAACTCTGGCTTTTCTCAGTAGGTGTCAAAACCTCAAAGCTATTGAAACACTGTTTTTTGCATTTAATATTTACAGTGTTGTGATAGCAGCAATGAGATAATTATGGCACTTCTACTACCAAGGCCATGACTCGCAAAAGCCAAACATCAAATCATTATTTCTGTCATTCCACTAGGAAGGGTGAGGAGAGGAAAAGGGAAAAGGAGAGAAATGTAAGCTTTTTACTTTGAGATTCTGTCTACAGAAGCAGAATATCTGTTTCCAACACAAAGCAGTCTGTATCTTATGCAACTGATCTACTATTGAGAATTTTTGCCCCTCTCCTTTTTTTTTTTCCTCCCTTCATGTTTTGAATGACCAACTTGAAAGACCAATACAACATGCAAGAAGAGGGCACGGGAGGGGCACAATCAAGATACCAATTTGTGAATGGCCCCAGTTTTTGAGCCTGTGATACTGCAGGCTCTATGAAACGGAATTAGCTACTTGGTGGTGATAATGCACGGTTTAACTTTTCATATGGTGAAGCTAACCATGCCACACTGAATTAATATGAATTTTAATAGGGCATCTATGCTGCCTGTGTTGTTATATGGGAACCCATTTTTGCAACAATATCAGTGTCTTTAAGAGATGTGGTAGTTCAGCCTAACCTGAGAACACCTTAAATAAAAACATTTCTAGGCTGTGATGTGGGCTCTTAAAATGTTTTATTTTTGCTCAAGATGGATCAAACAATATATTGGGAGGATCATAAATGAAACGGATACTTGCTGTTGATCACAATTTTCCAAAAATAATTTAGGCTATTCACAAATTTAACAACAATCTGAAATAATCTATTTTTCAGAAAGTGTTGTGACAAGTTAATTGGAAATAAAATCTTCCCTTCTATATTGTTTGAATGATGTCCCAGAAAATAAATAGGAAAGTTTACTACTTGTAAATCCAAGGTGATCAAGTCTCTCTCCTCTTTTCAGTTGCTATACTAGAAGGTATAAAATACAGTAGTAGGCTGCAAGATGCATGCAGAAATTCCTCAGTGCTGGTAGAGCATCAAAGGAAGCACTGTTCCACTTTTGGGCAACATGATTCAAGAAAAATATGGACCAGATGGAACTGTGGGGGGAGGGAATTTTAGGAAGAGTAACAAGCATGATCAAGGTTGAAAGGAAATTATATTATTTGGTCTAACAAAGACTGAAGGAAGATGTGATAGCAGCTTTTCTATCTTTTACACATTAAAGTATTCAAAAGAAGAGAATAAATACTTCTTCATATCCAGTGAAGATAAGGGAAGCAGTAGTGGGTTTAATAGCAACAAGGGACTTTCAGGTGAAGCACATAGTGCTACAGATGGCTAAGTACTGTAAGAGATTTCCTGGGGAGGCAGCATAATTTCCATTATTCTGTTTAGAACAAGCTAGATAAATATGCATCAGGAGTAACATAGGAAGACCTGATTCTGCCTTGGGGCTGAAAGTGAAACATGACGTCTTTAAGATTTCTTCCAAGTTTCTTTTACAGGATTTCTATAAGGATTCTTTGCTATCTGGCCTTCTCAGACCCCAGAAAGTTTCCTGCCTGGATGCACAACAGGTTTTCACTGTTATCCAGATGAGAAACTAGCAATTGACTCAGGCCATGCCATGCTGAGATGCAGGAAGTTTGCTGGCAAGTCAGCACTATTAGTGGAAAATCCTTTGAGAGTTCTGCAGTAGGGCAAGATTTAAAAGCTTGAATTTATGGGCAGAATTGTCCAATTGTGAATGTGGACTTGCTGTGTGGTTATCGTTCAATTTTTTTTTTCTCAAATCACCTAAAGCCTATTTCAGACCACTGATCCGGTTTATAAGGCAATTTAATTCAAATCACCTTTATATTAGAGATGTATATTCCATGTGCTGAAGTGGATAGGATTGTGTTAGTATTGTTGAGTTTATTTATAGTCATATAGATACAAGTCATTTTGTCACGTACAAAGATAACATTGTGCCACACTAGATCACAAACAGAATGCAACTAAGACTTGCATAAAATCTCTTTAAGACATATTTACTCCTTGTATTACATTTGATAGGTATTCTACACAGAATATCTGTAATTATTTAAAAATCTGTCTTTATCTTCACAGCCTTTCATTGCTTAGAATCAGGATACCTGGACTAGGAGACAATTTTCTCAGGAACAAATATGAAAGAGCAAGATAAACCTTCCTGAAGAAACCAGAACATTGCAAATCCCAGGGTCCTTCAAGTGCAAACTTCATCTCCTCGCTTGGTACTTAAGTACATAAATGGGGATAAATATATTTAAAAAAAGAAATAACTAGAATATTTCTGAGAAACACTTCGCTTGTTTTTTAGCTGTGAAGAGAATGGCAGAATTACACAAGTTCCAGATGTTTACTTGTGCTGCTTAATGCATTGCTGGAAAAAGCTTATACAGTAGCTGATCAGGTTGGAGAACATAAGTAATTTTTTAAAATCCTGGCCATAATTTTGAATTCTGTTTGTTACATTGTTGAAAATACTCAAATGTGTTTAATCAGTTCCCATATACTCCAAACTCCTGAAAAACACTTTGAGGAAATTTTACTAATACTTTCATAAACAGAGCTAACTCTGAAAAGGAACCTCACAACACAGTATATGCAAATGTCAGGGAAGCCAAACACATGGAAGGCTTCGATTCTTTAACCTTGGTTGAAAGAATGTCTGTCTGGAGCTTTAATCTCTAGCAGTTAGGAGGGGTAAGAAGCAGCTTCCAGTTTTATTGGATGTTATTAATTATAAGTTAAGAGTCCAAGACAAAAGTTATCAAACTGGAAAAAGTTACAAGAAGGTCTACTCAGAAAGGGTGCAGAGTATCTATAGATACAGACCACCAAGGATGTCTTAAGATCATACGTGAACTGTGATGACTTATAAAAGTAGTTATATTAGCTACAAGAAATCACTTCTCTGTGGGGTAATTTAGCTTGCATAGAAGATTACACTGTTGTGGCAATGGTACCTCCAGTACCCCAAACTACCTCACAGCAATTTAGCTTCGGTGTTTCTACATGGTACTATTTTATGTCATATAAATATATCTTAAATGAGCAGAAGTCATGTAGCCTAGCAACAGGAAACACAAGAGAGAGTATTGCTCTTTAGAGCAGAAGTTGTAGGAGGATTAATTTAAAAAAAAAAAAATCAACACCCAACATGACCAACCCACAGAAGGCAAAAGGACAGGACAGACAAAAGAAAAAAAACCTGGGAGCATATTGCTCATGAAAAAGTCCCACAAGTTTAACTGCTATTTAGAAGATAGGTCTTAACCATCAGAAGTAGAACAGCCTTTCAGTAAGAATGGAGGGGAGCAGACAAAAATGTTAGTAATTTCAGTAGAGAACTCCAAATGAATTGGTTTAACAGTCTGAATAGAAATGGAAGTTTTAGCACACTGACTGCACATCAGCTGAAGCCTTACTCATAGAGGCCAAGCAGCAATGGGCTGGCCACGTGATAAGAATGGATAAAGTATAAATGCAAAAGCAGTTCCTATTGAATGAGATAAAATATGAAGACAGGAAAGAACTGAAACACATTAGCCACAAATCGCTTCAAAGATGACCTGAAATCACACTTCACTGAATAAATTTAGCAACTAATGGGAGAGCAGGTATATATCTTTTGAAGAGAAATGGTGTTCTTCACATTACCAGCCTTTTTTTTTTTTTATGAGACTTTGTTTTCCTGGCACACAATACCTTCCCCCCGCCCCCTCAACTTTTGAGCATAATATGATAAATCCAAAAATAGTTTCCTTAGTTTTTCAAAATGTTGCTGAGATAGGCAACATTAGGGATAGGTAGAGAACTTAAAATGCATTTGAACTGAAATTTATTAAGTCCTACTGTGAAGTGGTGCTGGATGTTCAGGATTAGATTGATATCTACCATACTGATAAAGTCACCACACTAATGTATCTTATTTTAGGTTACATCATGGGATTGTATCTTTGCTGAACTGAGTCATCAAACTAAGCCAATTTCTCTTCTTCAATGAGGAGAAAAAAAAAACATCAAAAAAAAGAGAAGTCTCATAAAACACCCTCTTCATTTATATAAATTTTTAATATTCAGTCTTAAGAAGAGCTAAACATTCTATCTGGTTTTATTACCCATGAGATTGGACAGATTAAAATCTTTTGCTAACATTTTATTAAAATAAAGTAAGTGAGGAGGCATGTTGATAGCAAGTTCAGGGTGTTATAAACAGTAACCAGAGCTTAAAAACATCCAATATGAAGTTAAGTTCTGTTGTCCATTACACATTTCCTCTCTCAGCCCTCTGTGTAGGTCACTGTCTCTTCCAGCTCTCAATCATTTCATGATGTCATTATCTTTCCTCAGAAATTATGTCACAAGTTTGGAACATTGTTTTGCTCCTGTTGACATCAATGACAAGGCTCTCATAAGTTTCTAAAGGAGCTGAAAACTGGCTGAATGACCACATCCAGAGTGTGGTGATCAGTGGAACAAAGTCTAGTTGGAGGCCAGTAAATTGTACCCCAGGGCTCAATATTAGAACCAATCCTGTTCAACATCTTTATTAATGATCTGAATGATGGTACAGAGTGTACTCCCTCAGCAAGTTTGCCGACAACACAAAACTAGGAGGAGCGGCTGATACACCAGAGGGTTGTGCTGCCATTCAAAGGGACCTTGACAGGCTGTGGAAGTGGGCTGACAGGAAGCTCATGAAGTTCAATAAGGGAAAGTGCCAAGTCCTGTACTTGGGTAGGACCAACCCCGTGAACCAGTATATGCTGGGGGCCAGCCAGCCCTGACAGAACAGGATCTAGGTGTCCTGATGGACAAGTTGAATATGAGCCAACAATGCATCATTGCTGCAAAGGCAGCCAGTGGTATCCTGGGCTGCATTAGGAGGAGTGTTGCCAGCAGGTCAAGGGAGGTGATCCTTCCCTTATATTCAGTACTGGTGAGGCCACACCTGGAGTACTGTGTCCAGTTCTGGGCTTTTCAGTACAAGAGAGATATGGACATAGTGAAGAGAGAAGCCTCAGAGGGGAAAGTCTTATCAATGTATATAAATACCTGAAGAAAAAGTGTAAAGAAGTTGGAGCCAGGCTCTTTCCAATGGTGCCTACTGACAGGACAAGTGGCAATGGGCACAAACTGAAATACGGGAGATGCCATCTGAACATCAGGAAACACTTTTGTTGTGAGGTTGGCTATGCACTGGCGTGGGACAGACAGTCAGATATGCTACTACTGGCTATTTATTTAGCTGATGACAAGGAAATTGTTAGGCCTATACTCACAGCTGAGCTTGAGCCTTCACTCACAGACTGTTTAAACTACTTATCTTCCCTGACCATTCTTTGAAGTCTTAGAATCAGTTCTGAGCCCCCTCCACCCACTTCATATGCAACATAGATTCTAAGCCCTACAAGGCAACTGAAATTTCAGAAGTGATAGGAAGTGACCACTCCAAAAATGATCAGACTGTATAATTTTCCACTATTCCAGTGTCAGAAAATAAAGCAAATTTACTTAAGCCAATTACCTTTAATTTTGTTCTTGCTTCTGCCTCTCATGACTTCTGAGAGCCAGTGGTTTAACTCCTCCACCACAGAAAGGGGCTGAGGTGATAAAGGTGAGGAGAGAGTGCTCAGACAAATGCTACCATTCCAGATGGAGAAAACACATGCCACATTAAACTAAGAGGAAAAATAAGAATCTGTCTTCAAAAAACAACATCAATTTGAGAAATACTGGTTTACAGCAAGGAATGTGAAAGGATTCTAACTAAAAGTCATGATGTTACCAGTGGCTGGTATCTGTGCTATTTTCCCTGACCTACTGGAAGAATTTTGGTTGAGTTCATGAGGAACACAGCAAATCAGACACCTCTGAAAAATGCTTTGTTTGTCATTAGCATAGTATATATTAACCTATTAATTTTTTTTCTGTAAAGCTCTTAACTTGGCATTTTCCAGATTCACATGATACTTGCAGTTACCATAAAGTACAGTATAATTTCATAGTTTTGTGTAACTACTACAAAAAAAACCAAACCAACAAAAAATACACCCAAAAAAGTATAAGATATTTAATACATCATTACACGTTGAACTTTATACTGGCAAAGAACTTAATCTGCCATAGTGGCAAGTGCATTTTCAGGGTATTCACTAAATTTAATGGGAGTTCAGGGTAGTTACTACACTGCAGAACAGAACCAAACTAAGTGTCACCACTGTTTTCCCTTCTTTATTTTTATCATGTTAACTGATAAGTGTTTATGACAATTTTCACTTCAACAAGGTACATCAATAATTTAAGACTAAATAAAGGGTTACTGGTAAAATGGAGGAATTCCTCTTTCCCCAGAGAAGTTTCCCTCCATACTAAAGCTGGCACATCACAAAGTAACAGATGAATTTTATGAGGATTGATTCATGTCAGTCTCTGAAGAGTAATTAAGTTCAATAAAGGTCTGTCAATATAATTTGGTATCAGCTGTCACTTTGTATCATGCCTGAAAGGTGCAAGTGCACAGAGATGGACACAAAACACAAGGACAGAAGGTACTATTCAGCTAGGAGAAGGAGCTAGTAAGTATTAAATGCTTAACAGGACTGAAGTTACCACCTCACCTTAGAAATGGTTGTGAACACCTGAACCACCTCTAAAAGCCAGTCCTCAGTCAGTGGCCAAAAGCACAAGCACTCCCAAAATGAGAGGTTATAACTCATTACACTCCTCTTTTCAGCAGACGGGCATTCCACACTCACCTGCCTGCGGATCCAAACCCTATAGCTCTTCTTAAGGCATTGGAAGAGGATGAGAGAAAGATAGGAGACCCATGAAAGGAGTAATTGCCCTCTTTTCCCTTAAGGAAGCTTACAGCCTCATGCTTAACACAGGCACATACACGATGGGAGCTGTAGGCCTGAATTTACACTCCAAACTTTAGGCCAGTTAGCCCATCTCCTAGATGAAGTGTTTCAAATAAGAAGCCTGCAGATAAGAAGAACCCACAGCAATAATCCTTTCAAAACACAGTTCGTTACATAGACCTGACTATTTAATAAAATAGCAGGTGCTCAAGAATGGTGTTGGATTTTGTTACATTTGAACTTTCAGAGCAGGAAAGGTGGGTGCTTGTTGAGGAATTTCTTGAACAACAGGGCCACAAGATATTGTGGGTTCTCACGGACAATCCTGGCTTGTTGAAAAAC
>JANZLQ010000031.1:18156751-18168342 GCA_026212715.1 Elanus axillaris | reverse complement strand
ACTGAATAAAGTGGAAGCATTCACCATACTCCTATGGAGACTGTGTCTGTATTCCGGGCTCCCCTAACTCGATCCCTACGACAGGTGCTGATAAAGAATGGCTGATAGCTAAGAAACTGTAGTATAAAAAAGATGATCCAAGAGAAAAGGTGAGAATAGGTTTCAGCTTTTGAAGACAGGAGTGGTGGCTCTGTGAAATTTGGTGGAAGTTGGGAGCTGAGTTTTTTTTCATGGGCTGCTAGATGGCTCACTCTTACTAATTGTTATGGAGGACAGAAGCTAAATACTCTTAAAATCCTGCTGTTAAGTGCCTAACTCTCTTACATAGTTTTTTTTTTTTGCTTTCCCACTTCAGAACAGATCTTCTGACCAAACTGTGATTGGGCCCAGATGCACAATCTGAATTGGAATTACTTTATTATGTATGGTATTCATCTCATAATGAACCATTACTCATCATTTTATATTCTCATATTCCTATCAATGATCTAGAAAGGAAAGGTTTATCTACATCATGTCCATTTCATTTAGGATGTACTTCTCAAGCTTTCATTTGCAGATCACTGGAGGGACAGACAGCATTTCTTTGTTTTTTTAAGGAAATCATTGGTCTGTATATAGTGAGGGTTTTTTAGGATTCATACCTCAGTAATGACTTTTAGAAATTTTTATGTGATTTCATGACCAATTAAACTGAAATCCCCATACAGTTTCTCTTTTCCTGTGCTTGGAATACCAGCTCCACATCTGCTGCTGGTAACTTTAGAGTGATTATTCAGCTATGACTGCAATTTACAGAGAGTAGCAAAAAAAAAATAACAGAGGCTAAAGTGAAATGAAGAAGAGAGGTTTGGGCTGTGAGATTTTCAGCCAATGGGGTAGATATATTATTAGTAAATGCAAAGCCTAGTGGCCAGAAAACTGAAAGCACACATTCAGAAAGAGTTAAGGAACAAAGCAGCATCATAATTAATGTAAATTAAAAATTTGCAAGGGAAAATTTTCCTTTCTTCTCTTGTTTATGTCAGATAGGTTTTAAAACCCAATACAATTTTTCAAAAATAAGTTAAGGTTCTTCTACCTGTTATAAAACCTACAAGGGGGAATATCAACATAAAGTCTTGATGCCTTCATTATGATATTATCTATTCTAAGAACATTCTCAATTATCATTATGATCATCATTAGCATGTTTTGTAGCACGTTCATTTGGTTTTCCTCCTTCTGGAATGTTAATCAAAGATTAAATTTACTGTAAATCAATCAAAAAGCGTTTTCTTCATTTTAAGTTTAATCACACAGTGTTGTAGTGTGTAATAAATGAAATATAAAAATACTGAGTCATTGTTGACAGTTCTTTCAATAATGTGAAAAACCTTGAAGTTTATAGAACTATTACTTTGAGCAGAACCTACAGTTACTTTTAAAATTTATTAACTAGTACCTTTTATAAAATCTATAATTCCTCTATGAATTATTTCTACCCCCCCAACTTAATAATATATTTGCAAACTTAAGAACTCATACATTAGAGAGTTTGTTCCTGTAACCACACAAATATAATTAAGACCAATGTGAAAGCTAGTTCTTGAACCGCTCCCCTTATTAGGGTAAAGAAAGAAAAGCATTAAAAATCACCTTATTACGAATGTAATTTCAGTTACTCTTCTGGAGTGTTATTAGAAATATTTAGTAAAAGGCTGTGTTATTAGAAATATTTGGTAAAAGGATCATGCTTTTATTCTTACACTTGAAAAAAAAAAACAAAAACTCGTGCGTAAACCAGGCCTAAATTTCCTGATACCTAAATATTGTGAACATTCTTCAAAATCCTGTGGAAATGCTGGGCTCTCATGCATGTAGGCATTTAGCTGGAGTGTGCATAGAGAAGTCTTGCATCCGTCTTAATATTGCCATATTTTAGGACAGTGAAAGTATACTATATATTAATTTCATGACAATAATGTTGAGTTTATGGCCTCAGAAGGAGAAATCAGATTCTGAGTGACAGTAATTTTTAATTCTTTTTGAAAGTGTAGTAGGTTGACCTTGGCTGACTGGCAGATGCCCACCCAGCCACTCTTTAACACCCACTCCTCAAGAGCACAGGAGGAGAAAACATGGTAAAGCTTATGGGTCAAGATGAAAACAGGGAGACTGCTTAACAGTTATCACAATGAGAAAAACAGACTCAATTTGGGGAAAATTAATTTAATTTATTGCTCATGTTTTTACAGAATAGGATGGTGAGAAACAGAAACAAAACTACAACACTTCACCCCTACCCCCTCCTTACATCCCAGGCTCAGCTTCATTGCTTCTTTCCTGACTTCTGCCTCCTCCTCCTCCCCTTCCTGAGTGGCACAGTGGGATGGGGGATGGGGTTGTGGTCAGTTCATAACATTTCGGTTCTGCTTCTCCTTCCTGTGCACCAGCGTGTGGTTCTTCCCACAGGCTGCTGTTGTTCAAGAACTGCTCCAGCATGGCTCCTCCACAGGCCACAGTTCCTGACAGAAAACCTGTTCCTCCATGAGGTCTTCCACCAGCTGCAGCTTCCTTCAGGGCATACCCACCTGCTCTGGTGTGGGGTCCTCCACGGGCTGGTTACCTACTCTACAGGAAATAATTGCTCTGGCATGGGGTCCTCCAGGGCTGCAGCAGAATACCTGCTCGGGTATCTGCAGCACCTCCTCCCCTTCCTCCTTCTCTCACCTCAGGGCTCGCAGGGCTGTTTCTCACACTTTTCCCCTCAGTTCTTACTGATGGGTAGCACTTTGCCCTTTCTTACACAGACTTTTCCTGAGACACCACCATCGTGGCTGCAGGGCTCAGCTGTGCCCTGCAGTAGCTGTGTTAGAGCAGGCTGGAACCGTCTCTGTCTGGGGTACAGAAAGTATGTAAAAGAGAGATATTTTAGACAACTTCCATTCTACAGTACTTGCATACACAAAATTCTGAGGTTCAACTTTCAGGCTTTTAATAAAATAGTTGAATGTCATCAAATTAGATGTTTTCCTGGTAGTATGAAAAATTATAATTTTGCAACTGTATTTTTATCGCATTAGGTTTTGTCCAGGTTCATTTCAGTATAAAATAACTTCCTTTGTGCTACAGTCTGACTCCAAATTACAATGCAGCTTCAGCTAAGAAATTGGAAATCAATTCCTAAAATATTATATTGATGACGAATAAATGATAGGCAAGTGACAACAGAACAACCTTAAAATTTTTGGACAGAAAATCAAAATAAGTGTTCATGTACATACCAATGGAAAGTGAGCTATATTCTAGGCTTCCTGAATCATATGCAAATTCTTATTTCAGAGACCAGAATAATTTGTGCAGAGAATATTTATGGTATTCCTACTGTGTGGATCAAAATGTATAAAAATATGTGATAACCTTGAATCAGATACCTAGCTCTTTTTTATAGTAAAAAGGTATCATAAAATGTAGACCTGAGAAACTCATGCATGAATATTTGTTATCTCCTATAATTTGGATCTGATAATATGGTGAAAGACAGCCCTAAAGACTGTGTTGGAAGACAATAAGCAAACAAAAGAGTTGATCATTGAACATGCTGATAGTATGATGAACAGATCAGATATTAATACTAAAAAGCATTATATATAGGATACGCACAAAGTTCCCAAAAGGTAAAGTTGGAAGGAAAATAGTTTTCCTTTTGTGTCTACCTTATCATTTTATATTCTATGAATATTTTCATTTTTTTCGTAGTATCAGAAAGACGATAGGAAATACTTCCATCAATGATCTGTTGAAAATACCAAAGTAAATGCTACCCCCAGGTTTTGCTCATATCCAAGCTGCAGATGAGAAGTTAATGTACAAAAATGGTTGGACCTTGAGAACTGGGAGCTTTATGTAAAGACAGAACTGTAGCTGTCCCCAAATTTCATATCTGAGAGTCCAAGCAATAAAAGTACTGAGTGTTTGGTAAATCTAAATCTGAAACAGTAATTATGTACAAGAATAAAAAGGAAAGATGTGATTTCTGTAATCCATTTTTCTTACCTTACAAAGAGGTTTGGAAATAACAGTGAGATAAGAGGAAAAGTCAGTGTTTCCTTTTGTAAAAAGCTAATGGAGACCAAAATCTTAGCCATTGTGTATAAATACTATGTTTGACCAGATCTGTACAAATTCTTTTGTTCCTCAGTAATGGAACAACATGTAGAAGAAAAGGTTTCCACAGCCAACTGGCTAATTTGAGTGATCTGAAAACTTCCTACAATGCAGTTTGCATTTCTTCATACTTCGGCGTCTCATCATTTGTCGGTGAACACACTGAGAAGAGAGCAAAAGACAGCCAGAGAAGCAGACATGGCAATCAATGTGCTCTGGCAAAGGAATGAAGGGGTACAATTAGATAGGATTCAGAGGCTGTTAGTAAAGGCAGCAAGGCAAATTAGTAGTGTGAAAAGATGATCTATTATTCCTTAATGAACAGTGCTGCAATTATTTTCTGTCTCTTTATGGCAGGTCTTCACAACCCCCACCCCCTTTTAATTTTACCATAGTATTAACTGAGTGAAAGCTCCGTCAAGGTTACCTCTAAATAGGGCTGGTGCACTTTTGTCTCATATTTCACAGACAGAAATATGCTTGCATTCACTGTGCATTATGTGTATGGTGACTCTGAGATGTCCAGAATCAGTAGGTCTCATTAGTCAGATAGTAGTAAGTGCTGCCCCACCTGGACACTTCAGTCAGGCTGATTCTATATCTCACATAAAAACATGCTGGAGGACAGGAAGATTGCATGTGTTTCTCTTTTCCTATTCAGCCAAAACTTGCGGGCAGAAAAATATGAGAAACCTTGTTGTTTCATTAGCCTAACATTTAAAAAATAAGATGGAAATGTAAGGAATACATGTTGGTAGGTGACATTTTTTATTGTTCTGTCCAGTTCAGTATCTTGTGACTTGTCCTGTGAGAATGCAAATCACTAGGGAAATGCTTGCTTATATTACTAGCTACATGTTTCAATATAAGCAGTAATAAGTATTAGGGTGAAGCAAAGAAAAGAAAAGGTAGGAAGTAAATTTTTAAATATCTTTGGGTGAAAAATTTAAGTTATTGAGAGATGGCAAAACTAATGGGTTCCACTTGAGATAGCAGAGTGAGCCTGCTGCCTAATAGCTGTTAGTGAGTCTAGGCTGTTAATTCTTAGTTTGAGAAAACCATCTGGTAAGCACCACAGAAGCAAAACTGAATGCCTTGAAGCACTTGGAGCAAATAGGCAATAGCACGTAAGAGGCAAAACTATAGTTTGGGAAATAGTGTTTCAAACCAAATGATTTAGACCAAGTGATTTATTTCTATACATGCTTCAGCTTTGTAGAAACACCAGCACAGCCTTTCCTCAAGAAATTCTGTTTAAAGAAAGAGTAAAGAAGGCTAGATCCTGTATCCTGTAACCACACTGAGAAATACTGTATTCAGTGAATAACTCATGGAATAAGACAGTGGGAATCAGAACAGAGAACCTGACCTAAAGACAATCTTGAAAGTGGATACATCACTTAACCCTAATCAGAAGGAAAATCAAAGTATCAGATATGTTTATCAATAATTTTTAATCAGACAGAGAAGTATCTTACTTTGTGAGAAACCATATAATCTTTAATGGGTTACTCACTATGAGTAAGACAATATAATATGGCTTGTATGAATTATTTTTTACTGATATATTAAAGGGATGGTGTAAGATCCCACTATCAAACTGCACATACTTATCTGTATTATCTACTTTCAGTATCTTTGTATTTCTTAAAAGATTATCACATGTAATACTTCACAGTTGCAAAGATTCAAAACATAAATCCCCTGCAAATTGAAAAAAAAAAAGAACAATTTCTTATTGTTAGATTGTTTGGGGTTTTTTTTGTGATGAAAGCTATCCAAGGAATGGAGGTAATGCTTTCAAAAGATGGTAGCACCCAGGCTAAAACTGACAAAGAAAAATCTTTCTGAAAGGATTTAGAAATAGAAAAAAAAAGTTCTATCTTTACTAAGTTTTTGGGTTTCTCAATATATACATTTACCTAACTAATATTCAGTTATAAAGTGCTTTAAGCATTCTTTCATCAGTGATATCATACATGTCTGATGTTAAGTAAAACATATTACATGCTTTTTTCTTTTTTCTGCCTAAGTGAACTCCCTTTCATAATTGCCATATACTGCAATAAGAGTTCCACTCAAAATCTTTTTCTGGGCAAAAAGGAAGACACCATATACATGGAAATAATAATTTAGTGTTATTCCAATTAACATTTTAACAGTCTAATTGTCCAAATAATTAATTAATACAGAAAAAAACTCATTGGTAAGTCAATTAAAATTGCCATGTGAAACTTCTTAATGTTTACCCCTTTTTTCTCGTGCTAGACCTGCTTCTCCTACATGCCTCTGGATCCTAAGCTTCAGTCTTCCTTAATGAGACTGGGAAAGTGAGGGACTTAGAACAATGTATCAGCAGCATCCTGAGGTCCTTACTGGGAGGAATACTATGTCCATAGTGACAGTTTCTTCAGTTGTTGGTCCACTTGGAGTTGTTTTAAAGTGTTTTCTTAGCCGTTCAGTACAAAGCCTACAGCCTTTTACTACTACCAGCAACATTGTATTTATTGGGCCACACAGGCACTGTAGTTATGATATTCCAAAGAGGACTGAATGAATCCAAAATAAAAGATAGTTTAACATAAGTGCCAAGTTCAGCAGATGTTGAGGAAAAGAAAGATGCTTTATAGTCCAAGACCTCTCATAGCTTCTCCCATTACTCCCCCCAGGAGTACTTATCCCTCGAGTTGCCCCATTAGGACAGAGCACATCCTCATCTGTGCTCCACAACAAGCAGCTGTGGGTACAGCTATTTTCTATCACTGCCATTTTCCAGCTTTGTCTGCTGTTAAGGAGAGGAAAGAGGTAAAGAAATACAAATCTCTTTCTTTGCCTCTCTCAGCACTAGAGCTACAACTTCTACATTTCTTACTCAGAGTGAGAAAATAGAACCGGAGACCATCTCCTCCCTCAGTAATCAAAATAGGTAAAGTAGGTTTTATCCTTAAGGAATTCACAGAGTGCAAACTTGTCCTCCTATAAAAGCCAGAGAGTTGTTTTAATTCCCCTATGAAAAGACACAACATATAATCATGTTCCAGCCCAGCTCAGAAAATCTTAGCAGTCTCATAGTCTCATACTCTTTTTTTTTTTTTTTTTTACAGTGTACAGGGTTACTTCTGTTAATAAATCATTATAGACTCATAAAAAGAGGAGGGACATACATATTAGACTTACTTATTTCAAGCCAGAAAACATGGAATCATTTAATAGAGAATCACTGAGCAAACAAATTTTCTAATACTTGCTCAGTTTAGTTTCTCTCTTTTCCCTTTGGAGACCACAGTTCAGCACAGTATATTTATTGGATGCTGTTTCGGGTGTCACAGTAATATGATGGCCCATTCATAAAACTGGGGCAAAAGGCAGACTTCCCTATTGATCCAGCCTGTCTTGATTAAAATTTACTTTCTAGCTGACTGTGATTTGCAAATTCATCTGTGCTATTTACTCTATCTTCCAGATAAGGGCAGAATGCATTGAATAAAATTAATTTTAATGCATATGCTTTAAGTATCCATCTACACTTCACCCCACATTAGAGTTCACTTTATTCATTGTCTTTCATCTAGTTTTTCCTCTGTGTAATAGCAATCATATTCAACTGAATGTGGATCCTTTTTGTAAGTTTTTCAAAGGCATGATCATACTTTACCAAAATGCAAATATATCTACTGCATATCCTTCATCGACTAATTTTGTAAGTCTATCAAAAAAGCAATCAGGTTGGAGTGGCATGACATGGTTTTTTTCTTTCCTTTTTGTTTATACTCATGCTGATTTTAAAAAATTAATGGTTTTCATTACAGCACTGAGATAATTCAATATAATGAAACGAGTAACCTATAATAATGAAATACAGAATAAATACAAAATGTGAGAATTAGATGTGGGTAGCATTCAAATATTTCGTTATACTATATATACAATTGTTTTGGAAAGCAAACTAAATAATGCCATGTATAAAGAAATTACCTAATAACAAAGATGTACTGAGCTGATCAGTGCATTTTATTCTTCATCTGTTCTCCCATTCTAAGCCTGTGGGTTATAATGCTTTTGAATAGACATTATTCTGACATTGCCATATGACAAATGAAAGGGTTGTCCATGCAAAATGCATGTGACCTATGTGTTTTCTAAAATCTTTTAAAATTTATTCTGTTACTTGCAGGTGTTTGGCACCACAAAGATAACCAGGCGTAACCATTCTATATACAGCAGGCCACAAATTCTTTCAACAGTTCCTGCAGTGAAAGAATTGTTCTTCTCTCCATGTAATTGGGGGGTACAAAGTTCAATAACTTGCAGGTGAACTAGAGTATATCTTTTCAACACATATACAGACTAATTGTAAAACAACAGATTAATTACTTCCTTGGTAATCTGCTTCAGTGGAATATAACCTTCATTTTGTACAGCTGAATATTATGCCCAATTTGATTGTTTTCAAACTTCAGTTTTCAGCTACGGGTCTTGTTTTTTTTACTTTATCTGTCAGTTTATTTAGCCTCCAGTGGTCAATATGTTATTCCATGATGGATATTTATGAGCCATGATCAACTCTTCTCTGCACTAAGCAAGAACTACTGAAGTCTTTCAGTATGAGGTAAATTTTCCAAACCTTACCTCAAGTTCGTTTGAGCATTTTCCTATTATTGACAGTGCTTTTAAACTCAATGCATTCACCATTCATCATATATATTCCTGGCCAGATACTGAAGCTTGGGCTGGTTGTTTAAAACAACTGTTGGAATAGCTAATATTATTACATGAAGCTTTGACTGTATGAATTGCTTCAGAGGGCTGCTAATTATTGTCACATACGCTGCAGCATTCAAAACATGAATGTGAATGTTCTCGGAGCATTTCTTCTCCTTGCAAGGCCTCATATGCTGAGAGCATATGAGCATAAGACCCAGAGCTGCAAAGAGATCTTTGGGTTTATCTTTTGCTTGATTGAAGAAGAAAAGAATAGTTGGAAGACAGAATTGTGTGGGAGATAAAATGGAAAAAAAGTATTAGTAATTTGCAGTTGTCATCCACAGCAACAAGATGAGTTGACATTGCCAGGGCTGCAACTGATCTCTCCTTTCATTGATGAGGAGTAACAGTGCTGCTTAAATGTCAGGCATAATGATCACTGAACAATGCATTAACACTACCTTAGTATCTACTGCCTCAACTTTGCAGTTTCAGGTAGGCATCTTCATACTGGTTACACTTCATGATCATCTACAGAAAGGAAGTGAGTGAAATAACTGTTGCATACTAGGAGTTTCTGTAGTAATTTAATATGTGGAAATTTTTGTAATGGAGTTTGAATGCACTTTTCCGCTTTGGATAAAATTTTGGGGTCTGTTCTGGTAATGGCCCTTAGTGGATCAGGCTGTAAGGAAAGTGTAGACAGAACCACTGTTGCTCCCAGCTTACAAAGGACATGCTATGAAAGATTGAATACTGCAGTTTAATTTTTATTTATTTATTTTCTTTACAAGGAAAGCCACTTACCTGAATTCTTGAATAGTGCATTTAATATTTATTAAGAGTGTGCCATAAAAAGGAAATTAAATTGGTAAGAACAGAAAAGCTGAGCTGCAAACCCCAATGTAAGTACATTAACTACCTCAGCAGTCTCAAGTAAATCCCTTTTATTTGGAAATATATAAATGAGGCTTCCACATATGCATCTTGGTTTAGTTTGGGATTTTGGGGTTTTTTTTTAACATATTGTAGAAAAGGACAGGTTTCAAATTGCTTTTTGGATTTTGGATTTTGAGTAGAAAGTCTGTTTCACCATGGATAGAAGACAACTGTTAAATTACTGCAACTAACAACAATAAACTCAAGCCTTAATCTGAGGGTTCTTCTGAGAAAAAAACCAAGAAGCTGGACTTCTGTAATGCAGGAGGTTGGACTACATGACCTTCGGATCCCTTCCAACCTAAATTGTTATATGTTTCTATAAAAAAGGACATACTGCAGCATTTAGCACTAGCTAAATTAGGTAAGTGTACTCATAGACGTAGACACAGAATATTATGCAGTTACTTGCTTTACATTTTGAAATATTGACAATTCAAATTAAAACACAGAGGGTGATCTTTATTTTAAAATAAATTCTGCATTTAGGACCCCATATCTATTTGCATAGATAGAAACCTGGATGGACTCAAATATTATATATAAGCAGTTTCATTTTCTTTTCCTATATAAAAATAAACACAGAAATATCTGTAAGGTCACATTCCAACACTGTGGCAAAGAAAAAGACCTTCAAAGAAACAGTGATGGTGTTTACATTTACTTTGCCCATACAATCCTCACGTGAGATTCAGGGCCTTATTTCTTCCTTTAAACCAAATCAAAATAGAACGGGAGTGGAAGTCTCAAAATCTTACTGATTTTTAAGACTGTAGTAAAGGAGATAGTAGGGAACCACCTTGTAATTGTTACAAGTCACTTAATCAAACAATAGTGTTCTCTTGTTTAAATGTGTTCATTAGCTAAGCACTTTGGAGGAGCAAAGTGTATGTGTAACAGCCCTGCTGGGAATGGCAGTCTGGACCCACCCACTCTGTTAGGAATGTTGTCAATGCTTATCCAATACCATGAGTCACAAAAAAAATAAAACACTGTAAAATTTCCTGAAAGGTTGGATTTTATTAATTAACAGCAGGTGACCGCAAAAGTTTGGAGCAGCAGATCTTCCTTGACACAACAACATTAATAAAGATATAATGCAGTTCACTAGACAGCAAAGGTTGTTTCCATATATTGGTATAATAATTCCAAGTACAACCACTAATGTTAACTGGGCTGCCAGGGAGTAGCAGAAGCCACGTGCAGCTGTGGGCACCTGCAGCACCCACCATCCCTGCTGGACCCCAAACCCCTGACTGGCTGCTGTTTTTTCCTAGCCACCCACATTTGCAGTGCCTGGCAAACAAAAAACCCTCAAGGGCTAAAGCTCCTTTTGCAGTTCTCTTGGACTTGGCTGGTTTGGGGCATTCACCGGAGTTACTGGAAACCTATCACTCTATGGAGCACTACTGTACTATGCAAAGGAAAACTGGATTTCAAGCTGCATGCACACCCCTCAAAAGCCTGATGTACCTAAATTCAGAGCTTGGTTGCAAGTCTGCAGGTGACTACTTGCTCAGTTTCAATGTTGCAGCAGCAGCTAGGTTGTCTAGGGATGACAGCAGGCATGTTTTAGGCAGAATCCATGCCTTGGCTACCAAATTTCATGTGTCTGCTGCTGAGCTCACCTACCCTTTCTGTCTTACTCCGGGCTTCTGTTCAGTTTGGTCAGGAGGAGAGTCTGCTATCAAACACAGACTCAGGATTACAGCATAGACCTATCCATAGGGTTCAGTGTCCACCCTGAAAGAAAGCAACTTTCTTTCAAAGGCAGTATGAAATCCCTGCTCTTCAGAATG
>JANZLQ010000031.1:18142862-18156725 GCA_026212715.1 Elanus axillaris | reverse complement strand
GGTGGGGACGGGGGAGAAAACAGACACACTGGTTTTCACGAGCTCATCTCTCTCTTATAAGATATTTTTGCAGTAAGGTAGCATCTTTGTCTGTGTCTGTTTATCCTAATGTTTTCAAATATTGCTCATCAACAAGGAATCCGAGTTGTACTGTATTTAATTTTGGGAAAAAAAAATTATGTTTCAGTTATGTTTTTGAAGAACATGAAATAACAGAGTATTGCAGATAAATACCAAGTAGAAAATGTAGAAGGGAATATTGAAATATTAACTCACTTTATTAGCTTTTTGCATTCCTCCTTTTAACTGAAATCTGGAATTTAGCTTGAATTTGTACTATAATTTAGTCTTTAAGACTAGATGATAAATAGTCCTTACAATCTATAAACAGAGTACTTCCTGAATACACAATAGTGACAGAAGCCAAAGACAGAACTTGAATTTGTGTGGGAATCACTGTGGCAAATGGAACTCAGTTCCCTACAACCACAGGTAGGTAAAAAAAAAGAAAATAAAATGGCATTACATTATTCTAGACTACAAAGCAACGTGAAAAGCTTGAAACTCAGATAGTCTTGTACCTGAAGAGGTATAAGTATGTTCAAAATTTAACTCTCAGCTAGGTCTTAATTGACAGTTCTGGATTTTCCTTTGTATGGAAAACAGTATTTCCATATACTCCATCTTCAAATAAGTGAACACCCAGTATGCTATATTTCTCATTTAAATATTAACTAAAATGTTTTATTTTCAAAGTACTGAGACACTACATTTTGAGACCTTTGAAAATCCTTGCTATACTGAAGGCTGCTCAGCATAGAGCTCTTGAAAATCCAGTTGTAATTTTGGGTGCTGAACCTTTGAAAAAAACAACCATTCTGCATTCTGAAAATATAGGTCTAGATAGGCAATAAACCTAAAAAAAATCCCTACCCTGTATATTAAATATGCATTCATTAGTGACTTAAAATGTGAAAAGCAACAGTTTTTCCTTTCTTGTCTTGAAACTGGAAAATCTTATACTGGAAGTAAAAAGAAGAGGTGGTAAAATATAATGGAGTGAAATAAATGCTAAAGCTATTTTAGTCACTAATTAACCTTGTCTCACCTGATAACAAGCTCAAGAACATTTCCTGCTTTCCTGTACACATACACATAAAAATTACATAGTAGAGGGTTTGAATGAGTTTGGGCTAATTTTTCCAAGTTCATTATATTCCAGATTGAAAGGTCTTTTCTTGAAAAATAAAAAGAAATAATATCAAATTAGGGGCTGTATTTGTTCGTGGTGTGGGTTTTTAGCACAGTATTTTTAGAATTACTAGGTAGTGTTTCTTAAGGATGTATCCTAAATTAACAGGAGTGTCATGTGCCTTGCCTAGTCCAAGATGTACCTCACAAAATGCATGCATGCCACTGGCTTGAACCTTTCATTGCAGGATACATTTCTGCTTAGATACATGAAAAGCAGGTATGCAAAGTAAAAAGCCTCTTTTCCAAAACTGCTTTTAGAGTGAAATTTTGCTTTGCTCCAAATAGGTCAGAAAGAGGTGATGATAAGACATATCTTAGTACTTCTACCTATCTCCCCCTAACTTTGACTGTATGTGAAAGTACAGAATATAAATGTGTTGAACTAAAAATTAGCTTGCTACAAACAAAATTTAGCTGTGATATACACTCTGAAGAAACCAAAGGGTTTGAGGCATTTAACAAAGCTGTGTAAAACCTTGTTTCAAATTCTATTCTTAAACTTTTCAGGAGCAAGTTATAATTTGCCAAAATTATTTTTAATTAAAGAAAATCACAAATTAATTCCTGTAATTATTACTAGCTCTATAAATTGTTTAGAAACTTTAATTATGAACATTTAATATTCAAAATTCAAGATGAATTGTGATTAAATATAGTCCTATTTCTGCTCTTCTGCTGGATGAAAATAACACTTGGAATGAAGGATTTCAGAGTATTAAGAATACACATGCATAAGACTTAAAAACTGTCAAATTGCCTAGTATTTATTGAAAATCCACAGTTTATTCTTGCTTAACACACTGTTACAGCTAGGGAACACTGATGACAGAGGGAAAAAATTATAGAAATTTGGAAAGAAGTGAAAAGAGTTGGATAAGAAGTGAAGGTGAAGGCAAGAGATTTTAAGACTGAAAACTAAATACATGGTGCGTGTGTGCAAGTGTGTCTGTTTTATATATATATGTTTCTGTACATCTGTACATACAAAGACACAGCTGTCAACATAAATTTGACCAGGTGTTAACTATGTCAACTTTAACCTGACTTTTGTTGCTGTTACATAAGTGATTTGTGGCTGTAAGTGCTTTCATAATTTCATCATTTTCATTACACTTAATGGAGATTTGTCCCAGGTTAGTGGCATATGGCAATGGGCTGAGGTGATGAAACTTTATACAGAACACACAAAGAAAAGGGCTATATGCTATATTTTGTAGGACTGCAATGACATTGATACAGTATCAAACTCGATGTGCTAACACAGATTACCTGCTTCCCTCTGATCAGTTCCTGTGATGGAGTTTGTGGAGTGAGAAAGTACCCTTTCAGTAAAACCTACTGAGGAGCAGCCAGAAAAGTCTACGATTTACACCAACACATTTCTACCAAACAACTTTAGAAAAGTTTAACTAGAAAGCTATTGCATTGTTCTCATAAAAAAACCCAAACCAAACCAAAACAACCAAAAACTAAAGACCCACTGAAGCTTGTAATGATCTATAGGGAAATGAAATCCATTTACTTCCCACTGTATGTATGAATCAAGACAGTGCAGTTCACTAAGGAATGTCCAATTACACAGGCACCTTTAGCCTTTTTGAGTCTATATTCTAGAAAAAGACAGGGAGATGGGCAGAAAAAGGAAGACTTAACACCATCTCATTCATGATAGTTTTCTGTATTTCATTTCCCAACTAATTAACCTTTTACTACAGAAAAAGTTCTACATTAAGAAGCACAGCATAACAATCAAACAACTCACCATTACTGAAAGACTGCTTCTAATTTAAAGTATTTCCATTCTTTAGAAAAAACACTCCGAAGTTCCTTAAAAAAATATTTCTGTATACCCTGCTTCCTCATCACCTAAAAAAAAAATCATACACATATGCAGAATTTAAACTCAGAATTATTTTCTAATTTCAATTTCTATTTTTTTAGCGTCAAAAACATTTGTCTCTCAGCAATATAGAAAGATAATATTTTTTCATGTTAAAAGTTGTGAACAATATATGAAGAGAGTTTATTATGTTCAGACTTGTTATATATATTTAACCATACATGCATAATCTGGTAAGTGTCATTTTAAAGAAACAGTACTTAAAATGTATAGAAAGCATATGTACACATACAGGGTGTCTCCCTCTATATGCACCCACCCACACCTACACCTTGTTTACCTATAAATGCACATATGTGTATATATATTACAAGTATACATACCTTCTGTGTAAAATTATATATGAGAGAATATATACATGTAGATGGATGTGTAGATATGCGTTGTCTTTCATTCACTGAACAAAGTGAATGAGATGAAGTACTGTATCTATCTCAGTCACAGACTGCCTAGAAATCTTTGTACACGGTCATCATCTCTGCATTACCAGAACACTTGGACAGTTGACTCTAAATATAATTTAACTTAAAGAACATATAAGAAAAGTCACTCTCAGAACTAGCCCCTCCTCGACGTACTTCTAAAGTGGCCACTCACTGAAGGAAAAATTTCTCCTTGGTGAGATGCTGTGCTGCTGCTTTCATTTACCTGACAATCTATTTTGAAGACTTCCTTAGTGACAGATATTAAAAAACTCCTTAACATGAATCTACTTCATTTAAAATCAGTCACCTAAAAACCTATAAAATGCATCATTTTAATAGTTTGAAAAATCATAGTCACTATTATACAAGAAGTTGGTATAACCAGTTATGATTATTAAATGGATAACATGTTATGGTTGAAAGATTCCAATAGACTCATTATGCTGAAAACATTTCTGGAAATAGATCTCTTTTTCCCCCCCTACATTTCTGCATTTTTAGAAATGATATTTTTTTTCCATATTTCAAATGTTACATCTAACAGACAAGTATATTTATGTGCAAATTTCAAAATGATTGAAAATGCCACTTCACAGCCAAAGAACCCTATTAATGGCAAGTACTCTAACAAATTGTTCTTGATATCTTTTTTGCTATGCTCCCAAAGCCAAGCTCCTCGGTGCATCACATTGCCCATCTCACTGCTGCAAGCGACACAGCCTATACATGGCCAGTTTATATATAAAGGTAGACAACTTAAATTAGCTGACACTGTATTATACAATACATATATCATCATCTGTAGATGCCTTTTTCAACTCCTGCTAAAGTCACAAGAAGGACTTTGCTGACTTTGGGAGCTGAATCAGGTCTACAGTGCCCTTCAGGCAGTAAAGACGTGGGCCGTGCAGTTTTATATGGAGGGACAGCTTTAAACATGGGCAGCTCTCTAGCAAATCTCTTTCCTTATGCAAGTACTCAGGCCCATCATGAAACATTATGAGGCTCAAGCTTGGAGATCAGAACACTCACACAAAAGGTGCAGCAGCATCAAGTCTGTCAGGCACAGTGTGAAACTGGATTGACCATTGTCTCCACAACACCTATGCTACGAGAAAGACAGGAATTCTCTAGCCCTTGTGCTTGCTGTGCCAGTATAGTAAAGTAACATTGCTACAGCACCAATTGGTGGGAGAAGATACTGTTCATCATCTTACTTGTCCTTCACCATCTACAAGATCACATAACTAGTAGAAACTCCATGATAATTCATTTTGTTCCATGTCAATGCTTAGGAATCTCCTACAAATTCACTTTGTGATAACAATAGTTTTTTACTTTATGGATTACGTTCAGAATACTGGAAGATATAAACCCTATAGTTTGAAGATAGGGTGCATATATGAGAGCAGCAGAGCTCTCTCAGGACCTCATGAAATCAGTAGGGACTTATGCATCTTTCAAGACTTACCTCTGTCATTTCTTGCAGAGGAAAATGAGATAAAAGGCTACTGTAAGAAAAGAATTAATGCTATTCCTCTAGAAATCTCAGTAAGGATACTGAGGGAATATGCTGACCATGGAATCTGAACTTGCTACAGTGAAACTTCATAAATGCAAGATTTTATAACAGTACAGTCAACTGCCAGGTATTATTAAGAAGCAAGTTTTTTTAATAACTAATGCTCAATGAATGTTAATGAAGAGAACATGATTAATCTTCTATTGGAGGCCTCTGAGATCTAGTTTGGAAAGACATCAAAAGGGTAAGTTTTATTTTTAAAACATATAAAAACTGTGAGATTAGCTTCTAAATTATCGTGTTCTAACTCACTTTAATTGATTCTCTTATTCAGACTTGTTTGAAGTTTGCCATCAGAGCCACAGTGGAAACATAGCCATGGCTTTAAGTACCAGTTCGGCCTATGTGCTACTGCACAAAGTCTTCGCTTGTCTTGAAATACATATATAAGGACTAAAATTCTGATAATAAATATAAAAAAACCCTAGTTAGTGCCATGAAAATACTGAATTCATTAATGAACAATTTTCAAATTATAATTTGAAGTGTATGAGTACAAAGATAGGAAGACTGACGTTTTCTTAAGCTCTTCAGAATTTTCTTTCTGACAGAGGTATCATGAAATCTCTTCTGTTATGATGAACCAGAACAAACATTTTTAAGATTTTGGTACTTCCCGTGGAACAGAAGTTTAACTAGTTCTACTCAGGAGGTGTGAGGATTTAAAATGGGGTTACTTATGATTATGAAAGTCTATGCTAACAAACAGACATCTCAATGTCTAGTTTAAAATCTCTGCCTCCACACTAGAATAAAGTGAGAAAATACAGATGCTGGAAAATGGAATTGTACCACTGAAATTGGAACATCCTGGAAGGAAAAATATTTCTGAAAATATTTAATCTTAAACAGAAATGCTGTTTTCTCAAAATAAAGTAGGCTTCTTGTCTTCTCGGTTTAGAAGGATGTTCACACAGTATTTAGGTGTTGATTGGTAAATGACTTAGAAATTTCTAATAAAACTTGTTAGGAAATTCATATTGGACTCTTGGACTGAAAAACAAAACCAACCAACCAACCAAAAGCAAAAATCTACCAACTAACCAACCAACAAAAAACCACCTACCCAAGCAATTACTTCTAAGCAAAGTATGTAAAATGAATAGTTCTGTTATGGACTAGGTCTAAGTGTGACCTGAACTTTACATTTCTGGATAATATATTTGTCCGCTATCTTCCCTAAAGGATGGAGCATGTCTCCTAATAGGGGAAGATTCATATTACAAAAGGAAATGTGATTTGTGGTGTAATCAACTCAAAGTGAACACAAGATCTGATTCACCTTTCTGCTGCATTTAGGGAAGCACTGAAAGGAATGCAAAAACATAAAGAAAACCCATTTCCTTCCCATATCCTTTTGTCCCTGAAGATTACTACATCATTTTGATGTCTGCTGGAAGTCCAGTGACTTAAATGGACTCAAGTGTTGCCCAGTAAACACCAATACCAATGAGAAAAATAACCAATTATTTCCAAGAACTGGATTGAGCCTTTAGGCATTCACTGGAGAAAAACACTTGTGTTATTCATGAATGATGCTCAAAAGAACACATTGTCATAAGCATTGCTAGCACAGGAAGAACCAGATAGTAAAATGTCTTTATAATTAAAGCAGAATTGGGGAAAAACAATGAAAACAGAAGAAAGATGAGGAAAAGGAGGAGGCAAGAAGATCAGGAGTTAGTGCTTGGAAGTCAGTTTTCCACAGAAGTGCTAGATAATGTTAACACAGAAAAGAAGAGGCAAGTAAATGGAGAGGAGAAAGCAAAACGAAAATAACAGTCCTTAAACAACTTTAAGAAAATATGTGTTTTGCTTCCCTACAGCTTCTGGAATTGTTTGCCACCTCCAAATTCTATGGTACCTTAAACCTCAGCTATAAGCATTAATGTTTAGGAAGATTATAGCTCTCTCTCAAAGACTTGGTTATATAATTACATAACTGCAAATATGCAGTGTTTCTATGCAATGTTCTTTGCACTGTGTATTTGTGGAATTAAAATTTCAGTCTATATTCAGTTCAGGCTTTCAGTCCAAAGCTCTGGAGACAAAATTTACCCTGTGCTGCATCTATATTTGAAGATAGCTAGTGAAAACAGAGTCAAATTTGACAGCATCTAACAAAGTGTATCCATGTTCCCTGTTGCCAGAACTGTGCATTTCCTTGGGAATGCCATACTGGGGAGACAGCAAGGGTGGACAGTCTGGGGACACAGAGGAAAGGGTGCAAAGAACAGCCACTGGAAAAGCCTGCAAACTCATAACTCAGCTGCCAAACCTACCTCCTCTATCATGCCCTTGGGGTTTTGGTAGATGATTAATAATACTCGAAAATTCTAACTAAAGCTGACTATGTAAGACTTCATAAAATTTGCACACTTGGAAAGTATTCACAATTTGTGGAAGGTCAGACCCTTCTAATTATATCTTGTCTTCCAATGTTTCTCAAATTTTCTGTCAAAATGCTTGGAAATTTTTTTTTCCCCTTGTTTGTCTGTTCATCTGTTTAGAGTAGATGATCATCTAGAAAGCATTTTTCGTGTTGTGTATTCTGAACAGCACCCTCCCAAGAAATTGCTTTGAGCTGCGGAAAAGTCATCTATGGGAGCACAGAAATATAAATTGGTGATAAAATTACTGGATTTTTTTATTTACACTAATATTGACTTTTAAGACATATTTTAAGGTGGAAAGAATTTTGTGCATAGATAGGAATTAAAATCAAATATTCTGATAATTATTTTTTAAACTGTAACATACATCTTACTGATCACCACCCCAAATTAATTAATTTTAGATACAGTTAATAGCTGTCCACAGGTCTATGTGCAAATCCACTCAATATTTTAATACCTCAGGTTTTAAGGTCAATAAGGTCTTATTTCATTGGAAAGAGGAGTAAAATTGAATTAAACAACCAGAAATATTTTAAACTTTCAAGTCTAGATAGAATCCAATTTGCAACAGCTTCATCAAATAATTTAGAACCTGTTCAATAATAGAGGTGCTTGGTACAGTTGTAGTGTATTCGGATCTGGCCCAATGTGTGTGATTATCTTGTAGCTGCTCCCTTTTCCAAACTGATGGAGTATCTTGACAATTCCTTTTAGTAATAGGTAACTTGAATTATAAGATCCCATGCCCAACAGTTCTGATTTAAATCTGTTTTAAAAACAAGTTTAGAAAACTTCCACTCCAACAGAACCATGGAGAGACTTAATTGTGTATGTATATACTAAATTAGAATTGTTCAGCCATTAGGAATAGAAGAACATGTGTGTCAGATAACTGCAAATTGTGTAGTGAAACCAGCAAATGCTATAGGACAAAGTCATGTCAACTTTTTAATGAGAGAAACAACCCTGTCAAGCCTCTTTCACCTCCAGGGAAACAGAATGCTAACATAGTACCTGTTCTTCTTATAAATAGTTATCAAGTTTAAATTTCTTCTACCTCAATGAAATCACACTGAGTTCATTATAATCTAATTTCCTGATCCAGAACCACTTAAACTTACTCTTATATTAATGCTGATTCCATGCATATACTTAATTATGTCTACATTTTTCTTTTACGGGAAAATCAAAGGAAGATCTGGCATGTAAGTTGCATATCAAATGCGAATCCAGTACATGACAGTGTATTTGGGTTTTTTTTTACTATATTTTTTCAAACCACAAAATTTTCATAATTACCTAAGTGGAATTTAGTTGTTGCTGAAACCTGGTGGTTCATGCTTTTTCCCATACCCTTTCCTCCACATGCATTATGCTGTGTATATCTGCAAACAGTTTTTCACAGTTATCTAGCTTGCACAAAAATCTCAGCACCTAAATCCTTGATGAATGCATCACTAAACAGATTGAAAAGGAAATGATATGCTGATGTGGATTGCAAAGTCATATGGAATTGCTCTATAGAGGATTTTTTCCTGTGTAGTGAACCCTAGTGAAAATATTGCAATATAGTAAGTTTTCAGGAATGATTTTTCATATAGGCATTCATATAGGCATTATAAAAACAGTTTCCTGGTTCATATCTTTCCCAGATATGCTTTTTCCTCAGTAACAAACATCCTACCTTCAATCCCTGCTGTGATTTTTTTTGCATCTCTTTTTCTGCTAAACATGCATCTGAAAAAAGGGCTGGATTCCAGCCTGGTTTAAGCTATAAGTTTCTAGAGGAACCCCACCAAAAATCAATGGACTTTTTCATCATGTGTCTGGAAGTCAATCTGTTTCTTTTACAACCTCCCTTACAGGTAGATGGAAATGTCCTTATTTCTGGTGGTTTTTTAATATTTTTTTAAAAATATACATCATTTGATTCCGTCTGGTGTAATCTGAAGTAGCTTTGATATAATTATTTGAAATACTGCTGTTGTCCATGTAGTAGCAATATGTACCTTTGCCTTAAAAATCATGGTAAGGTACTTTATGTTAAACTTCATTCTGCCCTGGCCTAAACTGCTACCTCTACCCAGTGTACATGGTTTAAAGGTAGCTCAGGTAGCTCTACACTGTATTGCAGTCACTGCTGTGTAGGTACAACCTGTGACAGGTTTCCTGGTTTTGAACTTGTCATATATGGAGCTGCAGGAGCTGTTAAAATCTCAAGATTTCCAGAACTGTGTTGGATATTTCTCATACATACCATCATGTGGGTGTTTACTTAGCATGACATAGCTTCAAACCATCATTGCCTTTTATCCCCTACGAAGTCTGAAGGAGTTTGACAATGCCTTCCTGATTCAAATGTGAGAAAAGAGAGACTTATCTAACTGTGTTCTCCAAGTCTTTAGCTATATATTAATCACCCCAGTACAGAAGCAACTATGATATTCTAATAATTATACATTACTTTTCCCTACAAAGCAAAGAAATTTGCAGCTACTCATATTAATCCAAGGAGAAATTTCTACAAAGGCAGGTGGTTACAAGATCTGAGTCTGATTTCATACTCATTTTATCCTGTAGTAGCCCAAATGTTTGTTTTAAATGACTTTTCCAAAATTAAATCGAAGACCAGCTAATTAGTTTCTCTATCTTTCCTATGTTATATGTTAATTCTTGCAAATAAAAATCATAATGGGTTAAATGAGATTAAACCTCTGTAAATTTTTGTTCTCTCCCTCTCTTACCATTTGGGATCAGTGGCCAGTTGTGAACCATGTCATGAATCATCCACTCTGCACCTATACTGCCATGGTGCTTGGGGATCTGCCCATGGGGTGAGAACCTCCTTAGGCAGATGTTGCATATTTTTGCCTCTATCCCAAGAGCTTAAATTCAGACACAAATCCTTTCCACTAGCTTACAACTTCTATCAAATTGCACATTTTTAATCTTTAAATACATGTACATATATGCATACCTAAATGCATGCCTGTAAAATGATTTGGTAGCCTTTAGAACACCTTTCTTATGTACAAGTTATATCCTACTTGAAAGCTTCTTGGAAATGCTTAGGTACATTGTGTTATAAAAGTGCACAGTTTTGTCAGGATGCATAAATTTCTGGCTGTGTATTAATTTTGCTGTAAAATGCACTGAGATGATAAGCTTCCAGCAACTCAGTCCAACTCAATTATCTGCATCCTTCCAGGTGAAGACGTCAGGACTTCATGCCATTTTTTGCCATTTCACTATTTTACAGCTCAAATTTTTACATAGAGCCAGAGCAATCTAAAATTTAAAATGTCTGTTAAACTTCCCATCCCTCTGGCAACCAATATGGCAGCTGCTTTACTGGATCAAGAGGAATTTGTCTTCTTGGAGATTAACTTTGGGAAAATGAACCCATCCTTGTACAACAAAACTTGCTTTAAACATGAACCATAATGGCCTAAGTTTTGATTCATTCATATTTGACCCAAGTCATGCAACCCCACATCACTTTCACCTTTGCTTAAAGACTATACTTCTGAAGAGGGAACTTCTTCCTCTGAAAAGCATCTTTGTGCTTTAGCCCTATTTCCCTTGAGGCTGCCTCCAGGAGGCAAAAATAATCTGAGGAGTAGACTTTCCAGCTCTAAATCGAATAACTAGAGAATGAGAGGGCATCTTTTGTGAAGACAACGTTCTTCAAATCTTTTCCTTTGATATTGATTCTGTGCCTTGGGATATGCTGACAGAAGCTGACATATGAAAGGGTGGAATCAATACCAAAATAAACTCTAATGGCCCAAAATTCAGTTCACACTCATTACTTATTCATAAAAATTCTTGAGGATCATAAGTTTTTACCCGCTGCATTAAAAACATAAAGTAAAATCTAACTTATCATGTACATAATGACACATACACAGGATTTTACATGGAGATCTTCTTTTGGAAAAAAGAAAAATGTTACAAAGTGCTGCAGGCATCACCTTTTGGAATTTAAAACATCCTCATGATTTCTGAAGAGACAGAGTGTAAACTTTATAAGGGCAGTGACTCAGGTGATCCACCTTACATTCTACATAGCTTCTGTGCAAACTATACCTTTAGACAGCTTGTGATGTGACAAATGTAACAGGTGCATTTTCTTCTTTGTAACTGCTTTAAAAGGAAATTTGAGAGGGGTATTTTTAGAAGTTTGTTTCCCTGAAAGGTCAGATAATCACCTCCTTCCCTTCTCCACTCTTCCTTTTCTTTGTATATACCATTCTCTAATAGTGAAATATACTCCCATATCCACATAGTATTTCAGTGTCAAATGTAACCGTCCTCACCACACTTCACTGGATGAATAGCTTATCTAAATCTTTGAAAGGTTCGTTCTATAGCAGACATACAGAGAGAAAAAAACACTAGTTGCATGTGGACAGTGAAAAAAAATTCTGAAAGATCCAACTTCTTTTGCATTCAAGTCCCCAAATTATCTCTACTTTAAAAGATATAAAACATAAAGTTTTATTTCTGAACACACTCTCCAGGTTATCAACTAGATAATAATTTTATTGCTAGTAATTCTAATTGGATACTGAAGACTGAGATTCAGGATCCACAATAAGTCATCCAATAAATCTGAGGAGTTGACATAGGAAAATTTTTCATCTAATTTTCACTTCTTTTTATTCATATTTTCTTGACTTTATTGCTGTTTGTGTGTACCACAGAACTCTGTCATAGGAGAAATGCATTGGTACTATTTCTAGAAATCAGATCTCTGAGGTGACTAGACGAAAAAACAGGTTTCATCTATGATAATTACCGGGTTTCATTCAAATATGATTGTAATTTATGGAGTAATATTTTAGCTAGGTGATTAATTGATCAAAGATGTCTCCTAGAAGGGCAAAATAATCAATACAAATCAGCACAAAGGTGCTACAGTCACTACAATACATCATAAATTAATGCTTTTAGACCCCATTTGTCCCAAACATTAGTAATAAATAAACATTAGTTCAAACTTACAGTGTCCCTATAATAAGCCAACCTAACTGAGGAGGATAAATTTGAACCTGACTTTCAGCTGTTCACCCTGTCAAAATTCATGATCCCAAGTAGCAGTTTATTACATTCTAATGCTAATTTTATTACACTTATTCCTTTGAAAGGTATTGAGATTTCAGTGGTAACAACAGCCCAGTAAGCCTGTCACTGCAGCTGTTCTTGTCATGCATAGTCACAGCATTTACACATTGGTACCTTTAGGCAAGTATCTGAGTGCACTTAACAGCATTTCCTAATGCACTTAGGTTTGTAAGACAACGCAGGAATTTCAAGAATCATCATAAAGAGTGCTTCAAAGAGGTACAGGAAGCTTGATTGTTACTTTAGGAAATTATGAACCCTTCAGAATATACAGGTCATGAGAAATTATTCAAGGATAGCAAAAGTCTTTAAAAGCCTGGTTATACTACATAATACTAATCAATTAGTTCTTAACAAGCACAGTACAAAGCCCAGCTCAACCCTGGCAGGTGGCAAAGGTGGTAGGAAAGGATGAGTTTTGCTGAAGGGCCCTTCTGGCATACAGGGTCAGGTAGAAAAACCTCCAAAAAATGTGGGAAAGGGAGAAGAGGTTATGTGGGCACCTTAGGCGAGATAGAAACAAGACAAACTGATCAGACATGAGTGTCAGAGAAATAGTATGGACACAAAGGAAAAAAAAGCTCATTGGTGGAAGGACTTAATGAGATAGTAAAGTAGTTGATTTGGCAGCTAATTTTCAGAAGGCTAGAAGTAAAGTAATAATGACTCAAGGAAGAAGGGGAAGAATTATGTTCATAATAGTCAAGAAGGAAAATAATAATGATCCTAGAAAGATTTTCTGTGGGGTGGTCAGATAGGGACAGGAAAATACAGAGATTGTCTCACATGTTACATCCAGAGTAAGACCAAAAAGGTGACAAGCTTAGCGGATGGGGGAAAGGCTGTGGATATTGTCTACCTAGACTTTAGTAAAGCCTTTGACACCATTGTGCACAGCATTCTCCTGAACAAAACCGGCGGCTCATGGCTTAGATGGGCATACTCTTCACTGGGCAAAAAACTGGCTGGATGGCCGAGCCCACAGGGTTGTGGTGAATGGAGATAAATCCAGTTGGTGGCTGGTTACAAGTGGTGTTCTCCAGGGCTCAGTAATAGGGCCAGTTCTGTTTAATATCTTTATCAAGGATCCAGATGAGGTGAGTGAGTACACTCTCAGTAAGTTTGCAGATGACACCAAGTTGGGAGGGAGGGTCGATCTGCTCAAGGGTAGGAAGGCTC
>JANZLQ010000031.1:18114038-18132504 GCA_026212715.1 Elanus axillaris | reverse complement strand
TAGCTAACTGAAACATACCTTCCTGATACAAGGGATCACTAGACCCATGCCCTTTGTCTGCAAGCCAATCCCCAACAGGCAGCTTTCACTATTTCCCTTAGCATTTTGAAAAAAACACTTGACCAAAAAAAAAAAAAAAAGCAAGGCTGTTAACACCTTGACCTGCTCAGCAGTTGTTTGCCCTCCTTAAAGTCAGGATGCAATATGAGCTATCAGAAGATCACACTCTTCTCCTATTATCCTTTTACTGATGCAAGAAATGTGCCAAATGCTGCATTCCAGAGTTGTCATCCAAAGTGAGACAAGGTCTTTAATACATGACATCTAGCTTCTTGCCTCTTTTCCTATGCTCTCTGAATAGCAGATGGACCTCAATGCCAGAAGTATGTCTAGGGCACTAGATCAAGAAACACCCCCTTAGAGGTTATGCATTGGTTAGCACATGCCCTCCAAAACTGAAGCTGAAGAAGCCTCCTGTGGAGCAGAGGGAAATATTATTTGTAGTTCTAGACCTGAGCATTAATCACAACAAGGTCAGACACACAAGCAAAACTTATACATTTAAATGATTCAAAGCTATCAAACTGAGCTTGTAACACTATGTTTTTACTATGGTTATCCATGATTTCCCTCATATAGTTTGTCACACTTGCAGGCTTGTTTTATCTTTGACTACAAGTCTTTGCTAGCAGTAATGGGTTTTCCCCATGTGATTGTAAGGCATTTCCCACCAAGAATTTCTAATGCTGACTGGGCAGGTGGGTCACCACCTGTAAATTTGCTTTGTATAGCACAACAGGATGTAGGAAATGAGAAACGAAGCAGCAACAATCCTCAGTAAAGGTCATTTGAAAGCTCATAAAAGAATTCCAAGTAAAATTTTTGTTTTAAAAATTCAGGTTTTGGTAGAACAATTTCTTCTCACTGAATATTCCCTCAATTCAGGTGAAAACAGAAGAACATTTTTTCCCCAAATGACCATTAAAATAGCAATCACTGACTAAAAACAAGCACAGACGGAACTGTTTGTAGTGGCTGCAGCCAACCCTCCTTGCATTTTAACATGCATGAACAAAGTACATACCTCATGCACTTGTGAACATTAAAGAAAGGGAGTATCAAAAAAACCCAATTAATGCTGTTTGGTAACTTGGAAATATAGAATCTTACAAACATTACCATCTATCAATACTGTACATTTTGCTTGAATATTGTGAATAATAAATGCACTAATGTGTTACCAGAATTAGTTTTCAGTCTGCAGGAAAAAGATCATGTTGGGTGCTGAAGGACTGAGTGATTGAGGGGATCAGGAACCACAAAAAGCAGCCAGAACCAGTCCATTTGAATATTCTGAACATCAGATAAGGTGGATAAATGGTCTTAACATAGTTCTCAAGGTGCAGGAGCCCACACCCTAAAACGGTTACCATTAATTGATACTTTTACTGGTATTCTCAGCAGAAAGGTCATGCAATAGGAGTATTACCAGATCTGAAGCACATCACAGAGGCCTCAAGCTTATACAGATCCTGCCTTTGCTGTGCCCTGACTGAGCTAAAGATTTTATTCTCAGAGGTTGTTAATTTGGAACTTTCTGTGAGCACTAAAACTTAAAAATATTTGCTTTTGTCTTCTACCTATAAATCTAAATATAGAAATTTAGAAGGGAAAAAAATCATTAAAATTTACTGTTGGCTTCTACTGTTAAAGGAGAGTATAACCAACAGAGAGTGGAAGGAGGATGAGTAATCCTGGCACCTCTTCTATATTTCAACTCCCTACATCCTTTCCTGTTTGCTTAGCTGTCGCATAAAATTAGGAATTTACGTTTTCAAAGGTACATACCAACAGTATATATACAGCACAGTATACACCAACTATTGAATTGTGTGAGCAACATAAACAAAGGGCCAGATTCTTCTCTGGTGCCCCTGAATGCAACCTGACATGCTCTCAGAAATCTGAATCCCACCCAACATCAGATTTCAAATCACAGAAGCATCAGTCCTTTTGACATTAATTTAGGACAAGATTATTTTGTTATTCTAAATATTTCCCCCCAAAAGGGAAGCCTGATGCCTGCAGGAACTGGATATGGATTTCAGGATCCCTCCTCCTGTCCCTGTGGGAGGCTGCCACCTGCGTACACATGCATGTTCATGTACTCTCCATGTGGGCAGCAGCTCCCACCCACGGAGCAGCCTCCCTTCATACAACCACCCACCCTTCATCTTCCCTTCTACGGCTGCCATCCTGGTGAAGGGGAGCCCACCAGACCTGGGGGAGGGGACAGGCACCGTTCAGTCTGGCTGCTGCGCTGGGCACAGGGAGGGAAAAGAAATGGCAAGATAAAGGATGCTTTTCTGTTTGGGATGGAAGATAAGAGACTGCTAGGAAGTAGAAGAGGCTGAGGACAAAGACTACCGCTGAGCTGAGCGCGTACAGCTCAGCCCAGCCCAGGCTTCCCACCAGCAGTGGCAGCAGTAGCAGCAAGAAGCCCGACCTGTGCCTGTACAGCCAGACACTTTTTATACAAGTATTGCAAAGCTATATTAGCCTATTTGCCCTCTGGACCTACTGAACAGTACATCTGTCCATGCATTCACAGAAAGTCAAGTCCTCTAGAAGGAGAACGCTGTTGCATTTGGCCTTTCCTACCACTGAAAAGACATGTGGCCTGCTGAAAAGGCTGCTCTGCCCTCCTCCCTAGGCAAGGACAGTACCTGAAGCCAGTACCTCCAGAAATGTTTGAGACACAGATCAGACATGAGGAGCATTCAAGAAAAAGCTTAGACAGTAGTTTTCATACCCCATCGTTTAGGTTCTCCTGTATAAAATAGATATTGAAGTCAAATGTGATAAACAGTATTGTGACATAGGTATTGAAAGATACTTTCTTGCTTTCTTGCAAAAAGGGAACAGGTAGTAACTTATACTGCATGAGGTTGTTTATTAGCTTTGAATGGTCACACAAATTGTTTATAACTGACCTTCAGATGCCATCATTAAAAATTTCAGAGGACAATGCTTGAAAAAGTCAGTAATCTTAAAAAGATAGTTAAAGTGTTCTATATGCTATCTACTGATTATTATTTTCCAAACTTGGGAGGCATTAAAATGTTAATTAATCTTAGAAAGGTTTTATATGTAAATGAGCATTTTTCAATCCATTTCTTCTGATGTCTTACAAACAAGTAAGAGTAGAAGCTGACGAATTGAAACTAGCACTTCCACCAAACAAGCAGTTCCTTCTCCCTCTGTCCATTGCCAATTTATTGACAACTTTCATTTTACTTTTTCTATTTTATTTTTTGCTAAATTACTTCCGGTTCATGACACAGCCATCAAAAGTTTCTGCTACTGCACAGAAATGGAGAAGGGACATGTATTGCTGTTTAAATGTCAGTGACACATTGACAGCACATAGCACTCCAGCCTTACAATCAAATACTAGCTCGATTAAAGAGACCAATATCCAGGTACC
Source organism: Elanus axillaris (assembly GCA_026212715.1). NCBI lineage: Eukaryota > Metazoa > Chordata > Aves > Accipitriformes > Accipitridae > Elanus > Elanus axillaris. The sequence goes on along the minus strand of JANZLQ010000031.1, from coordinate 18,129,017 downwards.
ATATCTACAGTGAGCTTTATTGGTATCATCCCCCCCTCTCCCCTCTGCTTCCTAAAAAATACTACTTTAAGATACAGTGAGTTAGGATGGAGCCAGAATAAAAACTCTTCAGTCCAGGAAGAAGCAATAAGCAACAGCGTGACAGAAGCATTGCTTTAGCTTAAATACCTCCAGCTTCCTTAATGCATATCGTGAAGATTTCTTCCTGTAGCCTTCAACAGCCAGAATCATGGAGTGACTTACTACTTTTTGTAGTCAGCCTTAAGCCTATGCTGTCAAGTTTTATACACTGAAAATTAAATTTTCTAGTTTTTTGTTTGTTTGCTTTTGTTGTTGTTGGCTTTTTTTTTCTTTCCTTTTTTTATATTGGGAAGCACACATAATGGTTTCATAATAAAAAGTCTGCAGTTTAATACACATCAGCATCATTTTTCAGAAGGGATATGCATATGTCTGCAAGTGAAACTGTGTCCTATAGATCGATTACAGCTTCAGTCTGCTTTGGTTTAGGATAATAATCATAACTGCTATAACTACAAGGACAAGAATTGTTCTGTTAAAATAAATGCACTCTATTATGAATGCCAGTGTCACACCAGCAAGGTCTGCATAAAATACAAAACTGCTGACAAGAAGGGTTAAGCAACCAAAATATATCAACGCTAAGTCTCAACATAATTGTTTAAATGTCAGCTGAACCTTAGAGGACTACCTTGCCAAATCTTAAAACTAAATATGATTAATAGAAAAAAGTTAAATATCAATCTCTAGACACAGCATAATGTTTTAAAAGGCCAGTTTTAGAGATAATTAACTAAGGATCTATTTGAGAAAGGTTACAAGACTCAAGTAGCACAGTCAACATTTTGAATGTTATTAATGCTAAGATTTTAAGCTATTTAAACATTTAGATCTCATTTAAATACCCTCTCTTATATGTGATTTGCCATATTAACAAGGTCACTTGACAACAATTTTACACAACTGATGTAAATTACATGTCAATGGCAGATGAAACTACTTCCAACTATGTGATTAAAGCCAAAAACGAATAGAAAGCAAGCCTCCCCAAATACATCAGAAGCCAAAGCTTGATATTCTCAAGTTATCCCTGAATGCTGTAACAGTGTCTCAGAATCCTAAACAGGTATTTGCTAATAGCTGAGTACGATTTGTAACTGAGCCTGTCAGCATACCTGCACAGACATGAACACATATGTACATACCCGTAAAATAATGTTTAAAGCATTATCAGCTTACAATGTTAATTACTTGAAAATCACATTTGTGCAATCTGAATTTAGTCCTCATGCTTATGATACTCTCTTTAATAGTATGATCACAAGCATTAAAAGCTAACAAGTCGCCTACCTCCTCATTCAATGCATAGCTTGGGTGGAAATCATTTATGAAAAGCTTTTCAATTTTTTATTTCTCTTTATTTTCTATGTGTAGTTCCAGGTATTATTAGTGGCACACTGTTCTAAAACCAGAAATGGCATTCACACATTTCTACTGTGTGATGGCTTCCAAAATACCAATTTATTTTCCCAACCTTTCACCCCTATAAAATGATAGGGATGTATTTGGTATTATATACATTTTAAAGAAGGGTTACCGGATCACAGGGAGTTTAAGGTCATAAGTATCAAATGATTTTGCATGTCAAGTTTGAGAGGTAGCTAGAAACTGATTTTTCAGCATTCCTAGCATTAGAGAGCACTGTTCATGTTTAAAGTATGGCTTTATTGACTACGATTGTATCTCTGATTTGTAAACACTTCTGCACATAAAACACCAGAGAAATGAAAAATCTTGTAAGCAAGTGAGAAAAGTTGGGTTGAATTGATTTGATATCATAAAATAACATTTCATGTCATAGATAGGAACAAACTCCAGTTTCCCAAGGCAAGATCCAGCTGCGTTCATAGTGAGACCTTCCTTTTCTTACTGCAATCTCTTGCCTCATTTGAAATTCCCTAGCGACAATGCATAATAGGTCCCAGTATGAGTAATGGCCTTCTTGCCCTGATTAACACAGAGAACAGTTCCACCTTGAGTACTGGCTGGGATGAGATCCTGAGAAAAAAGCTGGATGTGATCATTGACTTTTGTCTGAATCATCATACCTAAGCAAAAGATGTAAGTCAACAATCTGGCCCTCCAAAAGAACTCAGCTGGCTTGCAGCCTTGCCCTTGCCACCTCAGATATACACAGATTTCTTGCTCTTCTCATAAACCCTGCGGTCCTTCCCCTTCTCCAGCGTTACCAGTAGAAGGTGCAACCTAGACCTGAAAAGACTAGCAAGCATTAGGCAGTTCAGATCACTGGACAATTTGTGTAAAACAAAGTGGTTTTAAAGAGACTACATATTGTGTATGTTATAGCTGACACTATGAAACAGCATTCAGAGAAAAAAAAAGTGTGGAAGAGAAACAAATGTAGGGAAGCTTTACCAGTACTTTGGGGAATATCAAGAGAAGTGGTTCAAGTCATCACTCCGTTATATTAACAGAACTTAAGAAAGCAAATAGCTGCCCCTCCAAAATGGCCAGAATCATCAAAAACATGAGGGTCAAGAGAAAAAAATGAGGGAAGGGAAGATAAAGACTAGCAGTCTATATCAGAGATTTCACTCTGAAAATTGTAATGTCCCTAGAACCTTACAGTCAAACAAAAGTGCTGAAAAATTATGTAGAACAGGTACCATACAGTTGCACATCTCAAAAAGTCAGTAAGACAGACCTTATCAATACATCATGGTAAATATACAGGAAATGTGTGGTCTGAATTAAAACTCTTGACATGGTGCCTGGTGCAGAGTAAATGATGATGAATGGTGCTTAAATAAAAATAAAATAAAATTGCAAATGTAAGCTAGCCGGCATGTTCTTTATAGGAAAAAAATATCCTTCTATGATCTTCTCTTTTTGCAAATCACAGTAAAACAAGTGCAGAGTAGTTGAACCATGAAACTTTCCCTTGATTAATCAATAAGAGAAACAGCTTTCTTAAATATAACCTGTATTCCTACAATTGCTTAGTCAGAGCTTCTAATCAGACAATGAGCTTAGTTTAAACAAACTGTAGAGTCCTCAATTTTATTTTTTTTTAATTGGATTGCAGGGAGCTAGTAGAAAAAATGCTCTAAGCCAGAATGAGAAAGTTCTTATTTTTAGGTTCCGTTACTTTTCAGAGATATAAGTAAAATTTCTCTAATTCATTTTGTTCCTTTGGTTGCCTGCCATGCAAGCATAAAGAATTATCAAGGTAAGACAGAAAGGTTGACATTCACCCGAATATAAAGCACAGCTGCTTTTCAAGTAAATCATCAAAACAGGATGTGTAATCCCTGTTCTGGTCACCTGCAAAAGGGTGAACCCAAGGCGTTTCATAACACTAAATGCACTAAAATGCACCAGTTTATCTGATATAATACCAGAAAAAAAAAAAAAAAAAGCAGGCTTCTAGCTTAACTCTCTCTGTATATACTGCAGGAGGCAAGAAAACCAAGATTTGAAAATGGGAGGGATATCCAAGAGGAAAATGAACAGGGAAGAAAGAAGGATGATGTATTTGAATACCAGTATAATATTTTTTAATCATCTTAGAAGCTACATCTAAGCAAAGCACAAGCCTTTCTGCAACGTGATCCAATATTGCACTCACTGTTGCTTTCACTTGAGTCTATGAAGTTAAAACTATTGCTTTATTTATTAGCAGTGGTGGATCTTTTCCTGCAGAGTGTAGTCTCAGAACAAGAGTTGAAAAAAAAAATCACTTAAGGTGTCTTCACTGCTTACCACTGAGCATCTAATTCTTTTAGGTGATAGTAGAAATGATATTCTGGCTTTTGCCTACAAAACCATCCAAATTTCACTGGGTTTGACCAGGCAGCCTTGAATACGCAGTGTGATACATCATCAAGGAGTAACTATGATGAACCAAAGTATTTGCATTTTCAAGTAACCAGATTCTTTTGCTCCTTCTGTGTAGTAAGATGTTTCCAAAAGTCACATTGTGCTGATTTATGCCTAAATACAAAAAATTCCCAAGTGGTTGGTCACTGTCCAAGAGAATATGCAAACTAGAAAACTATACCCAGTATCACCAAACCAGAGATTTTCAAGACATTCACTTAATCTTCACTCCTTTGCTCAGCAAAGGAACTACAATGGAAAAATGGGCCTTACCTATAGCCACTTAGGGATCTCCATATATCTTCCAAATCTTACCTCCCTCTATCTGCTAGGAGGCAGAACGATGCCTGAAATGCCAGAGGACCAGTTGGTATCTGTGATCTTTTTCCTTCTTCCCCAAACCTGGGTAACTTTTCTTTTAGGGATACGGCCTTAGTTTTGTTCACCATCTAGGAGAATGAATTAAGAGGGAGGAAAATACTCATGACTACTATTTAAAGGTAGAAAAGAGAGTGAGAAATACTCTCGCCATTCTACTGCAAGTTTGCTATCTCTGGGCACTTTGCCAGTGTGCAGGACTACACTTATATGTGACATAGCCTTGTGTTTCAAACAGATTAGTAGCCAGAATCAAAGCATCTGGTGTTGGCTTTGCAGAACCACTCTTCATAATTAGTTTAATATTTTATACCAGCACATATTTCATGTGTCTTAGCCTACTAATCTGCCATTATACTCTGTGATGTTACTGATCTGTGTTCTTCATTCAACCATTCACTGTGACTGAAGGACATCAGTTTTATTGGTTAGTGTCCACAGCCTCTACTTTATGGAGATGGAGGAATGTAGACTGACCATGTGACATAATAAATTCATAGGGATTAGTGGTGATGTATATCATTTTCATGCTTGTGAGAGCACTGACACTGTGGTATTAGTCATTGATAATGATCCATCTTTCCAGCATCTGAAACTCTTTTCTGTGGAATATTTCTCTACATCAGCTTTTCCAGCTAACTAGAACAACTGTTTTCCTTTTTTCTGGTTTTCACCTTTTATTTTCAAACTTGCAAACACTTTGGAGACTGCTGAACAGATCTGTCCTTGGCCAGCAGCTTCAGCATATTGACCAATATTCCTTTGGCTTCATGTCTGCCTGCATCACAGCTTTCATTTTACACTTGATGTGCTATGAGTCTCCCTCTGCATATGAGACCATGTGGGGTTTGATGATAGCACTTTACCAATTACTGCTCACAGCTGCAGATCTTTCCCAATGGCATTTTCTTGATGCATAGCATTTTATGCTCTTTTTCAGGGCATGCCTTACACTGATTGTGTTGCAAACATGTTATTGGAAGAACTAACTGGCATGACATCCCAATTTTGGCTAAAATTTCTGCAGACCTTTGCCAGTTGCATGCCTTTATTTATAGCAATAGGGATATGTGTCCTAAAGGTCAAGAATAGGTATGAGAAAGACAGGAATGATCTGTGAGCAATACCTATATGATTAACTGGAATTGCCAGTACTACCTTTACAGTGAAACATTATTGAAAGGGGCAGAAGAGCCTCAGCTCTTCAGAATTTACCAGTCTGCTATTTTTACACTGGTCTGCAAGGATTCTCCGAAGCCACTAGATGAAGTGTATGGGGGAATGTCAGGAGCTGGCCTTGATTGATTTCTGCTGAAGAATTCAAAGTATTTAAGGATCTCGAGGGCTGATCTTCGGAGCTTGTGAAGCTTTGCTCCAGTTTCTTTGCCTCACAACTGGATTGCACAGATATTTTGGCTCCCTGCTTCTGAGCAGATTTATGTTAGCTGTTTCCAGCCATTGCTTTAGAGTATAGCTGGAGGTTTAACAAAAGGGACATAACATATGTTGTCCCTGGCTTACTAGCCTACCTGTGAACAAGGAAGGCAAAGCTATAACATGGTATCTGTTTTTTCTCCTTCCAATAGTCAGATGTCTTTATACATTTACATCTGCAAAGCCCATGTTTTCTCCACCAGAGCAACATTAATTCTGTCTATGTCTCAAAGCACGTTGTAGAGGCATGTATAGAAGAGCTCTCTGAATATGCATGGTGCAAAAGCACAGATGAAACACATATGAATGGTTTGAATTTTCATAATGAAGCAGTAAGAGTGCAAGTTGTGATGTAATGCATAAATTCACAAAGAAGAAAAGCCATTGTTAGATAAAATATGGATATGCAGAAATAAAATTGACAAGAAGTTTTATTCTGTCAGAGAAGACCATTGACGGATTATGTTATGGAAGAAAATGCTTTCCTAATGCAGTTAATGTAGCATTATCTCAGATGTATCTAAATTGCTTTCATTATTCTACACCACCCAGCCTGAATGCTCCTATTTTGCTGTATTCTTCTTGTCTGTTTGGGTTGTTTTTAAATGGCAGTCTGAGAGACCAAAAAATACAAATGAAATTTTTAAACACATGTAGATGTTATATAAGCAGATGCCTCAGTCTTCTCTTGCTAACAAATAAGAATATTTTTATATCAGTTGGATTTGAAGAATCATTTAGGTAGTTATTTGCAGTCCATTCAAGGTAGCTGGTGGTACTTATTGTTCAGTATCCGAGTATTTCTAAGTCTAAGATGTGTATTTTATAGTATCAAAGGAATTAATGAACTTCTATGAATCCGCCTTTAAGTACATTACACAAGTTCAAGTACATATAACCTATAGTGGAATAAAAATTTTCTGTCCCATTTTGTTTCAACTCCACTGCTTCCTTTTTCACTTTCATAGTAATTTTGTTTCAGCTGAAGCTATAGCGTTCAAATCTACTGCAGGAGGTGGTACAAAAGCTCTAAGAGACATAGGGCAGAAAGAATAAGTTATAGCTCAGAAAACAAGTAGCAGCATCAGCGCTTCAGCCTCTTGATACTGAATGGCTGAGGAGTCTGTTCAGGCGTCATATTGCAAAACCTATCTTCTTGCAAGCACTTTTAACCTCTAATAATAAATCTGCTCTGGGTCTGGAGCAATGGAAGAACACACTAAAAATCCAATAGTTTCAGACAGAATGTAAAATTGGGTCTTTACAAACACTCATAGCCAATATTTTGCAAGTGTGATTCCACACACTCTTACCTTTTCATAGTCCAGCTCCAGAGAGGCACAGAATACTTCTGTAAGCGAGCCACTGGCTGAAAGGGAGTTATTGGTGGTAGAAGTTCTTCTTTTCCCTGTCTGCCCAGCTGCTTCACATGCAGCTCTGGGAGCTGGAAATCAAGGCTGAAAATTGCTCAGTGTCCATGTTCGTGAAACAAAGACACTCTGCTAGTACTTCTTCATAGAGGCAAACTAGGAAAGAGGCAGCAAGAGACATAGCAGTAGACTGCTGCTAAGCTGCTGCTTCCTGTTAGGTTTTAAATTCCTCTTAGCATCTAAGCCCTACTGCTACTACTACTGCTACTCTGACATACTACCTTGAAGGCTGTCTCTTGCTACAGCATGCCTGACAATATATAGCACTGGCTCAGTCATTTACTTATCAGTGTCAAAATTGGGCCTGTTTCCCACATGTTAAGTGGAGTTTCTTTACCTGTGTTACAGAGGAAATCTTGATTTAGTTGAAAAAGGAAAAAAAACAAAATCACTCGTGTATTTATTTAGAGATAGAAACAAATAGTGACCAATTCCTGTATACTAGCATATTCTAAATGTTTCCAATCTTGGTGTGTGTGACGGTCTGACAATTACAGTCAATGTCTCAAACATTCGTTAAAGAACTTTGGTGGAGAAAACGGCCTCTGTAAAAATGCTGGAGTTTTGTGAACAGGACAATGTGGCTGGAGGAGGGGGCCCCACGGAGGGTGGGAACACACTTCTCCAAAGCCACAGTTCCTTATCTTGAGTGACTAGGAGAAGGAGCACAGCATGTGCACCTGAGGAGGGGGCCCCATGGAGGATGGGACTGTGCTTCTATCTTAAGCAGTCATGCTAGCAGGGAAAGAGAGGCAACTCCGCAATGAACACCCCCCAAAAGCTCACCGACCGATTCCAGTGAATCCCGGGAACATGAACTGCGCATGTCGAGACCACTGACTAGCACACTATAAAAGAGGGAAGAACAAGTTCTCGGCGCGCGCCCTCCAGAACTGGATCTCTATGCTGGCTGGACCAACACTGGACCCAGGACTGGTGAAACTCTTTTCTTCTCTTTCTTTCTTCTTCCTTTCTCTCACTCTCTCTCTCCCCCCTCTTTTTCTTCTCTCTTTTCCACAGTCCGTACACCTCACCCTTTTAAACATAAACCATTGACCAAGTCTGAGACTAAGGGCGGATCTAGCCACCCCTGAGCTCCTCTTTGAGAAGGAGTCCAGAAAGCAAGGGGGTCTGCTCTGAACCTCGTGACTCAACAGGAAGGCACTCCTTCTGACACAGTTTCATGCTCCTTTTTCTGCTCCATTTTCTACACCTCCCTTCTCTTTTCAAACAGCGGCTTAATGACATACTGCAAGGTTCATATTGATAAATTCACTTGTACTTGGGCAAGGTTAGTTAGGTTGAATAAAAGTTGATTGTTGTTTGAATTCCCCTGGTGTCGTTTCACCTTCATTCCAACAAAGGAAATCCACAAACCTGACTCGCTCCAAATTTGGGAAGTGACATACCCATCTTTGCTTTTTTTCAATGATGCAAACACATGCACTACAAAATATTATAAGCCATGTTTTCTCACAAGCGATGGAATTTCTAAACAAATCAATTTTCTAAATAGACCCTTACTAATCAAGACCCAGATCCCAACTATTTCTGGCCAGTTGTACTCAATCCAGTAGAAACAGGGATCACAACAATGTCAAGAAGTTATGTCTAGCTCTTTATGGACAGAGTAGCTCAGGTCTGGAAACCACATGGATGAATTTGAGCAGTGCTGTTGCTATGCTCGTAGGCCTTGCCAAGGGGCCCCAGTGATCTAAGAACCATTGCTGTTGTCTTTACGTATGGTGCACAGATTAGACTAGTGCCTTATTCTAGGCTTCATTTGTGCAGGACCATCTCTGCATGTGCGCTCAGCTGTGCATACTTAGCCTGCCTGTCCAGCTGTCACCAACATACACAGGACATTTATTTGGAACTCATGGCTTCTGAGTACCAAGTGGACTTTAAGAAAAGGCATATATTCATGGGAGATTTGGTAGAGGAAAGCTAAGAGGTAGCTTAAGAAGACTGTATAATGATTTCAATCCAACCGAAAGTCAAAAAGTGTCTGCATCACAAAAATGTCACTGCAACTGGCCTAAGTAGATATCTGAGAAAGCGCCAAGTCTTAAAAGGAAAAAGATTCACTTGGCAGAAAGCTAGGCAAAGATGACTCAGGGAAGCTTGTTCTGCTGCTGAGTGCAACTTCCCTGTTCAAAGGAGAAAGGAATTCCAGATCTGCCTGTTTCATCTTTCTATAATAAGTCATTCATTTTAAAATTAAATGGCAACATCTAGACAGAAGGGAATGATGTAACTGAATACTAGCAATGCTTTTGTTGTATTTACTATCCTCTGAAGCATTCAAGTGGGAACCAAGTCAAAACCATCATCTTTCCAATGAAAAGGCAAAGCTTCATGCTGAGATTATGTCCTTTTCATGCTGAGATATGTCCTTTTCTAAATAGTACAATATAGAGTTATTCCCACCTTTTGGTCAAAGTCATCAAGGCCATATTGCGCATTATAGCTGTGGCTGTAGCGTGTGTTTTCACAGTCATATTCTACCTCCGGCTTCACTGGATTACGGCAAAGCGTGCACACCCATTCTCCCCTGCCAAACAAGAAACCAAAAACTTGTTAGGAACCTTGTCAAATAACAATTCTCATGAATCACTGTATTTGGAAACAAGTCTCATCCTTAACTAGTATTACAATAGCAGGCAATCTGAAGCCCATTGTACTAGAGGGTGTTCAAGAGATTCAAATCTGTTTAGAAGTGTAATAATTTCAAGATTCTACTCATTGCACTTTTTCTGTCACAGAAAAAAAGACAAAATAGTAAGTGTTTGAAATCATGTACCAGCAGTGTGTGCACCTGCATTGGTTCAAGTGCTGTTTTTTTTTAAAAAAAAGTAAGGAAATATAGCCAATAGTTGGATCATAAGACAAAAACAGATCCATTTGATAATTGATATATTTATTATTAATTGATAAGATAATTGACATATTTCTCTAAGAAATCAACATTATCAGAAAAGGTCGTAATGTGTGCTAGTACACAGGCCCCCAAACCAAACAGACATAATTTTGCATGGGCATAAGTTTCCTTCCTAGTAGATCCATTTTCAGAAACCTCTTGAAGAATTTCATGAAGGCAGTGATGCAACTTCTGCAACACCAGGGCCTGAATAATTATAGATGAAGGTATATTAAAGAACTATGATTACAGAACTTTATCTAAGGAAATTAATTTACTTCATTATATTTTAACTTTGCCTAGGAAGTTTATTTTAAAAGGAAAACCTGTTTTTTGCAGTGTTTTGAAACTAGGGGTTTAATAATGACTTAGCTAGAGAAAAGATTAAAAAGCCAAGATACAGAAATTCCTGCTTTTTTAACAGGAAGAACAAACCAGAATCCCTAAACTAATATCTGACAACGTATTTTTCTCAACTGAGACAGTTATTTGGGCTTGACACAAACAAAGTAGCCTCTGGTCCCACCTGATAATGATTTGTAACAGAATTTAGAATTATACACCATCAGTAATGCACATTATTCAGCCTCAGTTTTGAAGTTTGGTATGTTGACACGTACCTAATTCTGGTGCTTGTCACGTACAATTAATCTGTGACAATTTGCTAGAGAAGGTATGTTTTAAGGAAACCAATGTCCTAAACATTTCCACAAAAGCCCCAATAATCCTAAATTTCCCATAAAACTGGGTAGAACACTGAATAGGAACTCACTGATTGCCCTTTCTTTGTGCTAGTCACTGTTCTTGCAGAGAAGAGCAAGAGGGTGGTCTACACCACAGCTGTTACTTGAGAGTTAGGATATTTTTCTTCTCCAGTAATTCGTAAGAATGTTTTTAAAGCTCAGGTCTGCCACCTCCTTTGTTGTACTGGCCAGCTAACTGCAGAAAGGGCATACATGACTAAAAAACAGTTCTTGTTAATAATTCATCTAGTTCCTAGTGCATGAGACAATTCTTCCCCTTGCAAGAAAAGTAAGAAAAAAGGCAAGTGACAGTTGCAGTCCTTGCCCTTGTGTAAGGTTGACACATACATCCCCAAGGATATATTCTGCACCAAGGCAGTGTGCAGAAACTGAGCATATTAGCGAAATGTCATACATACACTGGAAAGCTGAGCAGGGCTGGAACATGACAGGAGAGATGGAAGACCTTGGGGCAGTGATCACAGCACAACAGTTCTCCTCCATTAAGACACACAGCACAGAAATCCTCATTTTCAATTGAATTGACTTCCTGAGTAATTGGAGGTTTTTTCACGGTGGAGATGCCATTGCTGAGCTTCTGATCAACAGACAGATTATCTACAGGAGGTGATTGTGTCTGTCCTGCAGCCTGGGATATAAGAAGTTTTCTGTCCTCTGAGTTCTCCTCTTTGGATTTCAGTCCTTCAGGTGGACCATCTTTATTTATCTTGAAGGAAGAAAAATCTGGGATCACACAACCATCATTTTCATATATAAGCATACAGCAGCAGTAGTCATCTGCAGACAAAATGGTTTCTCTGCAGTGTACTCTACTGGAGAGGGCACTGGAGTCCAGCAGGCCCATGCTCAGCTCAACACCTGCCACTGGCTGGCCAAGTCACCTTGGTCAAGTCATTTCCTCCACATACCACAATGTAATAGCACTGTGAGAAAGCTGTATAGATTTTAAATCACAGATGATAGAAACAGGATACTTTACAATCTTATTTGCAAATTTTACAGTGAACAGCTAAAAAAAAGAAAAAGAGTGCAGTTTTTTATTCCCACCAGAAATTCCCATTTCCTTCTATAGAAAGTTCACACTGAAGACTCCAATGAAGCAATAGAATGAAAAGCTTTTAAAAATTTATTACACTGTGATTTCTAGAATCGGTTCCTATCACTCAAATATGCATTTGGTCAGTTTTAAGCTATTTATACTATCTTTGTAACTAGACAGATGAGCCAGGTTGTTTGCTAGATTACAAAAACACTAAAGCTATCCAATCCCAGAGACAGACTTCTCAGAAATGGAAGTATCAGGGAGCTACACAGCAAACTAAAAGCTGCATTCTCTATTACTTCAACCCATCAAAGAAGTTTCCAAGGGTGAAATGAATCAACAGACTTGTTTAGTGTATAATAACTTTCATAAACTGTGGGTACAAGCCAGTGGAATAAAGAGGACAAAGTAGGTAAAGCCTCAAGGAAATTCCACTCACCTTTATAGACATACTGGAAGACTGGGTCCCACATTCAGTTATCAGGAGGAAATTGCCCTCCTGCTCATTGTCCTGTGGTTGGAGCTTAAACACCGGGAGCTCCCCTGCTTCTGATGTACATATTTTCAGACGTTCCAGTCGCACATAGGGGATCTTCTGCTCCTTAGGGCCAGCTCTACAATCAAAATGACAGATGCTTAAATTCAGTCATATACCACAAAATTCTCCTCCCTACTGAGTTTCAGCATTTTTCTTGCACTACTGTTTGTGCTCCTTTTCCTTTGTAACTGTGACTCTGCTGGCTAAATGCTGAAAATCTGGATGGTTTTTTACATACTGATTCTTTAAGAAACGCAAGTGCAATCACTTTGAATTAGTCATACATGTAAATGCGTTACTAACTTCTGTGATAAAACTTTGCCGTGCTCTTTATATTTTTTGTTTTAATTATTCCAGTTTGAGTCATGCTTGATACTTTTCAGTGTAGCTGGCTTTGGAGCACAGCACCTCATCAACTTTACTTTAAAATATTATCACAGCAGTAGCTGAAAACAAAATTTTTTAAGGTTGTTGAGATAATGTTAATCCTGTTCCCATTATACTTTTTAGGTTTAATTGGGGCTAAACAGTTTCTAATTGTTCAAGTGAGGTAAGTTTGTAAATATTTATTCATTCTGGAAAATTACACAGAATAACAGAAATACATGAACTCACCACTTCTTTTAAATTGTTGTTTTCAAGTTTAAGAGAATACTTCACAACTTTCATAGTTAATATTGATAAGGAATCTTGCATTCTTTTTAAGTTTTCCGTTATCATTAAGTATGACAAATTCTCTAAATACATGCATAAAATTTCATGGCCAGTGGTTTTGTATAAAAAAAACCCTCTGTTACCTGACATCTGGATTGCTTTTCATATCCATTTCAAAATGTTCCTTTTCACAGTTATTGGAATCTGGAACAGAAGATAAGAAAATGAATAAAATATTTATAATATCAGAGTCAGATTAGGGTAGAAAGTACTTCAATATTCATGTACTTCTGACTGGTTTTTAATATGATATAATAAGTGAATTATGGAATCATTTAATCTATATGTATAGAAAATGGGTATGCTGTTTTCTATTCTGGGATAGTCTTTGTCTTTCTCTTTTATTTTAACCACTGCTTCTGTACTGAATATGAGGAGCCTTTCCAAAATACTTCATCAAAATGGTTACATTCCCAGGGAATTATATATGTACACAGCCAAGACCCTTTCATCCATATACACGGAACAAAATAAGTAATCCTCTTTGCTATACAGCCTTCACTTGAGAAAAACAGACCTACTAAGGTCTGAACCCCTAAGGCTCATGAAGTCTCTGTGGTCTCCTGCTCCATGCTATGCAGCCTTTGGTTAATTCTGATTACTTGAAAACAGGAAAGAAGCTGTGTCTCCCATCTGCCACTGAGGGCTGAAAGGTACACTGTATATGGTTCCTTTCTATCCTCCAAGGTATGTAACCCATAAACATATGAATTCAAAACTATCTGTTATGCAAGTAACTGTAGTTCTTGACTGATAATAGACACAACAGTAACAAAACAACTTTGGAGAAATGGGATGGGGTAGAGATGAATGCCCCAGTAGATGCCCTCATAAATACCAGTCCTCTGTCAAATTTCATAGTAACTCCTTTTGTTAGAAATTAGTTTGACACAATACTAACACAAAAAAACCCCAAATATCATGGCCACCTGGAGATAAGTGAGTGCCAGGAAAATGTGCTTTTTTAAAGAAAATCTAGCTCAGGTCAATGGTACCTAACCCATGGCTTGAAAGCAATGTGCCTCTAAGGTACGCTATTGTTCCCAGGCACAGGAAACATGATACAATCAAGACTGACAAGGAAAAGTGCATCTCATGTCACTGCTAAAGCATTATTCACTTGTGATTGTTGCTCAGGTGAAGGGTGATAGTCATGCCTCTGGACAGAATTACTAAAGGATGACTGCACGCTGAGCTGAAAGAGGGGTTCTCATTGCACACTGTCAAACCAGAGGATGTTCCAGTGGTGCTGGATTCCTAATATTAATCAACATTTCCATCAGCAACTTGGCTCATGAAATAATAGTACCTATAATATTTGTGGAAAACACCACTAGAGGGGTTGCAAACTCTGTGGAGAAGGTTTACAATTAAAAAGTGATATTAATACATCAGAGAAAAAGAATCTCCTAAACCACTAAGACTGAATTGAGGCAACTGTAAGTATTATGCTGATGAAGAGTCAGATGAATGTAATCACAAAGGAAAATAACTGACTAGGGAACTGTTCTGTAGAAAGAACTAAGGGTTAATGTGGACCGTTCACTACATGCGAGTCAACCGTGTAATGCTGCTGCTGCAAAAAAGGTGAATGCCATCCTGCAGTATATCACCAGCAGTGAGGAATGTAAAACACAAAAAGCTGATACCCTGGCTCTGCATGGCACCCCAGAGGCCTCAGCTGCAGCACTGCCTCTGGCTGTGGGCAGCAATCCTTAATTGCAGAGAACCCAGAATAGCGCAGCAGGAAGGAGGTGGTTTTAAGAAATCACAACCCTGACCCATGAAGAGAGTCTGAAACCATCAGATTTGTTTAGTCTAGGAAAGGGGGGGGCGGG
>JANZLQ010000031.1:18077503-18113938 GCA_026212715.1 Elanus axillaris | reverse complement strand
AAAAGTTGATTGTTGTTTGAACTCCCCTGGTGTCGTTTCACCTTAATTCTGACAAAGGAAATCCACGAACCTGAGTCGCTCCAAATTCAGGACGCAACAGTGTGAACATCAAATTTCAAGTGAATTCTAAATAAGAAATAAGGAATTTTAAGAAAAAAGTAGAATGCTGTGACAGAGGAGTAAGAAATAGATCGAATAGTGCTGCAGATATGGCAAATAGAAAAGAGTGAAAGGTGCAAAAATGGGCAAAAGGCAATTTATGAAGGACCATAATAATAATCCTATTAACAAGATCAGATTAGGTTTTTTGGTTGCAGCACTTTGCCACCCATGGTTAATAGATGGGATCTGATCCACCACAAGTAAGAACATAAATCCTTTATTTGGATATTTTTGATGCAACATTTCAAGTGTCTGGTTCTTTACCTGCAAGACTGTAGCCTCAGTTCAATTATTTATTTATTCATCTTTGTGCACTCATTAAAGTGAAATACAGGTAAATGGACATAAAGGCAATCCAGAATGACAGCTGAAGAGTGAGGAAGGGTAATATGCCCTTTTACCCTTTGTGTGTCAAACCCTTATATAAGCATTTACAGATCATATAGTGGTTAGCTGTCTCCCGAGATTATAAATAAACCATTATATAGTTCATTATCATCCCATGCAAAGGATTTTGCTCGTTTTGAAACCTTCTTTACCTGCAGAATCATTGGCTCTCTCTTTCTCCTTTAGATATTAATATTTAGCATGGCTTCCTTTACCTCTTTGGTCTTTATCTCACAGCACATCAGCTATAATTTGTGACAGAGCAAGTATTTCTCCAAGGTTTTTCTCAGTTCTCTACCCTTTAAACAAACTCCAATTCCCTAATGCTGCCAAAAGGTCTTCTCCCAGTTTGGAAAAAAAAGAGCATGAGAGTCATAACAGAAAAAAATAATAAAAAGCTTATAACAATCATACAACAGACCTGCAGGAAAAGAAACACTAGAAAAACACACAACAGTGAACACCACTTAAATTAGATGAAGGCTAGCAAGAGGTCTCCTGTTCTAAATCTTTATCCCCATATCCCCATCTCAATGCCTTATGTCATATTTCAGACATGGTTACCTTCCCTGCCCAATAAAAAGGGA
The DNA here is from genome assembly GCA_026212715.1 of Elanus axillaris. NCBI lineage: Eukaryota > Metazoa > Chordata > Aves > Accipitriformes > Accipitridae > Elanus > Elanus axillaris. Next base: position 18,112,802 of record JANZLQ010000031.1, on the reverse strand, counting down.
GAAGATGAAAGAAAGACTGATATTGTTAGTGGTGGGTGTCTTCCCACCCTAATTAAAGAAATTGAACTTGAACAATTTAAAATATTAATTCTTCTTCTAAAATTTGAAATACCTGTGAGGTATTTAGCAAGTGGCAGTAGCAATGCTGGACAGAGAGGTCTTTTAAAGCATCTGCCAGAAATGGAAGAAATAAAATGTTAGCACTTAAACCATCTCCTTGAATCTCAATTGCCCTGTCATTAGCGTTTTGTGGCCCCAAAGCCACTTTACACTTTATGATTTATTTTATTTTATTTTTCTTAAACTCAGTTATTTAGAAATGGGTATTGGCTCATAGATTGACAGAATCTTAAACCGAATAGAAGGATTCTGAAGATACCATTAAAATAATGAATTTAGCATTTAAGGCCTATAAAGAAAGATTTCTTTGTTCCTTTCTCTTTTAGAAAATATTCTGATTTGTGCAATTAATTTCTATTGTAAACCCATGTGCAACCAAAGTATAATCTCTGTAGTAGCAGGGATTTGTACAATGAAGCACAACTCTGAAAGGGTTTATTCTTCCCAAGCTATGAGCAGGTCATAGTAAAGCTCTGTTTTTTTGTGTCACAGGATAATAATTTAAACTCGTAGTGTCACTTTCACTGTGGACCTTATAAGAAGAATTCAGAAAACAAATCTTTTTTACTTTTGGATTCTTATGCCCCTTTAACTAGAAAATCCCCAAACTCTTATTACTGCAGAAAGTAAATACTTCTGAAAATCATTCACAGATTTGGAGGACAAAAAGCTTGTAACTGAAAAAAGTTATTCAAACCTAACTACCAAAATGAAATTATTAAAATGTCCCAATCCTGAAAGCTGGCAAGCATATGCTTAATGACAGATTTGCATTAGTTTGCTGGTCTGAGTTTGACCCACAGACTAATTTGATCATCCTCCACTTTTTGTTACAGGAAATTTATTAGTGTAAGATGAAGGGGTGTTAAATATTGGTATTTATTCCTCTGGAGGTCAGGGATATATTTTAAAAGACCCTGACCACTGACATTATCAGTGGATTAATTGCTTCTGCTGAGCCTGTTCTTGAACAATTATGTAGGACTGCCTCTCTGAAGTCTGTAATGAAAGTACTGCTGAAACTCCACCACTGCAAAAAGCATTTCAGCAGTTTTGCCCCAAATGATAGAGTATTTTTAACTGAAGGAGGAGGGTTTTAAGACTAACTTTTAAATTTAGAAAATTTTATATTTAATCTATAAAGAAATCTGTTGAAACTAAACAACCTAGCAATTCAAAGCTTACCAGGAGTGTTACCTGATATATTTCAGGTCTTGCATATACATGCATGCATGTATGTATTATGGATTATATGAGATACTATGTATACTTATGAATATTCTGTATATTTATTGGAAGCAATACGATATTTCTTCTACAGTTATAAAAAAAATCTGAATACTTATGAAGTGAACCATCTTATAATTACCTATCAAAACTCATGGAGATTATTTCTAGTAAGAGAATACCTCCAATGGACATAGCCCAACAATATATACTGTTTTGATGTGATAGTTCACTCCATTACCATGACAGAACTAGATGAATCAGAGGTCTATAATTATGCTGTTTAAGAAAACCACAAATGGGTAGATCATATACACCTCAAAGCCTCCATCTTCTAAGACAGGAAAAAAAAAAAACAAGGAAAAAAAAAGAAAATTCCAGGTATAGTAATATCAGAGTATATTAGATACAGAATAATCTTATTGAGCAAATATTCACAGCTGAAAGTAATTGAACAAAGGCAAGTATTCACCATTGCTCCATCTTGGACTCCAGAATTACTATAATGCTAGGCACTGTGCTAATAAAATAAAATAAAAATATTTAAAAAATGCACCCAAGCAAATCCTTTAGAAATGCTTTTAATTTAAAAAAGGGAGTATAAACAAGCACCAAGGAAAGAAAAGGCAACAAATTTGATATCCATGGTCACAGATGGATAGAAGATTGTAAAAAATAGAATGAACAAAGGCAGCTTCTAATCCAGAAATTATAAAACTTCAGCCTTGATTCATAAATATCTAGTTAGTGCAATCATATAGTTTAGCAATTTAGTTTAGTTTAGTTTTGGTACTCATTTATGAAAACTTCTGAATCAGGGCCCCTCTAAGAATAATATATACGAATAGAAAGAAATGCTGATTAGCCAAATAGGTATTCCTGAAAGGAAGCGAAAAACAACACAGTAAGAAGACTGTAGAAGAAATAACAGAGAATTTAAAAAAGATGCTAAGGACAAGTTCAGCAAAAAACCTTTGTGCTGTGCTTAGAATTATCCACCAACAAAATGTTTGGCTGAATTGCTCACTTGAAGCTGAAAAATGACTTTGCATCTAAGAAAAATAAAAGTTTAATATAATAGAAAAATCAATAGTGGATAGTAGAGGAACAATAATAAATTTAAAATAGGACTGTCTCTTATGTTAAGAAATCTCTACAGAGCTGTGGAGGAATAAAGAAGCTTTAGTTCTAATAAGGATAAAGCTTTTTAAGAAAAACCAATGGCTGAGAAAATGCAGGAAATATGTTTCCCTCCCAAACTCCCCCTAAAACCCAAATAAACAAAATAAATCCCAATAAAGTGTAATATTTAATAAAGGATTTTTACACAACAGGAAAGAGAACATAGTTCATATCTCACATATGACAGATTCTCCAACACACTTGCCCATTTCCTGTTCATCCTCTAAATGCAGCAGCTTGGTTGGGAAGAACAGCATCCAGAAACTTTTCTGGTTATAGAAAAACTTGGCAAAAATATAAGTGGCTTCAAAGACAGCTGATGACAAATAAATTCCTCAAGCAAGTGAAAGACAGGCACCAGGATTATCCAGTTAAAGTTTTGGGACACCTTTATGGTTGTCATGTTTTAACCCTGGTAGGCAGCTCAGCCCCACCCAGATGGTAAATTTCTAATATATTAGACTGGGAGTCGAAAGATTCAAGTTCTGCCTGTTTCTACATCACTTAAGATGCATTCACGTTTTTTGCATGCTATTGTTAGCCAGCAACTAAGCCCCACACAGCTGCTCACTCACTCCTCCCCAGTGGAATGGATCAGAGAATCGGAAGGGTAAAAGTGAGAAGGCTCATGTGTTGAGTTTAATAGGGAAAACAAAAGCTGTGCACACAAGCAAGGCAAAATAAGGAATTCATTCACTGCTTCCCATCAGCAGGCAGGGGTTCAGCCGTCTCCAGGACAGCAGGGCTCCACCAAGTGTGTGACAGATGCACTCAACCCCCTTAACCAAACCAGCAGCAGTTTGGTACAGGCTCCAAAGGAGGTAAAGGCCTGAGCCGTAGCTGGGCCAAGAACTCCTCTAGGGAACCCACAAAGGAGCAGAGTGACACAGTGGAAGTTGTGGGTATAAGGAATCTTGTGCATTCTTCTCCCATTGTATGCAACTTGACTACGAGCCAACCACTTTATCCTATAAATATGACAGCCTAAGTGAGCCTTCTTTGAGCTCTCCCTGCTAGGCAGTGTGGCTGCATGGTGGTGATCTCCAGAAACAAGATCTTTTACCATCGACAGATCATTGGATGAGCCAAATTTGAATTGTCTCTGGATGGCAACTGGACACAATGTCAGGCAACTCTCCCCTTGAGCAGGGACTCCTCTCAAAGTTGATATATATTAGTCTTTTAGCTTAAATAAATAAATTTTAAATAGAATGAATCACTTAAAATTATAATGTTGTGTGATTTAGTATGCTGTTTGCTTAGCTTTACTTAGCATGAGCAGCTAGATTTGCTGAAGCCTTAGGCCACAAGCTGTAAACTTTCACTGAGATTTACTGAATATGTACCTACTTAGTCAGGGGCCTCCAGAGCCAGCATAGATCAGAAGATAAGGAGGCTTCAAGGCTACAAACATCAACAGCACCTGCAACTCAACAAGATAACGAACGACCTATGTAGAGGCAGTGGAAGAATCCAATGAGGAGTCAGAAGGTGTCAGGCCAGAATCACTATTGCACCAAGGAGCATGTGGAAGACACGTGAAGAGAGTGTGAAGAATGTGTGAGCAGTGGGTGATTAGTCTAAAAGGGTATAATTGCCCATGGATTTCTTTGTTTGGGTCCTTTTTCCTTCCTTTCCTTCTCCTCCCCACTCCCTGCCCCCTGGCCTCTCTCGTGGAGGACCCAGTTTGACCTGATCCTGCTTCTGTACCACTCTATTGAATTAATTTATTTTTATAAGACTTGGTGCCTGAGAGTCTGTTTTAGGAAACTGAGGGCTAAACCTTCAGAGAAGCTAACACCAGGTGTCTGGACAGATCAGTAAGTGACTAATAGCATGCTAAACTTTGAAATCCTAAGTGATATAAAGGATTGATTGTGTACATGCAATTCCCTTAGCCATAAACCATTGACCAAATCTGGGACTAAGATTGGATCCAGCTGCACCTAGATTCCTCCCTGAGAAAGAGTTTAGAAAGCAAGGGGGTCCTTTCTGAACCTTGCGACTCAATGGGAGGGTCTCCTTACCCTTTGAATCTCTTAGATATAAACTGTTGATCAGGTCTGAGACTAAGATTGGACCTAGCTGCCCTTAAGCTCCATCAGGAGTTCAGAAAACAAGGGGGACCATTCTGAACCTCATGACTCAACAGGAGGGTCTTTCTTACTTTTTTGCATCTCCAATCTCCACAAATCATGGAAAATCAAGTCTAACTCGATTTTCCTTTGTATGTTCCTCCCATGCAGTAAGTAATAGAGTGAACCTTGCCATTGAACTCTGTAAAGTTGCACTTTTACAGATTCTTTAAGGATCCTAAATCACTCATCTGTGACGTGATGACTTGGGAAGACAAATGCATTAATTCCAAATGTCCCCCCTTCCTCCCTCTTCCCCCAGCTTTAATTGCTGAGCATGATGCTACATGGTGTGAGACATCCCTTTGGTCAGTTGGGGTCAGCTGTCCCAGCTGTGTCCCCTCCCAACTCCTTGTGCCCCCCCAGCCTGCTCGCTGGTGGGGTGGGGTGAGGAGCAGAAAAGGCCTTGGCTCTGTGTAAGCACTGCTCAGCAATAACAAAAACATCCCTGTGTTATCAACACTGTTTTCAGCTCAAATACAGAACATAGCACCATACCAGCTACTATGAAGAAACGTAACCCTATCCCAGCCAAACCCAGTACAATGCTACATTGCAAAATGAAGTGTCGCTTCAAATTCCGGTTCTTTAGATTCGCTTTTGTGCCATAAGACATCTTGGAAAAAAAGGTTCTGAAATATTTGATAGATGGCAGGCTATAAATGACAAATCACTGGTCAGTCAGGAGAATCTAAATACTATTTCCAGAATTATAGAAATACATTTTTTTAAAAAAATTATTTGGGCCACTCCTGTTAAAAACACTCTTCTGACTAAGAATCAGAACAAGTGATGCAAAAACCTGCATACCTAAGTTGGGCAGGTGGGCTGAATATTCAGCTAGAGAAGTGACCATCTGAAAATGTGCTAATAGGAGTAATAAATACATGATGACTACACAAAGAACCACATGTATGGATGATGATTAATGATCATCTAGCATAAAATACAGAAATATATAACAGAACAAAATGACTAGTCATTTTTTTTCACCACATTGATAAAACTAATTCATATTTTGCGGGCTATGGTTAGCTGAATTTTAGGTGTGTGGTTAAAAGAAACCAACAAATATGAGAAGAGATAATGCAAATGGCTACAGCAGAATAAATTAGTAATATGTCTTTGCCAAATAGCTCTCCCCAGAAGATCGGTCTTCTCTCATTCTCATTGTCAGAAAGACGACTTCTGGTAAGAGTCTACAGATTTTAACAAGGAGCAAAATAGAAACTTTGAACACGAGTACAATTTCAAAGTGAAAGAGAGCCTTTCTGAAGTTTTCCTTTTTAATCTTCCCATTATGTGTAACAAAGGACACATTTTTCCTCTGTTAAACTTTGTGGGACACTGATTAAAAAATTGCAGCAGAGACCTTTATGCAAGAGCACTGCACTTGTCTCCCTCCACCTAGCCTTTAAGGTTGCCTTTTTGCTTGGCTGAAGAACCACTCCTGAAAAATGATCATATCAACATCAGCACGAGTTTTCAGCATATGCCGTGTAGGTAGCTGCTGAGACCCGCCCAGACTGGGAAGGATGGCAAAAAATCACAATTTTATGACCTTCTGGGTCTGATGTTGACTAATGCCAAGTGCCCAGCCCAGCAGTGGCCACAGGATAGATTCCCCAGTGCTCTCCTTTCCAGCAGGTCGGGGATGACAGAGGGGATCTTGGGCTCAGTAAACACCTGGCTCTAGCTCAGTCTGGCGAAGAACAGGGGCAAGGACACTGGGACCAAGTGCATAGCAGGTGGTTTTGGACACTACCTTGAAAAGTGGTGCATGGGGAAGCTGTCTTGTATACATAGCAAAATGATTTCTCCATAGTTCTCCAAGGATTTCATCTTGGTCTGGGGGCAACAAAAGCAGTTTAGCCTAAGCCACTGAGAATTCTGAAGACAGTCTTCACAAACAACACCTGCAAGGAGCCTCTTGAAATTCATACATGCATGGCAGCCACTTTCTGTACATTAAAAAAAATCCAGTGTAACTGCCTAACTTTTCAGATCATGATGGTTTATGTATCCAGATTGGAGCTGCATATCTATGTTTGAGTTTGAACCTAAGCCATTCCATATCACAAAAAAAGTCTGTTGTAAACTAAGGCAAGTAAAAATTGTGCAATACATGAGTAAAGATTATTCTCTGAATAAGTTAATATTATTAATTATCAATATTAATATATCCTGATCATATATTTTTGTTGTAAGAAATAAATGTACAGCAGCTATCAAATAGTTGGATCATTATGTATATATATGTGAAATTTAAAAAGGAATTTTTTTTAAAAAGGAAAATGGGAAACAAAAATAGTGAGCAGGTTATGCTGCCAACAAGTCTTATGCCTGTGTGATTAGAAGGTCAATACGCCTGTAGCAGCGAAAAAGTATATATTGTGGGAAATTATAGAAGGTGTGTTGTTGTGTCAGCCCTCTTCATGCAGTGAAAGGTCACTGATCCCACTGTGGAAAAAGCTGACAATTTCTATATAAGACTGACTGACAGCACATATGCTGTTGGACATCATGTCTCATGTCAAAAGACCAGTGGAAAACCAAACAGCTTTAGGACTATGATTTTAAAGCCGAGAGCAAATTAAAGTCATGTCCAACTTTCATGAGAAATGGCATCTGAAACATTTCATTACATATTAATAACCCTTAATAACCCATGTTACTAACTGTGTTAATAACCCTTTCTGAGACAATGGACAGGGCTGGTTTCTGGTAGAGAGTTTAATCCTACAGCTTTTAGTGTAACTATGGAGAGGCAAGAAGCAAATCTGGGGCTGTTAGTGTGGTTTACATAGGACAACCGGAACAGAAAACAATAAATGTGAGCAACACGTAGTGTCATGAAGAGCCTTTCATGTTCTCCTTTACCTCACCTTTTGGGGTGAGGGTGGAAGGATTTGATTTCATCTGTAAATCTCAGAAGAGTTTGCTCTCTCAAGCACAAAGGTCCTGATTCTGTTTTGATGCACAATAAGCTACATGACAAGCAACGCCACTGGTGTAAAATAGGTGTAAGGACAATCAGATCCTTACCCTCCAGCTGTCCATGGCACTTGCATAAAATATGGTTCATATTTCTCTTTGTACCTGTGGAGCAATCTCACAAGCACAGTACCTTGTTACTGTCCTTGAGAAATGTTGCAGAGCTCCATGAGGCTTATTCAAACAATGCATAAGAGTCCTCTAAGCAGGACTCAATTACTATTCAAGTGGAAGAATAGGTAATTGGACAACACTCATCAGTTTTGCAATAAATGATATTAGGTGCCAGATAAGAAAAGCAAACCTTTGAGTTGTAAAACAGAAGGAAGATTAATGAGACACACACATTTCCAGTACTCCTTGGTATTCACCAGGTTAGAAATAGCAAAACAAAAACTTTTCACTGTATTTCAGGTAGAAGCAAAAGAGGAGGTGCATGTACATTTTGCATTTTAAGTTATCTAGACTGCTTTCAAACTAGAAAAGGAACCATGGTTAGAGGTTTTGCAAATTATTACTATATCCAAAATGTTTCATCCCTATGTAACTTTTATTAAGCTGTGACTCAGAAGCAGCATTAATATAAAGTTTTATGAGTGCAGATGGGAAACTGAAAACATAATTCACTAATTTTATTCTACTTTAAATTAATCTCTAAATATAGGCATTGATACAAATATACACGAATGGAGTCAAGCACGTATATTTTCATAAATGTACTTTTGGTAGTAACTTCATAAGTATTGCTAAAATGTTTCAGAGTTATTTGGATGATTGATTGTTAAAAGAAGCAATAATAAATAAGGATTTCTAAACTGTTTATAAAAGGAAGAGACAAAGTTGTAACAGAGATCTAGTCTATATTTCCATAATTTAATCCATGGTTACTAAAACAGAAGGAATATATTCCATGATTATTGTTTCTTGTAAGTATACTAAAACTGAAATCCTCATCGAATCCCCCAAAATCTGGAATATAGTACATGAAATAACCTGAAGTTCCTATCTTGAAATAGAGACTAAAATATTTCAGAGGAATAGCTCAGCCAAGGTTAATGCAAAATAGTGGTGATGTGCAGAAAGTCACAGCTAATTTTTGTGAATATAAGATTCTGAATAAAGGCAAGAAGAATGTTGGTTCAATCAATGAACAATTTCACTGGCCCCATAATCAGGTGTATTTGTACCTGCATTGTTTGTTCAAAAAGAATGCAACTGCTGAGGGAACTAATTTATTTTTTAATGAATTCATGGTCATAATGTAGCCACGTTTCCAAGACTGTATACAGTACATATATAGAAAATATAGTCAAAGTTTTTATATATATAAAAATGGTTGATATATATGGTTGATATATATTTTATATTGAAATAATGATGACACTGATAGCTAAACAAAATATAAAAGCTATATGTAATTTAAACATATACATTTTACAATAACCAAATTATGAGCATAAACTTATAAGGCCAAATGTTTTGGAAAGAACTGGAAAAAAAAAGTTTTAATTTAGAGGATTTTAGTTTCAAAGTAGTGCAGACCCCTTTTTCCCTGTTGCTGAAGTTGCTACACTTTGTGTGGTATAGTGAAATATTCAGTACCTACACTAAGGATTGGATATGACCTTGGAGTCTAATGATCTGAACACTTACCTAGCATGAGGGAAAGTGGGGTTCCAGTTCCTGCACTAATGAATGTTCATGTTCTATATTCAACAATAATTGTACAAACTCCATAAATATTCATTGGCATTCAGACCTGCTCCCCTTGCAGATGAGCGTTATCATCCTCAGGTGAAAGTCTTGCTTGATTTTCTTGTCAGTGTGTGATTTGACATCACAGTTTCTCTAGTGACTAAGTTGAAAAGGTTGCTGCTTTGGCCACTCTTCAGTTTCCTACTCATTTAAATTGGGTTTTGTCAAAAGAGGAAATGCATATGGATTTACATGTACGCTTTTCCTTAATATGTCTTTAGCTATTTCATCCCAGAAGGATATTGTACTTCCAATATCCTGTTGATCCTACAGTACTTTGAGCATTTAAACATATGGATCAAATTATAAGAGAGATCCAAATAAAGAAAAAGAAGGCACATCAGAGAAAATGTATTCCTGCGAGTGAGATGAAGACCAAATCAGAGTGTTCACAGTCACTAAGTACATCTTGTATTTAATCTATTTTCCACAGGAGGCAGTTCATTTTGTGAACTGCAAGAAAATTAATCTCCCGGATTAACAACTGGAGGTAAAAACCAAAGATAAAATTCCTGACATTTTGTTGTGTTTAGAAACTATTTTTCCTAAACTTGTACAGAGAAAGCAAGTTTCAACTTTGCTTTTACCCTCTTCAGAATAGAGGTTTCTGAATAGCATGTTAACTAACTTTAGCAGCAGGGTCAGTAACATTGCTGTAATGATCAATAATGGTGTTGCACTTATTTTTATTTTTTTTTTTTATTCAGCAGCTTCACTACCCATCCATTACATTTTTCACAAAAATGCTTTGCTGACTCTAGCAAGACACACAAAGAATCTTTGTGCACAATTTGTCAGTAAGATTCCTAAGAGATGCTGCGAAGCCTGTGAAAAACAGGATATTCCCCCTTCATGTTCAGTTCATTTTAGCCCATTTTCTAATCTCCCTTCCTGACGATCCTATGTTGGAGTTGCTCTGTTAACTTATATCAACTATGTGTTTACCGACTGTAAAGTGTTCTGTGGCTGAAAGGAACAAGCTTGAAAGAGTGATGGAGAAGGTTATTTACGACAGCATACTTAATATTGTTCCCATTGAAGTAAATGGCAGTTTTGTCATTTTATGTAAGAGGCAGATTACACCAATTATAATTTTATAATTAGAGAAGCACAACAGCAACCCCATTAAAACATATTGCATAACATTAGAGCCCCTGCTGATAGAATCCATAAAATAGAACTTTCAATGTGCAAAATATGAGATACTTAACATGATGTTATGTCATGCAATATCTGTGCTTTTTGGAGCTATTATAATCATTCTCATTAGGTAAAATTCACTCTTTTTCATATTGTGATCTCATAAAATCACATGACATCTCAAACCTTTTCTAAAATATACTGAGTGGAATGACTGTATTGATTTTTTTCCCTTCCTAATGTAGAAATTTCAGCTTAATAAGGGAAGAAAGAGCTCAGCATTACTTTGGCACGTGAAAATTCCAACTGTGTGTATAAACAGACCACTGGAAAGCATAGTCTTCTAACCCATTACCATTTATTCTAATTTTTTTTTTTTAAGTTCCCTACCATTTTACAAGATGATCACACATAAATAAATAAAGAATATTATCATGGCATTTGAAAAACAATCATCCTTCCAGGTCTAGTCTTTATATTACTTATGCACATGGAGGCCCTTAATGCCTTTCCAAAGTACTGCAGAGATATGTTTTCTGGATTATAAATTTTCAGCAGTGTCCTGGTTTCATCTGGGATAGAGTTAATTTTCTTTCTAGTAGCTGGGGTAGTGTTATGTTTTGGGTTCAGGATAAGGAGAATGTTGATACACACTGATGTTTTCAGTTGTTGCTAAGTAGTGTTTAGACTAAGTCAAGGATTTTTCAGCTTCTCATGTCCAGCTAGCAAGAAGGGGCACAAGAAGCTGGGATGGGACGCAGCCAGGGCAGCTGACCCAAACTGGCCAAAGGGGTACTCCATACCATGGGATGTCATGCCCAGTATATAAACTGGGGACAGCTGGTCTGGGGGGCCAAATCACTGCTCTGGAACTAACTGGGCATCGGTTGGCGAGTGGTGAGAATTGCATTGTGCATCACTTCTTTTGTATATTCCAATCCTTTTATTATTATTATTATTTTATTATTGTTATCATTATTATTTTCTTCCTTTCTGTTCTGTTAAACTGTTCTTATCTCAACCCATAAGTTTTCTCTATTTCGCCCCCCCTGCTTCTCTCCCCCATCCCACTGGGGGGGGGGGGAAGTGAGTGAGCTGGAGCTATACATATTGAAGATGTAGTCTAAACTAAACATTAGCACACATTTTTAAGAATATCCATGGGTATTCAGACTGAAAATACTTGAACCAAATTTTCAGAGAAATCAGCCTCTTTCAGTACTTGTTTCAAACAGGATGACTAATGTCCAGCTGTGTATTTTCCTGGTCACACTGGACATGAGACAGGTTTCTGTAGGGCTCCTCTTCAGCTGGGGACCCACCACACAGCCAGGAGAGGAAACAGGAAACTAGCAGAGGTTTTTTAAAATTTTGCTATTGTGAAATATGTTTTTTTCATTTGTCAGGAAACAAATTCAACTCTATGTTTGCTAATTTTTTTAGTTTATTTCAATTTAGTGAAAAAAGTGAATACTAGTAACAGTGGTCCTAATGGAACTGTATGCTAAATTAGAAAAGAAATAAAATGTATAATTCTATCACTATGCCTAAGATTCACCAAAGGTTTCAAATTCACTTTTTTAATATGCAAGGTGTTAAACTTATACTCTGCACGTCAGTACTAGTTTAAATACCATATTTTCATATAACTTTGCACAAAGCAATGGGATAAAGTTTGCAATGCATTACCTACATAAGCAAGCAAACCATGCTGTTGAATCAGAGGTGTTTTTTTTCTGTGTGTTTACTTTACAAAATGAGTTCAGTTGAAGAATACTGGGTTGTGATGAAACTTTAATGATGAAAGGGGCACCTCGAAATTGAATATCCATAATTTCTGCCTGATAAAGTATGAATCCTACAATAAGTACTCCTGGAAAGCTGCAGCTCTTTAGGAACCCTGTAACACTCCAGGAAAGTAAAACAAAGTGACATCTTCCTCTGCATTGCCAAAATGTGCAATTCTCAGTACTTAAAAACTAACAAATCTGTTGATTGTTAATGGCACAAAACGGACTAAAGAGCCTGCAAGAACATGGGCAGGAAGAATGTTGTCAGTGCTGCTTTCGGGTCAGTGACTGGAAGAAGCAGATTGCTGTGTGATAGAGGTTATGTTTCTTTCAGAATTAAAAGGTGAGTTAGGTTTTAGTGAAAGCTGAACATTTAGATAATGGGAAAAGCTGGCAAGGCAGCCCTGTGGGACTGTTGTTACTGGAACCCATCCATCTATCCTTTAAATTCCCTCCCTAAAGAAGTTATTTAGCAATAATCTCCTAAATTCTGCCATATTACAATAAAAGTAAATTGGTATCTTATTACAGCTCCCCAACAATCAAAGTAAGTACCACTCTGAGGCTGGATCTTACAAAAAAACTTTCATGCTCAGAGTCAGGCATATGCAGAAGTCTTCTTTAATGAAGACTTCTTTAATGAAATGTTCTCAAAGTACCATGGAGGAGTAAGAGAAAGAGTTTGAAAAGCAATAGCATCATAGCCTGGGGACATATTTGAGACCAGAAGACAAAGTTTCGGTTCTTGTACTGGGTCATGGAAAAAAGGTCTTGGACTTGGGTCTTTGACTTCTCTAGTAATATTAATGTCATGGTGACCCTAGCTATTGCAGAACAAATCCCTCTCTTTTGCTGGCTTATCACTTTTTTCTTTTTTTTGAAACTTCATTTTTTGAAACTTGGTTTTCCTTAGGTTGGAAAAGTGAAGTCACAATTAAAATTTTTTTTAAAAGACACAGATTTTCACCCAACTTTATCACAATGAGTTTGATGTAATTTCAGAGGGGCTAAACTTTGACAAGTAGAGATGTGAAAAACATACAAACCTAATAATCTGTCCTGAAAATAGTATCCATGGCAGCTATCAACATGTTACTCCTGTGAGTATTACTTCCAGGATGTTTTCTACCTGTCCAATTATAATTGACTTTTGTGTTGTCATTTAAGATGTATTTTGAAGATCTGATGATATTTATATGTTTAATTCTTTAACATATTAACTACATTTAAAAAAACCAAAAAGACTACTGTAAATAAAAAAGTTCCTTTTAAATAGTTCCTGTTATCCATCATCTTTCCCTGTGACTCTCAGTGTGTTTTTGTAGTGGACTTCAAATCTAAAGTGTCTAAGTCTTGAAAGGCAGATTTATGCGCATTCATAATACTAAGCAGTGCATAATTAGATAAAAAAAATTGCCACCAAAAAACAAGTCTACTTTCTTTGTCATTGCTGATATTTATAACTGGCACATGGAATTTAATATGGATTATTACTTTCTCGGGATTTTACACATTAGCTACAGTTATGGCATTACCCCAGTACTTCTTGATTGTTCAGATGTAATATATTTTTGAGTTGTACATATTAGAAAAATTCTGTTCATCACATTTGTCTTATCTTAATAGAAGAAGACAAACTCTTGCATCACCATAGTGATGTGTTAATTTCTGTGTTGTACTTATCTGTCTTTCAGCATGATTCTAATACTAGCCATGACACATCATTTTTATTGAGCCAACCATCCCTAGTCTGTAAACATCTACAAACTGTTCCTGGATTTTAAAAAGCAGGCCATTTGTGTGTATTGCTTTATAACATTTTGTGCCACCTTTTTTTTTTTAAAGCAATGTGAATAAAACTTCAATGTGAATAAAAAAATTATTGGTCTTCAGAAATTCACAACCCCAAATGACGACTCTTTAAAATATTTACAAAATAAACTATATTTTAGTATAGGAAGAGTTCATGACTTTTGTGACTTCTTAAACATTTCTTGTCTTTTCTATGCCATTTCAGGCTAGATTTTTTCTCTGATTGCAAGATGTAAACCTTATTTCAATAAAAAAATTCAAACTCAAAGAAACAAAACTTACATGAAGGGTGCATTATTTGTAAGCATTTGAATTTTAAATAATGATCAGTTTAGCTAAGCTAAAACAACATACTATATTGTTTCAGATCTCATATTTTGTAAATATTACCATTTTTACTGTAATCCTTCAGAGACTTGTACCCATCTCTTAATTTCATAATACAAAATATATTACCAAAATCATTGGAAACAGTAACACTGATTACTAAAAGATCTCCATATATATTTTCAAGACAAAGGTATTCACGGGTATGTAACAGGATTGCTACACTCATAAAAATACAACCCCTCCAAAAATATGAATAATATATCATCCTAAAATTTAAATATGTTGTTCAAAGTATTTCTTTAGTACAAGGCCACATTTTGTAACCCATTGTTGGAGATGCAGATAAATGCCTTACATAGCTTCTCTGAGTAAGCAAGGATTCTTCTTTCCCTAAGACTCACTCAAAAGGGAGATTCCATCTTTGCCAGAAGCCCATGAAATTTTATATAAATTATGCAACGTGGTGACAAGTTTTATTGTTTCTTAGTTATAACTAGATACTTTTTACAACACAAAAAGTTGTATAACAGGGTGTAGAAATCTTTTTAATACAGTCCTCAAAATAGCATCTAAAAGAAAAACAAACAAACAAACTAACAAAAAAAACCAGAATAAAAGCCCCTAACTCCTTCAAGCTTAATGATATATGTGCTACACTTAGGGGTTTTCTGTAACACATTTTCTTTTCAGTATGTGACATTGAATAATACTTACCACTATTTAAAAGCCTAGGCAATGTGAAAACTGTTGAAAGAAACTAATACACAAAGCTAACTAAACTGGTAAGGCTGTGATGATTTAAACTATCATTAGAAAAGAAAAAATTCTTATCTTAGAAGCAAGCTTTATAAATGCTGTCCATTTTTTCCAGACAGCTTCATTCCTTTTAGCTAAGAAATGCTACAGAACTTGTACACATCTTATACCAAGTTGGACCTGCCCATAATAAAAATATTTAACTTGTACTATATACATTACTCCTGTTACTAATAGAAATATCAAAATTGATTTTGATATTATAAACTAAAGAAGATTTGGTATGGACAGTACTGGCTGAGAGATGAGTCCATCCTCTGGAGCCAGCAAGGGTCCTGGATCAGCTGGAGCCTCTCCAGCATTCCCAGCTCCCATAGGAGCACTGGTCTTGTGGGCCATGGTCTGCAGGTAGTACTCTGAGAAATATTCATAGTCCAAAAAATAGTCACCCTGGTTGATACAGGGTGTATCTTGCTCTTCCTCAGAACCACTGCTCATACCCATGCTACAGACTGGAAACCGAAAAGTCCTCATTTTGCTCTCTTGAACTTCAGGTGAAGGCTTGAACTATTCTGAGGAATTAAAGATTACATACCACTTTTTTCTTACTCAGGACATGATTGCATATGTCTTTACTGAAACATTATTAATACTTATATCATGCCTTCCTAAGAGCCTGCTGTATGCCCCATCTTCATCTGTCTTTTTGAGTTATGTTTTATTTCATTGGTGGTTGAATGATGTTATATAAAAAAGGTTAAAAAATTGATTTCCAATCTCCTATAAAATGCTATATAAACGTCAGTGATAACTCAATTATATTGTTGTGAATAGTATTCCTTAAAATAAAACAAAAAAGTGTGAGGGCTGTTAATATTAGATGTTAACAACTCTACCAAGCTGTGCATGTACAATAGTGACAGAAATTAAAAAGCAGATACCCTCCCACCATGAAATTCCCCCCAACTTACTTCAAGATTACATGGTTGATGAAAGTACAGCAAGTTCTAATTTCTAGAGGGAATAATGACTTGTAGTTGCAATAATTTAAGGAATAATGTACCCCAACTGTACTTAATAAGGCTATAATTCCATCAAAGGCTTCCAGGGACATCATAAACCATGAGAGTGAAACTTGAGTGGTTTCCTCATGTCACCAGAAGGCTGAGATGGAATTACAGTCTTAATTTATATTCATTTTGAAGGAGTCTTATTTAATATTGCACATTGATCGTGATTAATGCCTTTGGAACTGCCAAAAACTATTAGCTGTGTTCATGGCCTTTTGAAGCCACCAAAAGTCAATTACGTCACTGACTAGTGATTTGCAGAAATTCTTTTTTTTTTTAAGACCTATGGCTTGGCCAGCACAAACTTGTATAACTGTGCTAAAGTTAACATCAATTTTGTCATATATTTTTATCACTTTTCCCCTTCTTATTGAGTGAAAATGGGAAATCTTTCTTCTAAGTACATAGCTTTTTAGTTATAGAAGTTCATTGCAAATTAAGGGGAAAATTAATTGGAAGCATTTGGTTAACTTAATCACTGAACATTGCTGAATTAATATGGTTTTATTAAAGGGATTTTTCAGTTAAATGCCAATAATTTGTCCACATCATATGCGACTTAACTGTACAGGGAGAAGTTTTATTAACAGAAGGGAATTCTTTTTGGTGAAAGACTGCAGGTAATATGTTTTAAAAAGTAGGATTATATGGAATAGCCCAGAGAGCCTACAGACAAAAGAGTTTTGACATGGGAAAAAAAGGGGGAAACCTAGTTCTTAAATAAGTTGTGGATCAAAGTTACTAAAGGTGAAATAATGTTCAAATAATCTTCTGGTTACTCAAAGAGTTCTCTCTTCCTCTCCTATACTATAGAGTAGGATTCAGTTATGGATATAAGAACATAAGATATTCCTTATTTGGTCAGACCAGCAGTCCACCTAACCCAATACTTACTCCCTAACAAAGAACGAAGCAAATTAGTATTAAGAAACATTAGGGAACCTATCCAATTTCTGCAGAAGTTAGACGGTACATTCTTCCATATTTCCTATAGCATCCATTTATAGGCATATTATCCTTTAATTTTCTATTCACTTTCTGGACTTGATACTGACCATCTCCACAGCCTCCTAGCACAGAAAGTCCCAGTGTTGTTGCTTAAAGGACTGCTATTGAAAAATATGTTTTAGTGTGATCTCCTGATGGTTTCTGAAATTCTGTACTTGCCTAAACATAGGGATTTAGTATCATTGGGTTGCTTTATGGTATACCATCTAGCCTCAGACTTCCTCTCCTGAAGGGTTTCCACAGGTGGAGCGTGGATATTTCCCAGCCTCTTGGGTATGATGTGGGATCTAATACAGTAGGAGATGCCTGTATGTACATAATGGCATTGAGCCAAAATGTTTACATGTGTCAGAGAACCTGCCATAACAAAAAGTATTTCCTTTGAGATGACATTGTGTCAATTTCTGAAATTCCTAGTGCTGAGTAGCTGATTTGATTTATACTTTTGAACAGAAAATACATTGTCAGTGTAATCTCAGCTTCTCTTTATGACAATATATTCCAAGTAGAGGATTTATATGTGTTATTTGTTAAGATCAGATACAGACAGAAATAAATCACATACAACTCCTATTGAAAGTATTTTGGTCAATTTCTATAATGGTAGTGCAAATTGGTCTTTAAAGCCAAAAACATGACAACACTGTACTCAGTTATATGGCACTTTTGAGCAAGACAAATATTTATACTACACCCAAACCCGAAAAAGAAGCATCAAAATGTAATGAAAAAAAATGCAGTGTTGTCTGCTTCAAACACAGCAATCCCATTTAGCTTTTCGAAGGAGATGTTCTCACACCCAGGACCCGATTCAAAAGGCTAACATTTGAATCAACTTTGAATATTTGAAGAACCACTATATAACAACCATAGTATCCTTGCATGGACCAGTAGAAATCAAACTAGGTGGCAGGTTTTCACACCATACTTCAAGATAATACCCCTTGCCATGTGATGTTTTGGATGCTGAGGGCTTACAAACCTTCAAAGGGTGTTGGAACAAAGGAAAGGAGGAAAAATCCAATCAGGGTACTTCAAATAACTCTGCCCGAGGAAGTCTCAGAGTCAACAATTTTTGGAGGTTGAGAAAAATTTCTCAGGTTTAAAACTATAGGGGTGTCTTGTTCTCACAGTCTTCCCTAGGCATTTGGTCTTGGACAAAGTCATATGCACAGTTCATCTGAAACAATCCAGTAGAGCTGCTGTTAGCCTCCCCCTCCCCACAAAATCCCAGCTTTGCTTCCTGAGGCAGATTGCAAGTTTTTCAGTTTCCACATGTAACATTTGCAATTCAAGCTAAATTGCTCATAGGTTTCATCCTTCTGTGGAGTCTAGTACAACTCTTAACATTCCTTGTACTCCTTTACTATTATTTCATAAGTAATCGTCTCTGCCTGGCTGCTCTTAAAAATTAATCAAATTCATGAAACATTCAAATTAATCAAAACCAGCCCATGTCAAAAATAAAGATATTCTCTGAATGTTTTTCTTACTAACAGCCAAAGCTTTGAGAGAAACACTGTTTGAACTTGCCCACATTGCCACTTTTGTTTAGAGATTTCAGCACTGGAGGAGCTTTTAATTGCTCCAATCCACTACTCAGTATACTTAATAATAATCTCTTTATACTCCCAATACTATGCGGTATTAAACCATACTTCAAGAAAAGGTGTCCTCAGAAGTTATCGTCTTCATTCTGCGCTTCAGTTCCTATTGCTACTGAATAAGAAAAATGCAATTTTGTGGCCCTTTCTAGATGTTCTTTCTTGAAAATGAAGACATGAAACAGAATTCTGGATACACAGGTACAATTACAAAAAAATCAATCAATAAATAATGTACCTACCCAAATAAGTGTTCTGGTGTATAGGTTGTTTGCATATGCCATGCTTTTTTGATCAATGGGTGAAAAATAGCAAGGAGTTCCAGAACTCTGAAATGTATATAAAATTTTAAAAGATTTATTTCCAACTGGTTATAAGGAGAAACTTTTTTTCCCCATGAGGACAATAAAGCATTGGAGTACATTGCCCTGAGACATTATGCAGGAGACATTATGCAGGCACCTTCTCTGGAGGTTTTCCAGATGTGACTGGGTCAAGCCCTGAGCAGCCTAGACTGACCTCAAAGTTCATCTGACACATGCACAAGGTTGGATGAGAGTCTTCCTGAGGTCCCTTTATGCCATGATAGCATGTTTCTATGTCCCTCGTTGCTGTAAATAAATAAATAAATAAATAAAAGAAAAAATGCAACAAGGGATTTTGAAAGTCTATTACCCAACTCTCATCAAATGTGATTTTTTTCTTTGTTGAGAACAAAACAGGGAGTGGCTTTGGCAAATTATTGCAGCACTGAACTCCATTCACCTAGATTTTGCTTTTGCCAATAATTGGTTTCTATTAGCTTCTCTGCTGTACTTCAAAATTGGAAATAAAGAAGTTTGCTAAGAAGAAATTGCGATTATTTTTCCTGGAATGATTTGTAAACTGTTTTCCATTTTAAAAATTTTATTTCTAATAAAAATATGCAGTAAAAGAGAAAGAAAGCGAACAATGGGTAAATTGGAATAATACATTTTTCAATATTATTTTAATGATCTGTTAACTATGAATATTTATTACATTGGACTAAAAAAGATGCCAGCTTAAAAGAAACAGAAAAATAATAGGACATTGTTGTACATGTACATTGATGAATCCCCTATCTTATTTTCTAATTTTGTGTGTTGCAATTTTTGTCTGCAAAGCTTGATATATTTTGAATGATTCTTCTCAAAATGGAAGGAACCAAAATATATAAACAGTTTTGAAAATTTTTAGCTATAACACCTTTCAAATACTTGCATGCATGCTATAAGAACATTGACATTGTTAAATGCATATTTCCAGTTCATCTATGATATCTTGATATTTTTAGGTATCATTTATTGTGGATTAACAGCCAGTATCCTCACAGCAGTATAGGTAAAGGGTTTTTTCCCCCCTTCACTTTAATGTGAAATGTGGATGTTTTGATGTTGCCCTCCAAGCCTGAGAATCAATAAGAATAAAAGAATGTTTTCAAGTGGGAGCACTTTGGATTATCTTTTTCTGTAGGATGGAGGCGCTTTTTTCCCCATTTTTTTCTAACTTAAAAAAAAAAGAATGTATGAACAGAAAGGGGGCTACTTTCTTCATTTTTTAAAGGAAGGGTTATTTACTGCCAACATGGACAAGTCGTAGGAAAAGTATAAAATTGGCTCCCAAGTTCATTTTGTACAGAACGACTCTTCTTATAATAAGTATATCTGCAGGTAAACAGGAGTCTTTTCTCCTTGTAGAACTAGCTGAGATTTATAGGTCAGAACAAAGGTATTTTAAATCAGTGGTAATTCTTAATTCCCTCCACAGAAATCCAGCTATAAAATGTGTGCTATGGGAGGTATGCGTGAGCTGGGGAAAGAGGTCATCTGTGTGTATGTGTGTATATATAAATGTGTACACACATAAATATATATGTATAGCTATATAAATACAAATACCCACTGTAAGGGGAGGGGGAAGCATTCCTGAGGCTTCTCTAAGTTCATTTTGTAGCCTGAAGCCTTGCCAATAACCTGAGTCACAATAAGGTAGGATACAGTGTCATTCTGTGTGATGAGCAAGATCATTAAATTCATACAGGTTTTATGGAGATACACGTTAAATCTCTGGTGCAGAAGATTCACAAGAAAAGCAGTGGTGTGGCAGGACATGCCCTTCTTACAAGGTCATGTAGCCACAGGGCAAAGGGTAATGGTTTTAAACTGAAAGAGAGTAGAATTAGATTAGATGTAAGGAAGAAGTTTTTCACTGTGAGGGTGGTGAGGCACTGGAAGAGGTTGCCCAGAGAGGTTGTGGATGCCCCATCCCTGGAAGTGTTCAAGGCCAGGTTGGATGGGGCTTTGAGCAACCTGGTCTAGTGGAAGGTGTCCCTGCCCATGGCAGGGGGGTTGGAACTAGATGATCTTTAAGGTCCCTTCCAACCCAATCCATTTGATGGTTCTGTGACATCTTTGTTATATCCTTTTTTAATAAAAGTTTTCAAGATTTCTAGTTAATTGATCTCTGGAGAATACACAGTAAATTATTTTATACTTCCCATATATTTCAACTTAATCTAATTGAGCATAAATTGAGAGAAAATACTTTTCCTCTCTCACAGTCTGTTATTTGTCTGAAAGGGCCACCACCAAAGATAAAGGATCTATAAATCTCTCCAGCAGTTCACTGTGCTCAGGGCATCATCAGAACCTGTTCATACGAACATAGATTTGTCTCAATTAATTAATAAACATAATCTGCGATGGATACTGCTGGCATCTCCTATACTTTGAGTAGCTCACTAACTCAACGGAACTACGTATATTTCCTACTAAAGAATATGCATCACATACAGGTGTTTAATCCATCTTTAAAAATATTAGTAGGACAGCTATAAGTCCAATTGAGTGAACAAAACTGTCATTAACATTCACAGAGATGGAGTTGCCTGGAAGGCTTAAGGAGATGTACTGTTTCATTTAGAAATATATGAAACTACAATTCAGTAAGCTCTTCCTACAACATATTAGTAGTTATGATATTTTTTATCAGTGTGAAGGATTTGGGATGACAATTGTTCCAAAGGAGTCTGAAGGCCTTAGATACATATTCCCTATCAAAACCTACAAATTATTCAGAAAATGATCTCCTGATTTTTTTTAAAAAGCCAGTCTTCACACTTGGAACAGCTCTGTACTTTTCCTCAAGCATTTTCTAGAATACCTGGGAAATTCTTTTCCCTGGAGTCTAACGAAGCCTGAGGTGTCCAAGGAGGTGTGGGTACAGAATATACAAAGTACAGTTAATGTTTCAGATGTAGCGCTCTCTGCTGTCAAGTTCCTTTTTCTTTATTTGTGGTCCTACACAAACAGCTTTTTTTTTTTTTAAATTGTAAGTTAAGGAGTCATGGAGGCTTTCTTTTAATCTTATGCAAGGGCACTCTCATTCTGACTAATTTTTACATCTGAGTCTCTGCTTGTTGATAAACTGTTGCCTATTATCATGTAACTTCTGTAAGATTTAAAGACTTATTTTGTAGGTGCAGATTTCTAGATATGATTCATTTAATTTCTTTAGAATGCTGACCTTTTTAATTCTACAAACTTAAGAAATATTTTAAAAGGTGGGGTTGGATGTTGTATTAATTACAATTTATTTTAGTTTCATTTTTTATAAAACTGTTTTCTAAAATTTTTTAAAATTATATTTTTATCTTTCCAGGAATTAATTTTCTTATAAGGTTTTTAGTGTCTGAAAGAATGCATGTATCATAGGTTCAGGAAAAAATATTTCCACCCTTTAAAACTGTTTAGTATAAGCAAGTGCCTTATGGCATAATAGGTGTATGTTTGAACTCTTTCCATCACTTCTTTTTTTCTTTTTTTTTCTTTGTCTTACCTTATCCCTCTCATTATTCCCTAGTACTTTCATTTCAGAATATAACGCTCACATAATTTCACTCTAGCTTTGAATTCAATGTCTGGACAGATCTATCCATAAAGAAAGTAAATTTGCACTTCCATACTAAGCTTTATAAAGGCTTCTCATTGACAGTGTCATTAGATATTAGGAAATAAACTTTATGTAAGGTTTTCTTCAGTGACACCCCTTGAACAAAACCTTACCAAAACTTTATTTCTTTACTTGCTCCATAGAAGCAACATTTCTGATAATTGGAGTCTCATTCAGGACATGCATTGAGCTCATTTCTTTGTTGTACTATACAGCCTCAGCTTTTAGGATACCAAAAAAAGCTGATATGTAGGTGACATACGAAAGAAAGGGAAACAACAAAATACATCTTTTCCTTCACTCCATCCAGCCCCCCAATAATTATATATCACTGCAGTTTATTTATTGTTGATGTTTTTTCAATTAAGCAATTTCCAGCTTCTAGATTTCCTCTACTGTGGAGGCAACACAGTAGTTAAAAATGTGGACCCATGCTAGCCAGGAAAGAAAGTAAAGGGAAAAGCAGGTGACAGATGATCCCTCTGCCAATGTCCAGACTGAGATGAAATGCAGCATTTCCCGTTCACAGAAGGGGGGAAAAAAAAAAAAGAAAAAAAAAGTTGTTGATGATTTTTTACAAACCTTCCCAACCTCTACAGTTTTCAGTAAAACTGATATCCTTGTCAAATTCATTGTTAAAAGCACTGGTTATTTGCTCAGCTGTAGAAATCTGGAGTAAAAGATTGTAGGTTCAGTGAAATGGCATTTTCCAATTAAACTGTGTTTTGCTGGATGTTCCCCAAGCTCTACCAAACACTATGGTTATACATTCTATGCAAACTAGAGATTTGCATCATTTTCACATGACAGATTCTTGAATACATAAGACTTGGGGGAACAAAGCTTTGTAAGGTGAACATTAAAAAATGCCCAGTGCTTTTTCTTTCTTCCACAGGTTTTTCTGCAGGCACAGATAATAGGGTCATGAGTTATTAAATTGGCACTGGGTCTTTCTCTATTTCTCTATCATTTTCAAGCAGGTTAACTAAAGCCTATTTATATGCCAGCTAAACAGAAGGTAACTTGAGTCAGAGGAAGCTTCAGCACCCATTTTTTAATAAACCCTTCTGAACTTACAAATGTCCCTCAATCACTTTCAATGACTGTCTCTTGGAAGGTGCAAATATCTGCATCTTAATTTCTTTGCAAAACCAAAACAAATAAGTAATAAAAATTCCTCCCCCCCTTTTTTTTTTAGGTGGGACTTAATTTTCCAAAATTTTGTATTATGATTGTAAGTAAGCTCAAAAGAAGAAGTTATTTTATACAGTTATCATTCATAAAGAATGAAAATGTAAAAGAAAATATCCCTCTGAGATTAAGAACATAATAACTGCTCTTCATGTAGTTCAGAGGCTGACATGTGCAAAACACCAGTATTGGGCACCTCAATCTAGTTTTAAGCCTAAATGAGACACAGGTGAACAAAGAAAGCAGTTTATCCTCACCCTCTCACTTTCCTTTGGGACAGATGTTCACACAATTGCAAGTGCATCTTCTGTACACAGTTCTATCAGTGACAGAAAACCTCAGGTACTGCTGGTATGCAAAAATCTTATTAGCCACAAGTACACAAAACTTTGTCATATCTGTTTTTGCTGCTCAAGACTCAAACCCAAAATGTTAGGGGTCACCTGTATGGCCAAGTTACATGGCTGTCGCCTTTGTGTATGCTCTTAACCAATAACAAAAGAAGACAATATAGCGTGGCTCAAACTTCTTTCACAGTTTCATGTCTGTAGATAATGTTTTAACGTGAAGATGCATGTAACGATTTGAAGCATCAGGAACACTCTCATATTCAGAGGAATATTTAATTCTACATATCAGGTTTTATGTATTTTATTAGATTTTTCTTTTTCCTTTAATCTGGTAAGGTCCATGAAACTGTCACTGACAAACCAAAAATATGGTATTTCTGCTAATACCCAGATTTGGTTTATTCTATTGTATCCCAAAAGACTGTCACAGAATATTCTAGCATAAAACAACTTGGATCATTGATTTTTAGTCATAGTTCAATGATTTAAGTGGGGAGTTCTCATTAAACTTCCCTGGCATGAAATGGCCACTTGTATTAGATTTTTTAGAAGAAAACCCTTAGGTAGTAAAAATGATCAAAATAAGCATCAAGAACTTTGCTCCATATTGTGAGCAATCACAGTAACAAAGTTATCTATCCTGCACCACAAAAACAACTTTTTTTTTTTTTTTTAACAAACATCACTCCTCAGGAGTGAAAAGTAGACAGATTCAGCTGTAAGAATTAGGATTACTTTCTGCAGAACCAAAAACTTCAGAGCCTGGTATTTCTCACTGTAGGAGCCATCTTGTGGAGGGAAATTATTTTGCTTATGGTAGCTTAAAAAGCAGATTTGCTCTCCTTGAGTCAGAAAAATATTCACAGGATGTAAAAAGCACACAGCCCTAAGTTTATCTGCCTTTCACAGCTTAAAGAGAAAAAAATAGTGACAGATGAGTCAGGATAATGTTTTGGGCTTTTTTATACCCATTGTTGGATGCTCATTCCCTAAAGATTTCTGTGCATGATCCTAGATCTACTGGAGGGAGAATTTTAAATTCTGAGGTCAAGAAACACACTCCTTTTTTAGCAAAAACATGATGTGCACCCTTTAGAATTTGCATATGAATGTCCCTTATGCCATAGTACCAAAAAACTCTTACAATATGGTTTATCACTTTTATCACTGTCCTAATTTCTGAGCAGTTTATAATACTTAAAGGACATATTTACTCACATGCAGCATTTTATTATCTGTCCCCATTTCCTAGATAACAAGGAGGATTAAAGCAGTGTATACAAGAAATTTGTGAAAGAGGATGGAGTAAAATTTGAGGGGTTTTCCCACTTCTCATACCATGAGTTTAGGCACTGAGCTGTGCTTTTTTCCCATTACCAATTACAATGTTTATGTAATTCCTTATTCTGTTATTCCCTTTTCTAACTCAACAATTGAGTTAGTAATACCTGATCCAGCTGGCAGTTCTGGCTGTGGGACTTTACGAGCTCCTTTTCTCTCTCGGCAGGGCTTGGAGATACTTCTTTTCTTAGTCAGTCAATCATCATTGATAGAGAAATCATGTCAGTTCTGGCTGCCTTTGCTCCAGCATACATTTGATCTGAACATCTTTTCTCTTGATCCTTCACTTTTGCTACTAAGTGCTTTGCTTTTGCAGCAAGCTTGCTCTAGCCCCGGTTTCCATTAGATGTGTTGAGATCTGAGGTTGTTATTCAGTCTTCATATGCTGGAATCCACTCCTGCAAAAAAGCCAGCCTCATTTTCTCACTTCTGTGCTGTGGGGTTCATTTCTTTAATGATCTGACCATTGTTCACTTTCATTTCTGCCTTTGCAAACTGAACTGGAGCCTCACGGCTGGCTGGCTGAGGAGAGAAAGGTGGGCCTGCTGCTTCTGAATGGATCTGGGCAAGGATGGCAACTCTGTTCAGAAAACAGGTTTCTCTTCCTGAAAGATTATTCTTTAGTCCTTGCTTTTATCCTGAGTGCATTTATCCCAGCTTTCCTGCCTTGCGGAGACATGTTTTTCATGGGAATTTTTGCAAAGAATGATGAAGCATTGCTCTTTTAGCTAATCAGCTGTCTTTGACACTGTCTTTCTAGAACATTCAAAACTTGATTTTAAAGTCTCTTTATCCCCAGATTTTCTTCAATATTGTTTATAGACTTAAGAGTTTAAAATGTAAGTAAGATCAACAGTCTTAAAATCCACCTGAGTTCCTATGGGACAATGGTATGCAGCACAGAGGAATATGCCAGACTACCTCATTCTTGAAGATTAGCAGCAAAACTGGAAAGTTTTAGAAGGCTATAGAGCAATATGAGAGATTACTCAAGTAATGTTCCAAGGAACCAAGTTTTGGATTTTTCAAAGCTTTCTGGCAAGTGTTTTGTGCTTGCTTCAACTTCTATTTTCTTTTTTAATATTATACCATCAAAACAAGTCAGTTCCAAAATATATTCTTTACTCATTTGCTCTGACTCTCATATTCTCATTGTGGGGTCAGCTCTAAGAACATAGTTGTATCATTTCTTCTAGGTTTGCTGACCCAGAAAAATTCTAGAAGAGCAAGTAATATGAACAAAGTAGGCATTTAGACCACAGAAAAAAGTACAGATCCCAAGACAGAAATGCAATCAAGGACCAAGGCATTATTAAAGAATAAGGAGAAAGGAATCATTTGGAAAAAAAAGATGTCTAGGCTTGCAGATAAATAAGGGAGTGGAGTTAGGGAAGGGATGTCTTTGAAAAGATTTCTTCCCTGCACTCCCACCCCACACTTTTCTTTAATGCAGCAAAATGGAATGTATTAATAAAAAACACGTGAATATTTCATAAAAATGTCTGTCACCAAGCAGAAAAGTCTTTCAATAAGGTTTATGTTCTTGAGGTATAGATATAGTATTAAAAATCTCTTCCTAAAACCCATAATTTCTGCTTCAGTGATAAAAGTGACACTGATCTCTACAGTTTTGCTGTTAACATATTCAGGTAGTTTCAGACAGCTTTCTGCCCATTTGACTTCTTTCAAGTTACCTTTGATTTTGTTTAAACAGGCAACAAAACCCAGGTGTTTCTTACAGATTTAGTTACAGAATATATAATACTTCATCATCTTAAGCAGGCTACTCAGTCTAGTTAAAGGATGTTGTTGATTTTTCAGTGTTTGTGCAGCTACAGTAGATGTGACCTAATACTCATTTAAATGAAAGGCATCTATTGAATCCATGGGCTTTGGGGCATAAACCATTCAGCTTTTCACTGACTCACTGAAATGCTGTAGTCAGATATATGATTCATGTTTCCTTCCAATGCCTTGGACTTGAATGTGGTTATTCAAGGAGTTAGCAATCACAGGGCCAGTATTTTATAAGCTATGAATGTTATAAGAATGCAAATACATCAACTGAGTACTGTTCTTTCTGAACAGAATGATTTTTTTAACAGTGCAATTCAGCTTCAAAACAGAAATGAAAGGAAAAGAAACGTAAAACCTGTGTTAAAAATGCAGTCTAAAACTGGAACCTGCAAGTATAAGCATTCACAATCATTGATATTAGGAAAAGAAGACAAGTACATAAGGTGTTAGTTTGCAACCACAGATAACAAAAAAGTTAAAGGGAATTAAATAGAGAAGGTATCTATGGATCAGGGGGTTTTATTACATTGATATAATTGACATTACCGTTAGGCTTCACTAGACTCACTAGCTAGATTTGTATAAAGTGGCAGCAGATTTGGTAAATGAGGGTGTAGATTATTTTGAATAACGTATAAAAATAAGGATATGTAGAGGAAAAAACCAACACAAAACACAAGGATGAAAGTCCCAACTGTATAAAAAGCTCTCATCAATTTCAAGAAAGAACAACTGGATAATTTATCTAGTTATCACTGTAAGAGGACAAGTACCAGTGAAGAAACACAGACATCTACTTGCCAATTACTGATCTGTCACTTTCTCTCCCTCCAATTTACTAGAAAGTAGAAGAGAAAAAGACATTAATATTTTTTCTAGTTATTTTTCATTAATACTCTTTTATGTATTCATTAACTAAATATAGCAAATAATGTAAACTCTAATATAAAAATAAATATTTCCTGCATTTAATTAAGGGCAATATATTTTAGAATATGGATCCATTTTTTTCAGCCTGAATCAGTACTTATCAGGCACCATCGATGACCACCATTATCACAAAGTAGTTGCTTAAATAGCTGTCATTCAAGAGTTTTCTGTTGTTAAACTAAATCATAATGCTGAAAACTTTAGTGGAGTCACATAACGTATGTGATAACAGTTGCCCTGAGAATTATTACAGGACCCACAAAGGTCCTTCCTCTTCTGCCTAGCTTTGTAGAATTTCAGTTGAGTCCCCTTAACTTTGTAGTGAGAGAAGAAATGAGAGTTACAGCAGCAGATAAGGAGGCCTTCAAGTTTCTAGACCAGATTTCATTCCTTCCTTGCTAGACAGCCAAGGTGAACAATGATTGCCATCTATAAAGCCTCTAATCTGCCCCACCAAGATAAATAAAATGGGGAGCAATCAAAATTTTCAGGATACCCTTCAGACTGTATCATCCATGGCCAAATTACCTGCTTTCACCAGATTAAACTACACTTCAGTATATTTCTGAAAGGATGTGATAGGAACACACTGTATAGCCAGGACTGGTATTTTAGGCTTATATAAAGTAAATCTTTAATGTGACATTTTTTTCTCAATCAGAGGAAGGAAATGATGAACCAAGAAATCTGGGTCTGCTGTGTGTCAGAAGGTGATCCCAAGGGAGAGAAGTATTAGTAGAAAAAGACTATTTGCCTTAGTTTCTTAGATATATACAAGTTGCATTGCTAGAGATCAACTTCATGCCCTTATGAAGAAACCCGAGTGGAAAATTCATGTCACAATTAGCAGAAGAGATTCTGTGAATTGCTTTGTAACCAATGGTAAAGTGCAATTGCTCAAGTTTCAGCAAAGGGAACTATACTTGAGTGCACCATCCTTCCTTTAGTAAAAAAGGGAGGTTTTTTTCATTCTACTTTCCTTGCAAATGTTGCAAGCAATTTTTCAACCCTGCCCTGATATTTCTGGGTTGTGTGACAGGATCATTTCCAGACATCCCTTGTTTCAAGGCTACTAAGGGATGACTTGGCCTCATGTGTCACTCACATGCAGTTGACAATCGTTCTTATTTCTTGTTTTTAAGCAAATAACATCACTGAAAATCAAATCTGTCCTTAGTGATAAGTGTGTGTCACTGCATGCCCCTCATTCCTAATCACCCAGATTGGTACTACTGGAACTATGCCCTCAAGTCCCATCCAGACTTTGTGCCCAAACTTCCTTCTAGGGAAGGAATAGGGAGCAGGAGAGAAAAAGGCTGGTGCATTCCCAGATCTCACTTGAAGACGGAGTCAGGGTGCAGTTAGGGTATGGAGCTAGACCTGAAGGCTCAGAAACACAGAGGTGACTGGTTTAGGTATAGTCCCACAGTCTGGAGGATAGTGACCCGAGCATTGTAAATTACTTGATTCTTAAAAATAGGACAAAATTGTGATGTTTTCATTGTCTACTATATAAATGGACTATAAATGGCCTTTCTGTAAATTCTGCATGTTCAGTACAACTGGAAATTGCAAAATAGTTCCCAATTTTTTAATTTAATGGAGAATTTGTGAAATCTATTATCACTACTAATATAGTAGAATCTAAAGATTCCAATTGCCTTATTTTACTGTACATTTTCCTGCAAAAATGTGTAGTTTGAAGAAAGGAAGATGAACAATTATATACACATATATATATTATACATATCAAAGGTTGTTATTTCTTTTTTTGTTGATGAGAAATTGAAGAGCAGAGACAGGCAGGAACTAGCCAAAATGTACATACAAAAATCAAAATATTAGCCTCCCTAGTTCTAAGACTCCAATGCTACCCTGTTGATTCTCCTTAAAATATGCAAGAGCATGGTACTCAGATTAATTACAACTTGGTGTTCTCCACAGGAGCTCAGTCAGATGCTGTGCCCCTCCACCACCAGCCAGCATGCAGGAACCATAGTGCTTAGAGAGGCCAGCTATGAGAATCGAGTTTTGGTCATTCTCTGATGAAGTTTGTATTGTCTACCAGAAACTCAAGTCAGCATAGAATGCTTTTGCTAATAGATCCTAGCTCTGTATGTAGGAAAAATCCAGAGGAAGAACAGCCTTAGCGGTAGCTCCCAACCCTTAAACTTGCTCCACTGACAACCTGCTGTAGCCCTAAAGGCCAGAAGACTGTGTCTCTGCCACACTCAGACAGCAAGACTCTGAAGTCACTGATCGTCACAGGGAACCATATGCCCTTGTACTGAAGGAAAGGGATTGGAGAAGCTTTGTTTCAAGGAGAGAGAGCAAGGATTTATTTTTTTTTTTAATAAACAGACAGCTTTCTTACGTCATTCAGTGTTGTTTTGTTACTTTGAAGTAAGAAGAGGAGTTTCTATGCAGTAAAAGTAACCTCAGACTAAAATGGCTGAAATGGTTTTATGAGTAAGTATCCGGCAGCTTTGCTTTGTAGTAGGCTATGCAAAGAGCATGAAGGTTAGAGAAGAGGGCAGAAAGAATATTAACAGGGAAATTAATAATTTTATGAGTTTTACAGAAGGGCTTGGGCTGTAATGATAGTACGCTATGATATGCAGTACCTACTGAAAGTCATAGTTAATGGTTAAGAGTAGATAATATTTAGCATTTATATAGTGCTCCACAGTTTCAAAGAGCTATGCAAACATAAATTAATTAATCCTCAAGATTTTAAGATCCCTATTTAGATAGGTAGATTCCTCTTAGAAAGTTCTGTGTAACACAGATGATTACATCTACTTACAATATAAGACAAACAACAGCAATATCACTGGCTTTGTGGATTAGTTAGCACCATTATCCCTCTTCTGCTGATGGGAAAGCTGAGGTTTAACTATCAGGAATTTTCTGTGAGTCATGTCAATGACAGAGCTGAAATTAAATTTTAGGAATGGCCTATCTTTTGACTCTTATTTTCTGTCTGCTAAGTAAATCTAAGGAACAATATGGATTAGTGATGTAAGATAGACAAATATATTTAAATTTAAAAGTCCACAATCGTGATATTTCTGTTCTCATAACATTTTCATCATAATAGTGTAGTTTGGTGATATTTGTTTGAAGCCTACGTCATAAGTAATTTTGGAGTATGAGAAAAGATATGGGAAAAGCATTCATCATAATATGGTCAGATTCTGACCACTGTCAAAGAACAGACCAGTTTCACAGCACCTATTAATTTATCTGTTTAGTGCTTTTTAAAAGCTCTTTCCTTATTATCCATCTTCTCTGCTTTTCAAATACAGCTAACACATAAGGGTGCAATAAAGTCTGACATGATACAGAGATGTCCACCAGAGTCTGCAGAGAATCTGTAATAACATTGATCCCACTTAGGAGTTAAGTCAGAGTCCTGATGATAATTTAAAATGTCAACATCATTAAATATTTCATTTCTCCAATATGAATGAAGAGGTTGAGTCACATATTTGCATAATTTACATAACAGCCACCTAATTTTGGTGATTGAATTGATGACACCTGGGATGTCTAAGCTTTTGGGTGTTTTCTCTAGTCTACGGAGAGTCAGACCCAGAGAACTTTTCAGATCCTATCAGTGTATTGAAGCTCCACTATGGGTATTCAAATCCAAAAATCTGAGAGAACACAATCTTATTGTGATTATTCACATTATATGTTTTAAGTATGATGGCAGCTGATATGGAGGGAGCACAGAGAGCTTTTCTCACTTTATTGCTCTCACCTGACTCCTGCTAGGAAGATAAATGGCAATGTTGTCAGTCAAAAAAATGTTAATATTAAGTTTTCTCTCTCAAGTGGGACTAAACGGCATTACAGAATTGCATCAATTATCTTACTAGAACCTACCTTTTAAGAACAATAAACTGCCTTTTCAAAAATGAACTCAGTTCAACAGAAACAAACCATCATTAACAGTGCAGCCTGGTAACTTCCTGGTTTACTTTATTGCATCACTAATTTGCAGAAAAATGTCCCATTTGAAAACCAAAAATAGCCAAGGAGTAGAGCCAAGAAGACTCTGTGGTGTAGGTAACTTAGTTAACTCAGTTTTGAACCTTTTTCCACATAATTTAAAATGCTAAATCTTACAAAGTTTCCTTTATAAATGTGTTTCAGATGTTGGCAGATGTGGTTTGGGGGGAGTTGTTATACTTTATTTTAGCATTAATATTATAATATATAAACCTAGAATTTCCTTCTTAGGTAGTAAATTGCTTTGCTAGAGTAGATGTAAAAAACTGAAAACCAAAATGGCCTAGGATAAGATCTTGACTCATGGGAAATTCAGCTGTCATGGGACAAGAAGTGAGATCTCATGAATTAATAAATAGCTTAAATAGTAGGATTAAGTGATCAGCTTCAACAAAAGTAGAGGTTTAACAGTGGAGTCCCTCAGGGAGCTCTGCTGGGATATCTACTGCTCAACATAAATGCTCTAGAAAAGGTAGTGAATAATGAGGTGACTAAATGTTCTGATGATAAAAAATTCTTCAAAATAATAATGATGAAAACTGACTGCTAAGAGTTGCAGCAGATTGCAGGATACCGATCAACTATGGGACAAGGAGAAAATGAACATTACTGTCAAAAAATGTAAGGTAATGTACACAGGGGAAAAAAACTCATCCTAAGAAATATACAGTGATGGTCACTAAGCTGTTATCATTTAGAAGAGATATTTAATTGTCATTGTCTGTAACTCCAGGAAAGCATTACTAGTCTAATACTCAGTGATGGTCAAAGGCTAAGTAGAATGATAAGAAAAAAACAGCTAAGAAAAAGAACACAGAGTAAAAGACACCATCATCATGGCATCACATACAATCATGGCATAGTCACATCCTGAATTACCAATTCACTCCAGTCTCCTCGGCTAAAAAACAAGACTGCCAAAGAGGCCTGTGTAAAGAAAAACAAAGGTATGGATTGCTTTCAATACTAAACAGACCCTGACACATTGGCTTGGCAAAGTGAACTCTTAGGTATTTAAAATCAGGAACAGAGAATGAAGAATGATTGTTTATGGTTCTTCATGACAGAGTTGAGACATGAAGTTAGTAGACAGAAGTATTGAAACAAAAGTACATACTTTTTTAGCACAATTGATAACTTGTGGAGATCATGTTGTGGAGTTCATTACCATACAATTCTTTGGAACTGAAATAGGTTTGAAATCAGACTAGCCTATATTGTGGAAAAGAGGCCCTGATAGGCTACTCTTACAATGCTAAATTATGGCCTCTAGCTCAGATGCAGGATAAGGAAAGGCAGAAGAAAAACCTGGAGAGGTGCCACTCTGTCCTTTCTCATGTGTCAGAAGCAGAAAGATTGGCGAGATGAGAGTTTCAAAGTGTTATGGTCTTGGGTGATTTATTTCTTGTTATTGCACTTCTGCTTCTCATTGGTGAAATGGGGCTAAAAATACATAC
The DNA here is from genome assembly GCA_026212715.1 of Elanus axillaris. NCBI lineage: Eukaryota > Metazoa > Chordata > Aves > Accipitriformes > Accipitridae > Elanus > Elanus axillaris. The sequence goes on along the minus strand of JANZLQ010000031.1, from coordinate 18,078,824 downwards.
CACCCTTTGGAAGCATGTTATAATTTGAGATTTTCTATAGTGTCCTTAAAGATGCTTAAGCTACACAGGTTGCAGGCTGTAGTTTTGATTGCAAAAATACTCTGACATTTGCTTATGATTAAATGATTTAAAATGTCTTCTAAATAACATGGAGATCATTTCACCTAGTTATAGTGACTTCTAAGGAGGAATGACATTGCGTGGAAATTGTGCTGGCATGTTCATTCTATACTTCATCATTTGTATTTATTGAAGGGAGGGCTGTTAATGTTCTCTTTGGGCCAACCTCTGGCTACATATGCAGAAATCTATAAAATCACAGCTCAACTGCATTTTAATAAAAATAAATGGCTAGCATTCTGCTATTCCCAGGATAATTTAACTCAAGTGTTTTTCAGACTCCTGTCTTCCTGTCCTTACCAGAGATGTAATGGTTCCTAATCACACAGTCTCAAAGACACTCTTGCTGGAGCAACTGTAGCATTTCCATGCTGTCCCTTTTTGCAGCAATTGCTGACATACTACGTCTGTCTTGAGTGCTCTTTCCTGACTTGCCTGCTAATGAAAGAGGTGGAGAAAGATGCCATAGTGTCTATTACTTTGCATGCAAGAACCACTTCCAAGTGAATGGTGCCTTGACCGGTGAAAGTAAAACGTCCATATTCCCTGTAAAAAGAGATTGCTGCAATCTTGCTCACATGTATTAATCTCTTAAACATTCTGCTTGTTCTGGCATTTATTCTCTAGGCAGCTTGAAGGCCATTGAACAAAGAGTTTTCCTAATATATCATAATTACACAAACACCTGTGCCAAGCAACCTTGTACTGAGCTACTCAAAATTTTTCCAGGGGTTCAACAATGCTCAAAACTCCTCAGCTGTGATTTAATGGTCTACTGGCTGAGCACAGGGTAAAATGAAGTAAAGATGAGAATTCTAGATCAAAGAATTCTAAAGAAAAGTGCCTAGATACAACTATATCAAAATCAATAATGTGCTACATGTGTACAACATGCTTTGCAACGTAAAACTGCCTCTCTTCTCTGTAAGGGCAAAACAGGAACTACACTGAGGGTTATTTGCACGTGTTCATTTCAGAACAGATTATATAAAAAAATTAATGGATTATTTGTTTGACTTGATATACAAATGCTACCTTACACAGTACAAGGTGTCATTTTAGAGATTTTATTTCATTTTCCAGATTGCCCAGCTGGCTTTTGGAACCCATAAAGTCTTGGAGTCTGTATTGGGTTTCTGTGGCAAGGTTTTGGTATTGGGGGGGTTACAGGGGTGGCTTCTGTGAGAAGCTGCTGGAAGCT
>JANZLQ010000031.1:18058298-18073917 GCA_026212715.1 Elanus axillaris | reverse complement strand
TTGACTATCCTTTCCCTCCCCCCCCCCCCCGCCCTGGTTCTTATCCTCTTCCTAAAAGACTTAATTGGCTCTGGAAATACTCGTAAAGTGTACTTCCCTACATGTCCATTTCCAGTACCCTCAAATCTGTGAGCAGTCCATCACAAAGCTGAACTAGCCATCACTCCCAGTCATAGTACATAGACTGCCTTGGCTATCTTATACCAGCGCATATTCTAAAATGTTTGAATAAAGTCATAAGATTATTACACCACATCTCCACTATGTATTTAACTCAAGATCTTTTATTCTTCTTGGACACTAATATCCTAAAGAAAGTTTCCAAGAATCATTTACATGAAGAGAGATAGTGTGATTCCTCACTTAATTTTTGTTCAGTTTGAGTTTCTATCATATGGAAAATACATTTTTCTTCTGGTAGAATTCTAATTCAGATACTCCATTTCCAGTTTCACATTACTTTGTAGTAAGATAACTAAACCTGGGAACTGCCACTGGCATTAGTATATCTTTTTCTCTGTAAATTCCAAACCTGTTTGAACATATTTCTCCTTGAAGATTTGTTCTTCCTCTCAGGTTGCTACCATGTGACTTTCAAACCAGACAAGGGATAAAGTTTGAAGAATCTGCACATGGTATAAAAGGATTAATGAAAAGTCTTAATCCAGAAAGATCTTTCCAGAAATCTTTTCCAGAAAATCTAGGGAAAATTAATCTAGAATAATCTGTAGCAGTCAGGAATGGAAATATTCTTCACTTATATGACTTTCAAAGTGAGATATTTTAATTATCTTTAAGTCATTTTCTTTGTTTATTTGACCTACACTGTGAATTGATCTTATGTTGGTACCAGCAGTATAAGTTCACATAGTACACAAAAGAGGTGACATTTCTTTACAATAGTAAAACTGTTTTGGTTTTGGGGGGTTGGGAGGGTATTGTTTGTTTGTTTTTAAGCAATAGCATAATTAATAAACTGAAATGAAAAAGATCTGAAATTTTGAAACTTGAGTTCATCAGCTTGGGCTTGACTGGAAGGCAATTACTGAGACAGATTTCTCTTGTCATTGAGAGATTGCCCACAAACTAATTCAAGTGTAACCTGTAATTAGACTATAAAAGATGTAAGTTCTTCTTGTGCTCACATCAGGATTTTGTAAGAATCCTTCACTTAGTCCCTGATAGCTATCTAGATTTCTAGGGACAGTCACTTTGTGTTGATTATCCATGGGAAAAATATATAATGACTTAAGCATATTGCCAGACTTAACTAATGTTTATAGCACTCTGAAATTTTCAGATGGAAGGAGCTATAAAAAATAAAAACTATCATAGATGTAGAAGTGCTGGTGGGCATTGTTTCTTTTTTGATTTTAAATAGTACACCTTTCTAACCTGACTGAAGGAAGGTGATGAAGCTATTAGCAGCAGATGGGAAAAGACAGACAATAGCATGTAGAGGTAGTAGAGCTTGTGCTGCATGCTTGCAGCACAGCTTGTTTCACAGCACTGGGGGCAAATAGGTCTATTCTACAACTAAAAGCTCTTCAGCGCTTTTTTTGGCAACATGCCAGATGTCCAAGACAAAGGGATTGCCTAGAAAAAAATACGTTGGGGTGTCAGGGAAGGAGACACAGGTCAAATAGACAAAGATGAGGAGGACATCTGGATGACTTAACTCTTCTGTAGCAAGAATATCTCAAAAGACACCAACTAATTACTCTCTGGTAATTTGTATTTATAAATTTTGTCAAAATGAAACATTTCTGGCCTCCTTGAAAACAGCACAAAGGTAAAAATTAATATAAATTCAAGCACAGGCACAGAAAACTAGAGAAGTTAGTGAAAAAAAGTATATCACAAGCTTTGTGGTCACGAAAATATCCTTTGACTATTATTATCTGCTCAATCCCAAACATGGGCTTACATATAGTATCAATTTTTGCAAACTTTAATCATGCTCTAACATCTCAAATTTCATACCAACAGAGCTTGACTAGCAAAACTTAAAGAACTACAGGAAACAAATAGTATTTACCTAATTCAGAGTCTTACATAACTTGGCAGACATTGGTGCAAGTCATATATTGAACACAAACATAGATTCATATCTTATGAGCACATATACACAAAATTAAATACTTTGATCTCATTAAAAGCGTTATGCCACAATAAAAATATATAGCCTCTTCATATTTTATAAGTTAATAAAAGCCTTCTGCTCTGAAGCTAGAAGTTTAGCAACTTAAATTTGATATAAATATCCTTGCTGAATCACCATTAAAACATTACTAACTCTCATTCAAGTGTTCAAACATATTCTGACTTTAACACAAGCTCTCCACTCCGCCGTTTCAGGTCATGATACTTGGGCTTACTCTACTTCTATAAGCAATGTTTAGGCAAGCAGAATAAAAACTAAAAGAAGCCATCCTCTCATAAGATGCATTTGAGGAGATTGAAGAACTGGAACAGATCGCATGCATGGCTATCTAGGAAAAAACAGGAAAACTGTTTCTTTTAAGCAAAATTTTAGCCAACAAAATAAGTTCACCACTTTGGCGTAAGACAGACTTTCTGCAGAGAGTCCTTCTATTTAAAACCAGTAGAATTAAACAGTACAATTAACAACCTGATAAATAAAGGCTGCCTTTTCAGTGAACTTCGATTTATCAACACCTTTGACATATATAATCAAGAACCAGAACAACTTATTTTAAAGGGGTTTTCTATTTATAAAACAGGTATATCCATTTTTTTATTAACTGTTATACAACTGTATAAAGTAACTGAGAAAGGAACATGGGAAAAATTCAATCTATACAACAATGACATTAAGAGCTCCTGTATTTCTAAACTGTACATTATAATTATGAAAATCTGCTTTACTTTATTAATTATTAATTGTTGTTAAATTATTATCCAATTAATAAACAACTATTTTAATAATTGTCATTAGTAATTAAAGTATTAAATATTTATACAAATGTGTTTTATTTCTTTTCCGCACCTTTGCTAGACTGTATCACAATGGAATAACTCCTTGCAGAGAAGCAGAGGAGCAAATTACGAGTTCTAATGTGGATGAGAAGATTGTGAGGAAACATCAAATAGGAGATAGCATATGTTTGCATTTCTTAAAGTTTTTTTAAAGAAGTTTAGCTTTTGGATTTTTAAAATTTATTCTGAAACACCTAATTAATCGGCACCATTTTTCACTCACTGATTTCAAAACACTGAGGAAAATATAATTCTTTTTCGAGAAAAGTGGGGGGGAAATGTGGGATGGTGTAGGAAGGATTTGCTGAACTTCAACCATAGTTTAGGAGGAGAAACAACTAAATATCACCATAAGTACTAGTTCAGAATTTTCTATTTTAGAGTATATTGCCGCTTCCAGTACAAGTACTGTTTTTTTTTTTCCATGGAAGACTTGTTACTTTGGAACTGCATTATATGTTACTGAACTGTGCCCATGGTTCACATAAAAAATTATTTGAAAGAGATTACGTTGTACTTAAAGGCACTTAAAATGCAATTTTCAGTTTGGGGCTTTTATTGTTTGAGTTTCGTGGTTTTTTGTTTACAAGTTAAAAAATTCATTAAAAACAAATACATGCTTAAGTGACTAAGGTATATCTGCCTGCAGATATGGCCAATGGAAAGCTATACAAGCTGAAACAAGCTTATGATGAACAGGTTTCTAAGCAATGACATTTAAATCTCTTACAAGTGAATGGTATCTTTAGCACTTACTAAGGGGTAGATCTTGGCGAGCCTTCTAGTAATAAGTAAAACTTAAAAGGTATTCCTGTGGCTCATATCCCTGCATTTAGGCATCACAGTCAAAATAAATGTATGTTTAAAATTCTTTACTAAGTGACCTATACATAGTACAGTTCAGTGTACTCTGCTTCTATGATCAAGAAGGTGAAAAATTGTTAAAAACTGAATTATATAAAGCAACTAGACTTATTTTTCCTTGTAACTGTAAGCACAATAAACAGCCATTATCCTCCTTCATTAGCATTATTTACTATTTCTGTGCATCACTACACAAAAATAGTGGTTGTTTTATATTGTTTTGTTAGTGCAATGCTTATTCCCTATATCTTGACTTACAGTATCTAAATGTGTTTTGGCAGTATATTGTATTTCATCTATGCAATAAATGGAGTTTATTGAAAGCATATATAAACTTTATTTCTTTTGTTGTTTATGGCTTTAGAAATAGTTGAAATAAAACTTGGAACCTGAGTAGTAGTTGTGTATGCATAGTCCTTCCATTACTTTCCTTACAACAGTCCATTGTCTGTTAAGTAACTATAAATGGGCATTTTTTATTTCAAAGCAAATTTTCAGTTTATCTGCAAGGAGTTACAATCATGCAACAGTAGGAAGTTAACATGGACTCTAGATGCAGTTTAACTATTCATACTGCCAAAAAATCTGTGTTTATAGTCAACACTTCCAAAATTCTCTTGCTGAAGTTCGTAAGGAATCTCAGGATGAAAATGTAAAACCTCAGGGGTGTCAAAGATGCTCTAAGCAATGCTGTAATGTCAGACTGCATTTTCAAATGAAGTCTGTTTGTTTAGCCCTTACAATTTAAACCTGCTAGAGCTATGTAATTTCCTAGAAATAAAATACTTGAGAATTTTTCAGTTAGTCAATTTTATTCATATAGTAGTACTGTTTACTTCCACTGAAATACATTGACCTCTTCATTTTAGCCTTTTTAATGTTTTTGCTGATTCAGGAATCAGTTATTACACAATTTATCAGTCATGATTAAGATTTTTTTCAAAGCTGCTGAGGAGATTTAGTCACATTTAGTTCCCTTCCATTGGGAAGATGAGAGTCTGAAGTCTGTTAAATAGCATTAAAAAAATTAAGACAAAAAATCTGTATCAACACTTCATTTATATACGCAATAGTCAAAAAAAAAAAAAAAGGGAGGGCAACTAGAGGCAAGCTATCACATTCTCATATGCACTTCCATGCATAAGTGTATGTGTATTTGTACATACACACACTCCTCTTCTATAATATTGTATTTTTGTAATGATAGAAAGTATTACTTACTATTTACTATAATATAGTCATACATTCCTGAATAGTTGGGTTATTTTTCAATGAAACCTTTCAATTGTATGCACAGAGAGCAAGCATAAATGGTTATTGTATTATTGAAGTAAGGTTCAGCTTCTGAATGTTGAAGTGAAACAAAGCTGGACTCTAATAAAGAGATGAACAGGAGTTTGCAAAAATCAGCAGCAGTTTTACTGCTAAGTGTGTAGCTGTGAGGCCTCAGGTACTACTGTATTACAATTGCACTTTTCAAGTACTGATGTGTGAATTACTTTGAGCAGATCATCATCATAACAAAGTGGAGTTTGACTGTCACATGGATAAGTGGCAAAATCAATAAGAACACAGCGAGTTTCATTTTACATGATTTATTTTTGCAGTACTATTAGCAATTGTTCAAAGTCTATGGTATCCAGAAGGGCCACTTACAGTAAGGACAACTAGCTATTGCTGCTGTGAACAAACAGGAAGTGTCTTTGACTCTCCAACTCAAAAAGCAATTAGTTTAATGGATTAGTCTAAGTGGGGAACAATGAAATGAGACTAAATGAAGAGAATAAACAGAAAATTAATGTGACTTGCAATCTCTTATAGCAAAATAAATGACTGAATATATATATAATTTTACATATAAATAGCATATACTCTATATATACAAAAAACATTTGTGTACAGTTATGTGAAAAATTAGTATAAATCAGGCTAAAAATATTTTACTTATTCTTCAAATATTTTCAGTTTTAAAAAAAAATAATCTCATTCCTCACTAGGATAAAATCAAGACATTTGCACAAAGAAAATATGCAGAGAATCCCATCCCAGATTAGCTTCAAATTTAGGATATCCACCAAAAATATAGGTAGCAAACAATGACTTTCATCTCCCCTAACTTTAACCATCAAAATAAGACATGTAATCTAAGCTATTCGGCCAGATTTCTGGTTTTCAGCAGAATGAAAGCGTGTTTGCACAATTCTCCCCACCCTTCAGATCTGGAGAACTACCTCTCTCCCATGATTACTAAAGGAACTCAAATTTAGACATTCTACTTCTTACATAGGCTTTACTTCTTCAGGTTTCTTATTTACGTTTTTCCTCATCATGAATTTCAGGGACATTCCTCAAATTTTAATTATTGTAAGCTTGATTTTGTAGGTCATTAAAAATGCTCTCTCTGGAAAAATTGCTTCTGAACCTTTCAGATAAGCCAGAGAGATCAGTGATTTTTACTGTAAGTATGGACTGTGCTACTGGATCCTCAGTTTTATACTTATCTTCAGATACCATTTTCCATTTTCATTAATGAGCCAAGAGTCAGCATGTTAGCCAGAATATTAAGTTACTTTACATGCAGTTTTGAAATATCTGGAAGTACAATCATAGACTGCTGTTATTTAGAAATCTGGAAAATTATGTGCCCATTTCTTGAGACTGTCCCTGCATCCCAGTTTAATTTTAGTTTCCAGATATTATTGCTTATATAATATTTATAACATTTTCTGGATGCCAGAACCAGTATATAAATAAAACACCACTTCCATTTTTTTCCTTTAACAGTTTTTCAAACATTTTTTTCTTTTTTCTAAATTACTTGGAGAGCACTATGGGATGAAATCAACATGGGTGCACAAAACTGTGTTTCAGGAAAGCAATAAAAGTGAACCTACAATAATAATCCTACAATAAATTTCCAATCAATAAACCACTTTTCTCAAAGTAAGCATTAGCATTAAACTGGCAGAACCTCTATAGTTTTTTTATTATAACTATAACCCTTTTAACTAAGGCTTATTATTTGTTCTCAGTTGACTGTTTCTTCATCCATGTCAGTGGAGACAATGTTTTAGTGTGACCGGAAAATATCTCATATACAACGAATATTGAGTAAGAGAAGCTTTAGATACAGTTTTATTTCATTTCAAAATACTCAGCTTTTCAGCGGAACAGATTCACTGGTATAATTGTCACATCAGAAAAAAAAAAAAGAATTATCTGGTAAAGTCATTGGATTATAGCTCAGAGTTGTAGCTGCAAGTTTTTAATTTCCCAGCAACTCATTGTGATAGGTTGAAGGAATCACACATAGCAGTACTTTTGGGAAACTGATTTGCTTCAGTCTTTATTTGTCACAGGCATTACGAAGTTTTCCACAGAGAAAGTAAGGAAAACTTTTACCCTGAAAATGTATTGAAGACAACTTGTACAGGCAGTAACTGGTGTGAAAAAATTTGTTTAACCACCTGTTCATGGTCATATACATATATACATATATACATATATACATATATACATATATACATATACAAATATAGCATAGGGACCTCCCTTGTACATTAAACCATACTTCAACTATGCCAAACTGGGGAGAGGAAGATGTGAATGCAAGCAAAATGTGGTTTGAGTGAATTTAACAACATGCAGAACTAAAGCATGTGAATGCATAATAATCAGATAAAAAGGAGCGAAACATGGTGATGGCACAGAGTAATCTAGAACAACAGAATAGTCAAGGTGGAAGGGACCTACAACAATCATCTAGTCCAACTGCCTGACCAATTCAGGGCTGACAAATAGTTAAAGCACATTATTAAGGGTATTGTCCAACTCCTCTTAGACACTGACAGGGATGGAGCATCAACCACCTCTCTCTCCAGGAAGCCTGTTCCAGTGTTTGACCACCCTCTCAGTAAAGAAATGTTTCCTAAAATCCAGTCTGAGCTTCCCCGGCACAGCTTTGAACCATTCCCACACATCCCATCACTGGATCCCAGGGACAGGAGCTCAGCAACCCCCTCTCCACTTCCCTCCTCAGGAAGCTGTAGAGAGCATCAAGGTCACTCCTCAGCCTCCTCTTCTCCAAACTAGACAAGCCTAGTATATGAGAAACCCAGTATCTCTAGCTAATACATTTCTTCTAATCCTACCTAAGGCTTCTGATACAGGATATACTGTATATCACGTGACACTGAAATTGGGATTTTTCTGGGTGGTTGATTGAATATCAACAGGCTTTGGGGGGGGATGCGAGGGTTTTGTTTGTTTTTAAAGCAGGCCATTAACAAAATTGTAGGGCAAATTTACTTGACCTGGAATAGTTGTGAAGGGATAGCACTTCTGTGAATAAATCTTTCAGCTGACTCAAAACCAGATCTTATTACTTGCCTTTGAACATGTGTTCACTTAAATAGAAAGTAGAAGGTGGATAATATTATGTCCTTGGTATCATTCAATAACATTAATACTGGACTGTAGTACATTAAGATAAAGACAAACAAAAACAAGAAACATAACAGCTTTTTTTATAATAGTGATCTTTTTTGCTCTGTGGGCCATTGCTCGCTCTTACCCTCTCTGTATTTCCTCAAAAGGCATACTATGAAAAAAGATCATGATACTATAATGTTATTCCATGTATGCTTTTTTTTAGCATTTCTATATGATTAGCCTAAGGGGTATTTTCACATATGCCATGAAAGACAAATCCTACAAGGACAATAAGAAAAATACTGTTAATTTTGAGGATGTCTTACCCAAATACCAATCACATATACATGACTTGAATTCATGTGGATCCTTATGTCATTCTGCAAAGCCCCACAAAATTCATTTGAAAAATTCAGTAATGCTGTTATGCCAAGCGATAGCAATGCGGTTCTTTGTCGTATCATTTCCATCACCCAATCACTTACAAGTAGTAGAAAGAAAACAAAAGGGCATCAGAAATCTTAGGCTGTCTACATGCTAAACCTGCATAATTTTTTGTCTAAAATATAAATTGATGCATATTTTATTACCCCGTGCTACAGCAAATGTGATTTCACATATGTAACTGTTTCTCAGTTTTTCTTAAAAAGGAAAAAGATAAATAGTTATTTCCTGTACTGAGTTGCTGTTAAAAAAAACCAAACCTATTTCTGTTAATCTGAGTCTTCATCTACGTACCTAATTATTTATTTATGAAGGAATTCGTAGTCATGTCATTGCTTCCTTCTCTAGCTGGATTTATAATTTGTTTGCAAATTTGTATATTGTGGTAGAAGCAAGGAAACACTTAGAAAACTAAATAAAAATAGACATGTCTTCAACAACTATCAAGTTGTCAAAAATCTGTAGAACTATGTAAATTTTTACTTTTTACTGTCGAAACTGCCATTCTGCTTCCAAGCAGATTTTGGTTTGTTGGTTCTTTTTAATTTTAAGCATAACTCTTCTCTTTTGTTTGAAGATTTGAGGTAATTTTCAAAGACAGACATAGCTGGTATAGAAAACAGGCTCTAAATCTCTGAATTCAAGATCTCTTGAAATAAGGAATAGGCACTAGGTATAGAAATACCTTTGTTTTTCCTGTACTTCAGCCCAAAAGTTCTGTAGCAGTGTTATCACATATGTTTTTCATGACTGAACCTCTTTTCAGTGAGGTGCATACTGAAATACTTCCACACTGCTCCAGTGAAAGGAGAATTGGCAGTTCAAGATAAGCCTAGAATTCAGAATGCTTACCTTCTTGGAAATAAAGAAATCAACCCATTGAATAAAGAGAAGAAAGCCTGATATTATGATGAATCACACATTGTGCAACTTTGGTAAATTTGATATAGAGATGTACATGTTGCTAAACCCAAGCTTCCCATCCATTATCCAATACATTATGGGTTTACAGGTAAGCAGCAGCATGAAGAAGGAAGTCACTATTGCTGGCTCTGGGGGAACACATTGAACGATACTGTTCCCTGTAGAAAGCACAATGCCAGAACACAAAACCTCTTATATCTGGCAGAATAGTAGCCAATTTGTCCACGTTAGTTGCTAGCAAACGGGCTTACTTTTATGTTTCTTTTCATGCAACAGCTTAATTCCCTGCCTCAAGCAGATGTGGAAGCCCTCAGAGATAATCACATAAATGAGTGGCTAAAGCAGGAAGTAAATGCCCATCACAGGCAAAGTTTATAAAGCACTGAAAACTTTTCAGGAGTGAATCATGCGATTCAAATGATCTATGACTCATTTTAGCATTTGTATTAAGGCTGGAGGAGGCCTGTTCAATTATAAGGAACAGAAAGCAGGAGTGCATCAGACAACTAGTAAAAATAATATAGGCAAAAGTTCTTATAATCACTAGATATATTCAGAATTCCTCATAGATGAAAACATAATTTATTATAGAATTCAACAGAATGATAAAACAATGAGGCTCAAAAGAGATACACTTTCTCCCCAAAACCATCAGACAAATTCCACCAAAATAAGATAACCCTCATGATATTTAAAGATTATTAAAAACTATTCTTATATCAGTATTAAACTTCAGAAAACTTTAGAATATATGTTTTTTTAATACTTGCCATGGAGAATAAAGTGCTGCCAATACTCTAGAAGTACAATCTAAAGGAAATGACACAAGCTCCTGAACTGTATAGCTGTATAAACTATAACAAGTTCTAGCAAAGTGAAATCTGAGGTAAACTATAGAAGAAAAAAACAGACACAGATTTAAATTAACAAAGTGAAAAAAGCACTTTAGGTAAAGAAGAGCATATTTTGAGTTAATATGAATGCAGAAGTCTTGGGCTTAGATGCACTACTCTTAAAACATGCTTATAAGAACTTTCAGGTTTAACAAGGATCATGATCCATTCACAGCCACTGCTAGCCTGTTCTTATGTACTCAGCTGCTGAAAAGGATTGACTACATAGGAACAGACTAGGTATAAACTCTCCATTAATTCCATACCTCAAAGGTGGAAGCAGTTTCATGCTACTCTTCTCCCTCTTCTTTCCATTGAGTGGAAAGGCAAATTACAGTAGCCACACTGCCAGATTATGTTTTGTTGGGCTGTCCACACAAAATCTCTTAAAATGCTAGAGTACCGAAGTCCTTTGCTATCTCTTGCCACGCACCCCAAACAAGCAAAGTTCCCTTCTTAAAAGCTGCTATCATAGCCATACTCTGACCTTGGAAATCATATAGAACACTCATTTAAAAAAGAACTTCTTATATGTAGCATTTGTTTTTACAGTAAGCTTACTATAATATTGGAGCTGACAAAGTTGTCCAACTTCAGATTCCTAGTTCTGTTAATGCTCCACCTCTTGTAAACAATTATAAAAACTTAATATTATGAAGGAAAGAATATTTGTAATGTAGACTTAATGTTGGCATTGCATTTCCATTAGGAAGAGTCTTTAAAAGATACCTGTTTTTAGAAAAGCTAGCATACAAAAAGCACAAAACCTGAAGATCTTTTAAGTCAAACTGCTATCAAACTGCTGAAAGATAGCTCCTATAATGAATTCCCATCTAAATCCATGCTGACATTTTTTAAATCGAATGCCACAATTTCATCTAAAAAAATATAATGTATTATTCATTAACCTAAGTATCAACAAGCAATAACTTTAGAAAAAATTAGCAACTTCAGTAGAACTTCTGTCAGTATTTGAGCTATCAGTAATCCTTGTGATAGAGGGAGGAAAAAGTAATAATAATAAAAAAAAAAAAAAGACAGACTTTCTGGCTAACCATGAAGCAATTTGATCTAATATAGAAGTGCTTGGGTACAACTGAAGAACAATTCCATTCATCCTGCTAATAGAAACAGACTTGATTTTCATCCATATCTGTAGTAAGGGCATGAAATAAATGAAAAATTCTTAGCGAAGGTCATAGTCATGAACAGAGAATGAAGCAAAACCACTGTCTTCAGAGGGTTGAGCATTCCTGTAATAATGAAAAGCTGGGAGCTGGACTTGTGCTACGAGAGACAAAAGGTTTTGTGTGGGTAGGAAATAAAAGTAGGGAATAAGGACATGAAGACAAAAGTTTGGTGAATACTGATTTAACAGAAATCAATCACTTCCATTGTTACTTCAAGGCTGTCATCTACCTGCAAAACAAAGTGTTTACTTAAGTGGGAATGTTTACCAGAGAAACCATTAATTCAGAAACCCTTAGAAAAACAGGGACCGATCTTCAGCTGTTCACATGTGTCTGGGAAGTATTTATACCTTTCTCATATGAAATAAGAGGAGCTTCTACTCTTGTCTTGATAATTTCTTTCAACGTTTTCGGAAAACTCCAGCTGTAATTTTGTGGTGGCTGAGTCCTCTTGAGATAATGTGAGGCATCCCACTGGTCAGTAAGAAAAAAATAGTAACAGAACAGCATCTAAACTAACACAGGTAAGGTCCAGAGTGAGCTTTGGATTATAGAGGTCGATGGATGCTACACTGGGAGAAGAAAAAGAAAAAGGAAGTGGGAAAGAGCAAAGTGGAATAATACAGAACTGGGCTATAGAAAAGAAAGTAGTGAATAGAATATACTTATTTTGTTGAAAGGAAGCTAAACAGCTTTTATCTGCAATGAGTAAACAATATGCAAGAAGAGGGGATAAAGAGAATATGGAAGTCCTAGTTGAGGAAGAAAAACAAACTTTATGAAAAGAAAGAAATAACGTGGTCTTTTTTCTCATTTCTTGAGAACATATTTATACTATCAGTTTACATCTTCTATAGCATATTTTTTCCCCTCAAATACAAAGCCCCAAATTAAAAGAAGAATATTTCAATGCTAAAATTGTTCATAGCCAAGGAGAACAGAAGGTAAGTACAATAGGCGTGGGCTATATTTTGGTTGAGAGATAAGAACCTAAACAGCCCTGATTCAGCAAAGTTGGTAGCAGGTATTTATTAAATTTCTTCAGAACCCCAGAAAACTCTTCGATGTTTGTTTATAATTGCTGTATAATTTGTGTATGCTAGCACATGCTCTAGGAAATTCAGAATGGAGTTTGAGTTCTTAAATGATGTAGACACTTAAAAAAACCTCTAATGTGTTTGACATTTCTAGGTGTATAATGAAGTCCATAAAAATTAGAGAAATGAGAGAAATCTTAGAAAAACAGCTACAAGGAAGTGAAGGGAGTTTTATTTGGCATGTACAACATGAACTGAAGTGCCAACTTTGTCTCTATAATGTATAACTAACCAATATTTAAATAATGACATTATAATATCACATTTCCAATCCGTGATTGCACCTGAGCCTTTGGAACTGTTGGAGCAATGTTACACATTTGGACATTTATCCGATACCTGATAAAATATATATGCAGGATAACAGAATAAGGGAAGGAAAAGAAAAGGTACAATAAGCATACTGCAAGCTCAGTCATTTGACAAAAATGACTGTATTAAGTACTTGGAATAAATAACTTTAGAAGAAAATCCACACCTACACATTGGATTCCAAAAGTCTGAATTTGCAACCAGGTCTAGAGTATTATATAGAAGCACTCAAAAATGACAACAGTATCCAACAAATCACACATATGACTGATGCCAATTCTAAACTGCCAATAGAATTCTCTATTCTAAATAATGCATAGAATATGCTGTCTTGCACAAGCTGTCCTATAACTGTTAGGGAATGATAACTTGATTACTTTTTAATATTGCCAGTATTGATTCTTACCATTTTGTTTCACTTTGAATGTGTGTGATCTGCAATAATAAAATATATTCCTCAGAGTTTGGGCTGATGACAATGCTCTTTTAAATAGCCAGGTAGGATGGAGACAGTCTATAAACTGATATAGCCCATCTGCCAAGGGGACTGCTTACTCAAATGCACTCCAGAAGTAGTAATCTAGAGAACAAGTATCAGCTACTGTCAGGAAACCATCAATCCTCAACCAGTCTCTATTAAACATGCTAGGTCAAAGTTTAGACCTGGTAAAAGAGTACTTATCAGAAAAAAGGGCATTCACTATTAAATTATTTTTCAGTAAGTAAAGGACTTGCAGAGCTCAGTAACCTATGAAGGTTTATAAAAATTAGGATTGGGAGATGGCAGACATTGAATTTAATGTACAGAACATATGTCATATTCTTACCAATGAATATCATGTCCAGATCTGGAAAATGAGGGCATGAGTATCGTGTGCAAATAGTGGTGATTTTTTTCCCCCTCCAATTCATAAATATGTAAATACTTCTGCCTTAAAAGAAACTGAATAGAAAGGATTAGGTGGACAAACAGAATAGAAATAAAATAATTAAAGAGACATCTATGTTATATATTAAATCTAAAATATGCAACTAAATCATGAACTCAGAAACAGACTCACAGTCAATATTATTTGACAAGTTATCTTTCCAAGATAGCCTCAAATGAGTTGGACACAGACTTTGGAAAAGCCTTTGTAACTGTTTTAGGACCATATCTATATCTGGCAACCCAGAACCTTGTCCAGAATTGGTACAAACAGACCTCTGTGACATTTTAACAAATTAATACTCATTATACTGGCACATCTATAATCAGGTACTTTCTCTTTATTCAGAAAAGTTGGGATAAATCCATTAAATGTGCTAAGCTAAAATGCATAACTTCAGCATGTTAAATCCCTGGGCAGAAGCTTTAACTAGAAAATAATTTAGTTCATGATGTGAATATTTGTTCATTTGTTTTAAGTTTTCCACATGTTTCAGACTCCTTATTGAAAAAGGGGCGGAAAAAAAGTACTCTCTATTATCATAAACAGATTTTTAAGGCAGAGTAGTCCAAATCTTTCCCTCAATGAAGAAAAAAAAAAGTTGTAAAGATTACTGTTTGTAACTTTATTTTGCAAAATACATACAACAATTTATGTCATATACCTGATGTTTTCATTACAAATTATAACTCTTCTTCATCTTTAATGGTGTCAGGCACTAGCAAGTATTCTAGCTCTAAACCAGAGATTTCCTTATCCAAAGTTCATATTTAATTTCTTAGTTAAAGTCTATAAATTAGGGCAAAAAGTTAAAATGAACCAGAAATATTTTAGCCAAGATCTTCCATAAGTTTAATAAATTCAACATGAAATCTGCTTACAGACAACAAAACAAAAAAAATTAGTTTCTCAACTTTTAAATACCAATGGGAAAAACATCTCACCACGCTATTAACCACTAGGTGTAAGTTATTCCTATAACTATCTTTATTTCATCTTCTTTAACACTGTATCACATATCAGCCATGTCTAGTGCCTTGCATTTTTAAGCAGAAAAAATGTTGTTCTATTTCCCAGTCCATTACTCCTCACCCATTCCATTCAAGCTTTGCTATGCATATGACTAGTATCCTCTCAAACTAGTTCCTGAAAGTTGAATTCACTGTAAAATAGAAAATGAAAGGGTTAACATAAATATTGTTAGATTTATTAAACCTCTCTAGGGTATATAACATTTCAAAATCTGCTTTTGACATTTAATCTGTGATAGGTGTTCCAGGATTTCGATAAATATAGGAACTATGAAACTGAAATCACTACATATATATGCATTTGATATAACTACCAGAATAATGGTCTTGAAAATGTTATCTTAAACTGATTTTTAAAAATCTGATTTCTGAACATTTTGTCCCTGTAAGTCCACAAAACATGGCTTGGGGGGTGTCCTGGTTTCAACTGGGATAGAGTTAAGTGTCTTCCTAGTAGCTGGTACAGTGCTGTGTTTTGATTTCAGTAGGAGAAGAATGTTGATA
>JANZLQ010000031.1:18033005-18052127 GCA_026212715.1 Elanus axillaris | reverse complement strand
TTCCAGCAGCTTCTCACAGAAGCCACCCCTGTAACCCCCCCCACTACCAAAACCTTGCCACAGAAACCCAATACAAAAGCTTTGCTTCTTTACCTTGTTTTTATTTAAACACAGACTATTTTAACCAAACCAGTATTTGCATAATGTCTGCTGCATGGACACCACAGGCTAAACCATGAAAACAAACAAAAGGTAAAATGTAGTCAAGGCTGTCCAGCCAGCTCACTAACTGATCTGAGGATTTTGCAGAGTAAAGGGGATCATGGAAAAAGGAGGTTACCACTGAAAAACTGTAACCACCTTTAATATGAATCACAAAAAAGCAATCTCTGACTATGTAGGAAAACCTAATTCTGGTTTGTAATATTTCCTAAGAACTTTAAGTAGACAATTCTTTAAATGGAACTGGCCTGTCCATAGAAAACCACTTGCTGGCTTCTTAAAAGTCTTTCTGGACAATTGCTTTTTTCCTTAGCTTGAAGAACTGTAAACCAACCCATTTCTCAGATACTTGGAGATATTAGACCCTCTGTTACACCTTCTTTTAAAGTGGGTTAAAAATATTAGCAGGTATTTCATAGTACTGTTTTTTAAATTTACACAGTTGTAAAGATCTTTACGATATTCAACATTTCTCAGTACAGAGCCTGTACTGAGACCAGCTGAAACTGTTAGCCAACAATTAACCTTACTAAAAAGGCTTTTTTCCTCTACTTTTGCACTATACCAAAATCAATGAGTTTATGAATGTTTAGCTCACATTGGCAGTATCAGCAATTAGTCTATTTGCAATTTTCTTTTAACACTGAAGTGAAAGATAGTATGTACATACACATTTTTTAATTTGTGGTAGGTTTTCTTCTTCTTCTTTCCTATTAGCTTGCTCCCTAAAGAAGGGAGAATAAATGAGTAAATTGAAACCCCTCAGTGGAAAAAAAATACATCCATGCCAGAAATCAATCAGATTTTCACATCTGTCAGAAAAGTTGACAGGACTTTTAACACATTTGTTCATTATGAACAGAAAACAACTTCTACCACCCAAAAATAAGAAAAGGAGGAGAAAAAAAAGCCCTATAAGCTGTTTTCTGACAGTAAGGCTTTGCAAACTATGAAGTGATAAAAAACTTCAAGAAGTGAGAAAATTATTTAGCAACAAACAGATCAGTTTGAGGAGATTTTACATAAAATTTGAAATTTAGAAAAAAAAAGAAAGTGTCATTTATTACTTGAACTAGAAAAAAAGGAGAGAAAAAAAAAAGGAGAATCTAGTTTCTAGCTCTCTCCAAAATCCTCGAAACAATCACAGAAACAACCACTAAAACCTATTCAAGTTCTACAGATAAAACTACCTCTGATTAGGAAAACATCATCTTCTTCTTCATCATATTCATGTACTAATAAGGTATAATCATCCAACTTAATGATTAGATAACAGTTTCAAACACCCACCAACTCAAAATCAAGAAACATTAGAATTCTTCACATTTTGACAGCCTCTACTTTTTATGCTACTGCACATCTAAAAGAACAGCTGCAAGTTATCATGTCTGAGTTTGTTACAAATTGAACCATCATATGCTCTGGATTAACCTGAATGAATTGCCTACAGGTGTGAAAAATTAACCTCAGGACAAAGGGAACCTCATACTCCTAAGACAAATATTATGTCTCCGCTTTCTTTCTATCCTACTGCCTTTTTTTTCCTTGTCTTTTTTTTACCAAAGACTATAATGAGCTTTTTTTTCACAGTTTATAAATCTGACACTAGAGTTGTTTATATGAAGTTAAAGTATGTATTTGTGTACATTTATATATTTTGTATGTTTTAGATACAAAGTATATGATATATACTTACATATTTTTATAGTATACATAAATACATATGATATACATATATGTCAAGTATCTATAAAATCTGTTGGTTTGTGGGAAAAAAAGGTGAATAGGCTCTTGTGATGTCTTACAACATTCAGGAGGTTTTCTCATAGAGTTTTTTTAGCTCTTTTGCTGTAATATTACACATGAGTCAAGGTTTATAGAGTCATGTGATTTTTCTTAAAAGACCAATTTATATATTTAAGTAAAAAAAAAATAAACAAGCTTATGTTTGCAATATTTTTTTACTGTTTTTCCAGGTGCAAGATATAAGGAATAAACTTCAAAATATAAACAAATTTGAAGCAGTTGCTCTAAGATTATGTTTGTTATGTTATTTGAACAAGATTTTTATCACCTATAGGAAAAAAAGAAAGAAAATTGTCATCTTTAGGATCCCTAAACAGTTAGTCACAGCTGGGATTGCTAACATATGTCATGAATTTATTAAGGAGATTATGATTTTTAATATTCAATAGAATTAGATGTCTTAGCACAGAAGAGGTTTTCAGTGTGTTATTTACTAAAACATGTCAAAAGAGGAGGAATTTAAAATAGAGTGGTTTCACATGAAGTAGGCTTTAGTTATTTTTAATTATCATTCTTAGAGCAAATAAACACTACCAACCAAAGCCATATGATAATAAAAATGCTGTAGTTTTAAAAGAGATTAGAAGTTTTAATGATCTACTTTGGTTGATAAAAACATTATGAACACAATGAAACTTCATCCCTCAGAACCTGAAATTCACTACCCATATATGGAAAGAATTTCCGGCAGAATTTAGATATCCTAGTAAAAAAACTGCAGTCAAGAAAATATGTAGTTATCTATGCTTTGAGACAAGAAGATGCAGCTAGGCACCTCAACTTGATTTTTTAGTTCCTCAGAGACCTAAAGTTTTGTAGAGTCTTGACCAAACTAAACAATCAGTTCAATTCACAGCCTGTTATAGGTCTGTCATTAGACTTTCTTCTATTTGGGATGTATTTTAGAGGTACTGGGTAAAATGAATAATCAGGTCTTGATAAAGCCACTGGAGCTGATTTTTTCCACTCAAACAACTGATTTTATGAGCAACATGAAGGGCCTTTCTTCTTTTGTGTTCTCTGTTCAACCCCTTGAATTCTGTGGTGTTTGTTTTTAAATAAAAAGTTTAAAAGGTAGGAAGGATGGAAACTATGTCCTCTATTGAGCTCCCAAATACTTTATCACTTGGCTAGTGCTTTCTTTTCACTAGAGAATGAAACATCTTTTTCTCCTCTTAAAGGAACAAATCCAGCTCTATTTGTAAATGAATGGATTTCAGTCTTGCCTTCCTGAAGTGGATATGGGACATAAGCCTGTAGAGGAAGAAGCCTTGAAGAGGGAGAAATTTAAGTGACTGCTGTTAGTTTTGGGGTTTTTTTTCCAGTGTTTGCCATTGACTAGCTCATTGACTGGCTTCCTCTACTGTGAACATAATCTCAGAGTCACATTTTGGTGTCTAACTCTTCATGCAGTCTCCATAGGAGTCAAGTTACCCAATGTGCCTTTGTATTTCATTGTGGGACCAGGTAAAAATTAAAATTGCCTAAATAATTGCTGGGTTTTTTTTCTCTTTCTCAGGGCTGAAATGGTTCTCTAGTTATGCACACTGCAAGAAACTTGAAAGTAATAAGGTTAATGAAAAAATTTACTACTTCCTTTCTTCTACCCCTGTTTTTCCCGTTTAATAATTGTCCTAATGTACCTCATGTTTAGAGTTCATTTTCCTTTTACTTTTGGTTTCTTGGTCTGCTTTTAGTGTACGTGTAGAACTCGCACTATGACCCCAGCTAGTCTTGTGACTGAAAGACTTTCACATAACCTAAGATGACCATTTTCAACTACGCAGGAAGAAAATATCAATATTATTTACTCTTTGAGATGATTTGTCAGTTACCAATGGAACCCAAACACAGAAAATGGTAAGGGAAATAATTTTTTCATTGGATGATGACAAATTCCTCAAAGGTGTTACTCCTGTTGCTGACACTAACGAGGTACAGAGGAAAAGAAATGAGGAAGAGCTGCTGCTGTAGGCATTACAGTTGTAAATACTACTACTTTCTCCTTCATATGTCATTTGTAGCTTATATTCCAACTCAGCATTCTCAGAAGAGCCGCTGTTTTTATCCTATTTTGATCTATTCAACAACAATATATTCTCTAAGATTTCTGTCATTTTCACTATGTTCCTATAGCACCTAATTCCAGTTGGCCTACTTATCCTTCCATTTAGTATTCAGGCAGGATTCTTCTCTCCTTTGTAATCTTTTCCTTGAGAACCTTGATGAATTGCAGCTCTTTCAAACCTTTTCAAATGTCTTTGACATTTCTTTTGCAACATTTGACCTTGAAGTAGCGAATACTTTTAATTTCTACTGACAAAACCAGACTTTTGCATGTTGCAAGGATGGGTATAACAAGCTGATGTTTGATTGTTTGGTTTAATCCTTTTTTCTAATAAGCAACAAAAATGGGAAGACAGTCTTATCACACAACCTAAACAGAGAAAAGTAACAATGTGTCAAAGCTACAGTAGAAAAAAATGGAGAAGGCTGGTGATATCTAATCAAAACCAAAGCCAATGCAAACCACAACACAGGTCTCCAGTAAATCCCTTCATCTGTAAAATGAAGTTGAGAGAATCTGACATCTAAATGGCTACTCACAATGCTCTCAGCAAACATGTATTGAGCTTTTTGTAGACAGCATGGCAAAGGAAACTTTTGTGGATTTTGCTGATGTTTATGAAGACAGTCTGCTGCACTTGAGGGGCATAATGAGAAATGTTAGGAAAGTATTTGTTTGGAGGCTTAGCAGCAGAGTAATGGCAACTACTATCATTGAGCATTTGGGGGGGGCCAAAAGTGATTTCTCAAAACCGGAAAACAAGTTTATAGGAAGAGAAAAGAGAGTCTTAAAGAGTCTTGAAACTAGAATCAAACCACAGTATCTCACATGTTAAAAAGGGGGAGCTAGTGGAGAGATGTGAAGGTTCTCACAACTAATCCAATCAAAATGACAAGGCAGGAAAGCGACGCTGCGGAAGTCAGGATGAAGGTGAGTAAGGCAAGAACATCCTTTACAAGGTCAAAAAGAATACAATCACTAAATACTAAGATCATTTACATTAATTTAGCATATACTTCTGTTACTGTGTAAGCAGTAGCTGTTAGCTGAATTGAAAATTTGCTTTTATAAGAGTGCATGTAAACTGAGAGTTTGAAGTCATTGGTGAAAAAAAAATCCCTAGCTTCTGCACTTGGCTTCGTTCCCCTTGCATAACAGACACAGCTCTCTGCCTGTCACTGCATACGCCTCCACACACTCATGCTTTAATACAAGTGCATTAAACTCTCAGAGCTGATGTACTGTAAAGTTATCTTTTGTTACTCTCATATCTACCCACTCCTCAGCTTTCTGCATTCTTGGGTGGCATGGACAAATAAGTCATTCTCTCAGCAATTAGGATCATGCAGTCTTCAGTTTTCATTGGTTGCTATTTTGCACTTATGCTCTAAAAAGGTATTAGCCTTTTTTCCACAAGGGTAGTTTGGTTTATGTTTATGCATGAGTTTGTACATACCCACATATGCTGACCTAAAAAAGTTAACTTGCTAGTTGTCATTTCCTAATTGAAGTATCGCACCTATCACTAGAATTGTAACATCAGAAAACAGAGTATATCTTAAATAAATATGTATATATAAAGAGAGAAAAAAAATAGAGGCAGAGAGGCAGGAGGGCAATAGTTCTCCCATTCTATTAACTTACTCAAGACTTCTGATATTTTTTTTTTCTGTAGCACAAATATTTGAAACTTCTAACACTTATAAATTTTGAGGGGATGAAGAGCTCTATTGCCCAATCTGCAATTGCCAAGAAGTATAAAATGTTTATTGGTGAGGTGGAATACCTTTCTTCAGTCCATTTCCTGACTCACTGGGAGCAAAGTCAATTTTTAACCTTCATAAAAATACTAGCGTTGAAGCCACCAAAAATTAAAATAAAATAAAATAAAATAAAATAAAATAAAATAAAATAAAATAAAATAAAATAAAATAAAATAAATCTTTAGCTTAAATATTGCATTCCAAAATGATGAATTAGGAGAGGGGAAAAAAATGTTCTCAGCAACCTTATACACGCTATGAAATACACCTGAAACCCATGAAACTGAGGTTCAGTTCCAGTTTTGAATTGGAATGAAGAGTTTGGGGTTTTTGCCAAATCTTATAAGAATGCATGCTAGTTAGGCTTCAGAATTAGTCCAGATCAATCAGTATTTATGTACAAAGTTGTATAGGCCATAGAAAAAGAATTCAAGTAATTGTCTTCTAGAAAACCTCTAAGCCTGGGCACTACAATGTCCACCTGAACTTTCAAGGACTAAGTTGCTGTTCCAAACACTTGCTCAGTTCTGCAATGCCTCTGCCTCTGCTGCTGTCCCATTCTAAGCAGAAATTACATCTTGAAGGCAAGAAACCCTCACAACTCCCATTTCATTAGTACCAATATTTTTCCACAAAAGAAGCTTGCATTCATTAAATGTCATTTTCCTATAAAAAGAAAAAGAACATTGTGAAAAAAATCAACAATCCTCTATGTAGAATACTTCTAAGGGGACTGAGAAAATAGAAGTGCAGTTGTAAGGCAGATCTGACTTTTGAAACAACAGTTATTTGTGTCCTTTTTGTACTTTTGATGCACAATAGCAAATTACATATTTCATACATTAGGGGAATCACTAGAAATGTAAGGTAATGTGTGCACTGTGAAACGAAATATACCTATTGTGCCATACTACAATGTCGTTTATTGGCACCTTTATATACCATATTAAAAAAATCCGCTTTATACCAAAATATTTGTTAAAAGTATTTTAGTGAATCAAGTCTTGCATGTCTATCCACATGGAAAACATTTAGGGCTTAGATTTAGGGATTAGTTTTGTAATGAGACTTAGGAGGATTTATACATACAATTGCAATTTTCAGCTGCTATTTCCATATCAGTTACGCAGATCACTGACTAACTCTTGTCTGTACCCAAAGACACATTATGTCCAATGATCCTTATGGTTGCAATTTTATAATTGCCGAAGCACTAAAAAAAAAGAGCTTTTGGCTTGATCTGAAGTGTAGAGCAGAGCTCCAGCAGGATGGTGCTTTCCTGCTCTCCTCACCCACGATGCTTAAGCCAGCAGTTCTCAGAGCCTGCCCAAAAAATCAGTCCCTGCTCCAGAAACAACCCTTATCTTGCCACCACCATCCCAGTGCTCCTTACCCATTCTTTTGTTTTCTCTGTTGTTTTATCCCTCAATCTTTAAATTATTTCTGGGAAAGTTAAGCAGTTGCAAGGAAAGGCTGTGAAAGCACATTCCCAGGTGCAAGGCTTGTCAGTAACCTGGTGATTAGCACAGCCTATGGTAAGAGATTTAAGTGGACAAACATTCAGGAAAAGAATAGAAAAGCATCCAGGAATCCCACTGGTATTAAGGACGAAGAAAAAGGGTCAGAAACAAGTATCACATAGTCTTCTAGCCATGTTTTTCAACAAACATGACAGCTGCCATGCTGTTCTGTGAGAGCTGTGCCCTTGTCGAGGTATGTTCTACATGCTCTGAGTACACCTACAGGACCTGATCTCTCTGGGGAATCTCATGCAGGAAATGCAATATTGTTGATTCTCACGATGCTTGAGTGTGAGACAGCAGTCTGTCTCAGCTGGGCATTTGATTCCCTAGGCTCAGATATTTCTGAGATACTGTCTTTACATCTCATGCAAAAAGAAGAGAGTAGGCGCTTACCCTGCCTTACAGGTTAAAGCCCAAACCACTTAACTTCCACTTCCGAGTATGTAAATCCAGATACACAAAAGTGCCTTGATAAGTTAAATGCAGAAACTAAGAATACGGATTTAATACAACTAGTGACTGTGTGACAGAAGGTAAATGACAGCTTGCTTGGAAGATAAAAAGAACTGCAGAGCTGTGTAGGGGGTGTTTGTTTAAAGCACTGCTCTGTACTGACTCTTCCAGGGCAATGTGGAAGAGATTGAGGATGGCAGAAGTGACTCAGGGGACTAATATTCTCCGGGAGTGCACAGGAAGGTATGCCTGTACCCTCTGGGAGGTGAGGGGAGGAATGGGAAAGGGTATAGAGGAGACTTATGTTTTTCTTGTCTCCATTTATTCCCCCTTCCTTTCTGTATCATGGTAATGTAGCTGTGCAGTGCCACCTTTGCATCATGTCTGTCATCATGCAATAATGTTTCCTGAAGGAGAAATATATCTCTAAGTCCTTTTTGAAGCTCCAGGGATTTCAGTAGCCTGTGTTTAAATGATACAACACATAGAAAACTATTTGCAGTCTCTTCTTCACCCAGCATATACCTGACATGTAAATAGAAACCACAGACTGCTTATGGGTTTTGGGAAACTGGAACAAAAAATTCTTCCTCTGGACTCATGACATTTTTTTTCACCTTCTTTTTAAAATATAAATCTTCCAGCAAAAATTGACTTTCATGTCAGACAGCCATTTCTCAGAGCTTAACAATCAATGTAAAGAGGTAGGAATTCAGGTTTGACTGTTAGACTAAAAAATTGTAGATGCTGGGAGAGACCACTTTATAGGCAAAACTCTGGGTTTTATAGTGAGGGCTAGCGACACCAAGAATTCATCATTAGAACACACTAAGAAACTTCAGAAATCTCATTCTAGATTCAAGCATTAAACCAAAAAAATACAAAACCCCACAACCTATCCCCCTGACAACGGCCAATTCATTGCAGGGCTTTCTAAACAGTAAAATCAAAACATCTTCTGGTTTGGTCATTGTCATAGATATCCATATATTTCATCTCTCATTGAAGAAAATTAATAGAAATCATTCCCTGCTGTATAATATTCTCCTTCCTCATTGGTCAGCTGGAGAAACAGGAGGACAATCTCGCAGCTCCCAGACCATCAGCATGAATCTTTTCCCCAATTTGCTGATATAAAGTACGGGGAGTTCACATTTCTCAGTTGCCAAAATGAAGCAGAACTGCTGCTAAACAAGGTAGCATTCCTAGAGAAGCTTAATCAATTTTCTTATGTCTCAGCACAAAATGTCAGAAGTGTTTGTATGAAATGTTACTGCATAAGCTAATGTAAAAGAAGTGATGCAAGAAAAAAGGGAAAATTGTTGTGGGGGTGGAGCATTGTATACTGGCTAGATGAGTTCTTTGAGGACCAGGTATTACAAATATGCAATGTAATCATGGTTTTAAGTATTTCAGTGACTGTACATTTTTGGTTTATCATTTGAGTTGGAAAATTTAAAATGTAGGAAATAAAATCTTTAGGTCCTTTATTCACTTACCACAAACAATATTTCACAAAGCAATAGGAATTCTTACTGTTAAAGCTAACCTGAATGATGATACTTGAAATGCTTGATTTTTTTTTTCTTAAACTTAAGCCACACAGGCTAAATAAGTAAGAAATAACAAGTCATTATTTTTCTGTAAATCATGCATTTCTAACATATAGGTTCAACAACTTTCTTCATTATGCATGAAGTGAAATATCTCTTCATACATTTTGGTATCATCATATTCTATTTTATTGCTGACAGATTTGTACTGTACCACAATAAAATCAATAAATGCAACAATAAAATCATGCATCACCATCTGTGTGTTCAAAACAATTTTATAGTAGATTTACTGCCTAGATCCTGCTTTGAGGAATTTCTCTGAAATATCTGACCATTATATAGGTGTATTAATTTACATTATTATTACAGATGTATATATTATACATTAATTACATACTATATATTAGATACTGTATTATACATTAATTATACATTATACACAATAGATGTATGTTTCTGTCTTTTACATACAGAAAGACAGAAACACTTTTTGTCTTCTAGCCATATTTTCAAGATTCAAGAAATTACTCTATAGATGATCTAAATTTTGTCTGTCTGCTCAGCAGACAGGCCTTATCCATTACGAAGAAAGTATACTTCTTAAATGAACCATTATAAAAATGCCAGTTAACAAGGTATTTTAACATGGTAATTAAAACTGCTTTAATGACTGTGGGCAGAAACAGACACAAAATACATATATGAGCAGGGAAAAATACTTATTTTCCACATTTTTGTGCATTAAATTTTATCTTACAATGCTAAAAGAAAATAGCTTAGAAGCTTCAGCTTAGTGTACCTCTTAGAAAAATCTTAACTGAAATGTTCATTGGCATATAATTTCCTGTCCATGTCAGACCTCATACAAAATAGATCTGTATAGACTAACAAATTCAGAAAATGGCATTGGCTTTAGGGTGAGACATTGTGAACTACTCTTTCTATGATCTAAAATGGAAATTTTGTGCATTATTTTCAAAATTGCTTTGCTAAATGCTACTGTATTTTTATTTTATTTTAAATGTTCTGGGGTATAAGACATTCATTTCTAGGAAAAAATTAGCCATATGTTATGCCTTTATTATATGTGATAAAATGGAAATGTGCACGTCAGCTGAGGCAGTGCTCCTGCTGTAAGGTGCTCTCTCTTACATGGCATTTGCTCTAGTGTCCAGTGAATTGGTGTGTCTCCAAATAGAGGAAGGAGCCATGTACTCTCATATCCCCTTTTAGCTTGGCTCTGAAGATTTTACGCCTGGTACACTACAGAAAAGCCACCACCATTTGAACATAAACACTGCTGATATAATAACTAGAATGGTACATTTCAGTCTTAATTGGAGAAACTACATACCACATGTTTAACGTATACCTAATTAAACAGAAATTAAATTCCTGGGGTGAGAAAATTATGCAAATTTACTGGATAGGACAAATAATATAAGGATTATAACCTCTTCAGCAGCATGATCTAGTAGAGCAGATGCAATACCAATTCACATTACATACACATGACTGAGCAGATAAAACATTTAAAATTAAATACAATCTTAATTTCCTTAGATTTAGGATCAATACATCAATTACCATTATCTAAAATATTATTTTCTCTTACTATACACTTCAAAGTTTATTGAGAAATTATTTTAATAACTATCATGAATAAGCCTTAATAAGCATTTTAATATCAAGTTATTACAAATCTGTTTGTATTCTTACCAAATCTTAAGAAGTCACTGCAATCAATTTTGTATCTCAGATGGCTACTGAGAAAAAATAGTCTTATCTATTGGGGGCGTTATTTCTTAACTGGAATAACTGAGCTAATTACAGTAACTTTGGGGACATATTTTCTTTCAACATGGGAAGTTTCCATCATCTTAAAGGGAAATAAACTCCCTTTGGGCATTAAACTGTATTTGCTTTATGTAAATGTGTTTAGAAAGGAAATAAAAGACAATTTTCAGCCACTATTGTGCTACAACATCATATAACATTTTTGCATGCTGTGTTTTGAAATAAATGTGTAAGTCCTGATCATGTTACGCTTTACAAATTTGACAAGTAGTCTTTAAATAAAAATGGCAAATGGTATAAATAGTAGCATGTAATCCTAAATGTCTTTTATCAAAAGGGAGGGAGGTCACTGAGATCATCTTTTGCAAAACTATAAAAAAAAGCCTTTTTTTTCTTTTGTATTTAGTCAGTAGTTCTATTTCAAGTAAGAGTACGTGTACAAAATCAAGCAGGTTTTACTATGCAAAATTCAGAGAAAAATAATATTTGAGGAATATGTTACCAAAAGCCATAAGCAATATTGTAAAAGCAGGGTTTTTTCCCCCCTATATTTCAAGTAAAAAAGATTTTATTTTAAAACACTTATATGAATCATTATATTACAGAGAATTTCTTATTTTAAAGACACTGTGGACCTTCCATTTATTTGACATTAAGGGATTCTTTTATCTTTGGAAGATATTTTGGTTATTGCAAATTCATGTTTTCTCTTAATGCTGAGAAATTACAGATACTTAGATATTCAAAGAGAGCATAAACTTCTCAAGTGGTGTACTTAGAAACATTTTGTGTGTAAATTTAGATAACTAGTAATATTATCTTAATATCAGTGCTATGTGAACAATAAAATATTTTATATTTCAATAGGTAGGACAGTGGCTGCTTTACAACTGATTATGTGTATGGCCCACATTTTCAATTTTCTATTTTTTTCAAAAGTAATCTGAGGCAGTTTCTTGGTGGTTCTCAGGAAGTATGTATTAAACAAGTATTTATGTTTTCAGTTATTTATTTTTTGTTGGCCTGCTTTGTTGAGTTAGGTGAGGAGAGAGGAGCTTTGGTGGTTTTCTGCACTAAACCAGTGCCATTTTATGTGACAACAATATCCTTCCCGCCTAATAATCCTAACACTGCACACACCAAGAGAATCATCAAGGCTCAATGGCAGTTATATCCAAATCTGTTCCAAACCTTTCTAAGAATGTTATTAGAAATCACACCAAAGTTATACAAGAACAGTGACTTAGATGTACTACAGAAAAGCACTTAACTTGCATAATTCATTTCATGAGGTCAATATTTTCAAAATTAAAATGCCTCTGATGTTCAGCATTAGTACCTTATAGATTCAGCATTAGCTTTGTTCATACTAAAACCCTAAGTTTCAGATTTCACTTTCCAACAGTAACAAGATCACCTTGTCTGCAGCATCCACTGGTGAAACAGAAATGATTAAAACATAGCTAAAGAAATGGGATTTCATTTCTTGTAGTAATAAATTTAATGGAAAATTGAAATTCTGTTATGATTAGAAATTTAAGATCATAATTGTATCTTAAAATACAGTGTCAAATTAAAAATCCTTAAGTGACATTATCTTGGCAAGGAAACATAAATTAATCTTGGTAAACAGAGAGAAATAATTGAATTTAATTACACATTAAGGCTATATTCTATTCAATAATTGCTTGTTGCAAGTATACACCTTTAATGACTTCTTTTAATTATCTGGTCTAAATACTTTATTTGGTTACAGCGGACTTGATAAGATTGCTCACTAGCCCACCTATACATTGTCTAGGTTGTTCATTATAAACTGAAGAGAATTTTCCAACCATTAAACAAAGCCCTTTTGCCCATGAATAATTTGCACTAAACTGTCTAAAGCATAAGAAGACAAGATAAAGTGATTTTGGAAAATAATATTCTTTAAATTTAATTTACTTACAAAAGAGATACTTGACTCAATGTGTTATTGCCTTTAAAGTTGATATATCCATGTTGATAAAGAAATATGCACTGAGGTGAAGAAACCAGCATTTATTTCTTGTGTTCCCTATTGCTCTCATTTTATTCCTCTTTTATGGGAAGTCATTAGAGCTATTTTGCCTGTCTTCAATTAGATTGTTCCCTTAAGACAGGGAACATTAATCTAATGTGAATAAAACACTGAGAGTCATCCTTCGTGTGATTAAAGGACACTATTGTTAAGATTTGCCCTGCATATTTCCTGATTCTTTAGGACTGTACATGTCAGTGATGTCAGAGCAAATCCTTTAAAAAAAACCCTGCCTGTAATGGGTTTGACAACATATCCATTACCTCTTTGCAACTTACTGGTCAGTGTTCTTATTGTTTTGTGCAGCAGCACAAAACACGAATATTGCAATATTTTGTTCAGATTTCAAAGAGAGGAATCCTTCAAACAGGTTCAGTGAATTTCATACAACTTGTAGGAGGTAGTAGCACTATTCAAAAAGACCAATATGTTAGCAGCTGCTGTACACAGCGTATAAGGAAGAGTTTAATAAGGTCTTTCTAGATAACAGAAGAGTCAAATCTCCATCCCAGGAAACTGGATTACATTGTGCCCTGTTGCCACAGCTCACACAGGAGGATCCTAGAGGAGGCAGTTTTTCACAGGGATGCTGATTTTTTGTAATAAAAGCTTATAACTGTACCTTTGTTATCCTTTTGCTTATAAGGAAATGTAAAATCTCTTGTGCTGAACATATTATGTATCAGGGTAATTTATTGAATTAGTATTTCTGAGTATAGTTTACTTTCAATACCTCAGTAAAGTGCATCACTAGAATATTATTTTTACCTGTTTTATTGTGTCCCAATATAACTAATGTTGAACACAGGTATAGGACTTGGTCCCCTAAAAAGAATGAGGTCCTCAGCTCCTTCATTAGTGTAAACCAGCAAGGTTTACTAATTCAAATATGGTAAAATTAACTTTGTAAAAGTGGATTGCACTGGGTCTGGGTCACCCCATCACATAGAACTTGTCCAAAATTTTTCTCTTAACCATTTTCTCCTATCTGTTCCAATTTCCAAGTTTTCTTCACCTTTTCTGCAGAGGTCAGATGGTACTCTCTATACTGCAATGCAAAGTACATATTGCCAAAAAAAACTGAGATAGGAAATACCAGAATTTTCCCAGCAAAATGTTCTGATATTTTCTGTGCCATATAATCACCTGAAGAACTCTTCTGCAAAATATGTAAGGGAGGTCAGAAAATAAGTGTCCAACTTGCATTAAGATTCTCCACTGGAGAATTCCATATTCAAAAGTTACATCTACATCTCACATGAGAAGAAAAAACAATAAACATGACATTAACCTCAAAAATGAGAGGACAATAGCTTAAAGTCATGAACTTACATTACATTACCCTGACCAACCAAATGGGACCTTTGTACTGTTATGTATAGAAACAAACTGCACAAAAAGTCTGGCTGAAAAAGACACTCTTATGTAAAGTTAAAAAAAAAAATCCCAAGCGAAAGGTCAGAAGAGATGCTTCAAAACAACCAAGCCAAGACCTAACCCAGACACAATGGTCTGCTAACCACTGCTACCTATATTTGCTTGTCACAGCAGTATCACTGGTTTGTTATCAGAATTGCTCCAGGACACTATATACCAGCTCAACCTGATTATTGCTAAACTTGATTTTTCTTTCTTTGAAATGAATAAAAATTAATGACAGAATACCTATGGTTTTAGAAAGACAAGAAATGGACATTTCTCAGTTAGTTGATGCAAGTTCATAATTTGTCCTTCCATCAAAGAAAGTGGAAGTAATAGAGCAGCTACCCCAAGTGCTCCGTATTTTGTGGGGCGCGTGTTCCAGGAAGGCAGTTCATGCCCACTGCTGAGCTGGGGAGAGCTCCCTGCTTTCCCATTTCTGTTCTGTCTTCTGTACGACCCAATTCCCAAAGCCTGTATGTCTGTTTTGCCACTCTGTAGAAAAATACCAGGAAATATTGATACCAATACTATAAATCTATTGGAAAACAAGTTTAATTTCTTGTCTTTAAATGGTCACTAAATTTAGTGTTTATTACATGCAATCTCTCCCATGCAAAAACAAATGAACTCCAAAATTCATATCCCCAGCATTAATTGATACTTGTGGTTACTGCAACTAATTGTGCATAATTGTAGTCTTTACAGATCACTGATAAGCGAAAGAAAAATATTGAAATACAGACAATTTTCTGATGAAGAATTTTCCACATGGTTGTTCCCTTAATATTTACATATATCTGGTGTGGTAGGTGACTTCTTAAAAAGCATGTATCAGAATTAATTTTTCACATTTTTAAACTGTCTCCATGTTTGAAATGCCATATCCCAAATATTTTGCCTGAATTATGAAGAAGATAAAAGAGAACAGAGCACAGCCATTTATTATAAGTACAGTGTGAGAAGGTAAAAGTTGTTACCAGTGGTAACAATCAATACCTTAAAATTTTATTCTACTGTATTTTAACTCAGCACAAACATGAGAAATTCACTATGTGTGAAAACTAAAATGAGTTTCAAAACCATATTTGGTTCTTTGAACATTAAAATGGAGTTTAGCATTGCTTAAAATATTTATGTGATCTTAAAGCCACAACTGACAACAATTATTTAGAAATAAGCAAATAAAAAATTGCAAATGAGCAGGAGATGGCAAAACATTTTCACAAAGCACTGTTTAAAGACTTTAAGGTTCAAAAGCAAAACAAAATTGTACTGAAAATGTCTTAGATTAAATACACCTAAAGAAAATAAAAAATAAAACCTAAGGTAAATGCATAAAATCAGGTTAGTTTTACAGTAAAGGTTAAAAAAAAATAAAACCAACAGCAAATAGAAGAACTTATGTTGGAAAGAGGTACAGAGGGAAATAAATCATCTTTAGGAAACATTTAGGACCAAAAGAGCTACTAGAAAATATAGTAAATGATGGACAAAATCAGCAATACTTTTAAAGTAAGAAATGTTGAACTGGTTGGTTTTAATTTCATGTTAAAATGGTAGCACAATCTAGAAAAAAACAACATCTTTTTGCAGTCATTCACTTTTTATGCCAATTCTTATCTTAGTCATCCCTTTGAAGTAATCTTTTCACCCTCTGCTTACAAAGAAGTGTTACCAGTTTCCTAATAATCTATCCCTAAGCCATCTTTATTTTTGAAGTAGAGAAACTGGAAATGAATACAACACTGTGTGTACATGCCATGAGTACATGATAGAATTAGAACATTAATCGTTACTTTCTATGCTATTCTTTTAAAGCATTCTCATGTTCTTGTATATTTATTTTGATTTATGTTATATCATCACCATACATCAAGGAGAGCTTTTTACTGAACTGAATGCAATGATTCCATTATCTGTTTGTTTGGGTTTTTTTTTTCCCTCAGTGGCCCTAAGCTATTTTTGTAATACAAAAATTTGTATAAGTAGACCAAATTATTCCTGCTGTTGGGTATTTTCATGCATTTATCAAAATCAAATTGACTGGTTTTTCAGTTAACATTTCAGTTACGTTTGTCAGTGATTCTTCTAAAACTACTCAAAATTTCTTCTAGTTTCACTTATCTAAAATTTTATCACATTTTCTATTCATTCCATTCCAGATCTTGTAAAATACATTTAATGACATCAAATTTAAAAATTGGGTCATCTTCCATCATCCTTGTGTCATATTAAAAAAAACAAAACAACCACCACATTTTTTTACTACTTCACTTTGTGTATTATAGTAGTTTCTTAGCTCTTAAACATCCATTGCCTCTTATTTCAAAAATACAGGCCTGATCTCACACCTACATAATTTAATGCCTATTGATGTCAAAGTGACATACTCACAATGCAGAACATTTAAAACAGCCTTTGAAGGATAAGAAGCTAAGTTTCCATAATAGCCTTTTGTGAAGAATTTTGCCAGAGAGTTTTTCATCCCTATGAATTACTTCTAATACCTTTGAATATTCCAATTAACTTTTCTGTTGATATAATCACAATATTTTAGTATGTTGGGAGTACTTTTTCACTTTTAGATAGGAATATTGATTCATTCCTACAAAATTGTTCTGGATCAATTTCAACCAATTTTCTTTTACCAGTAAGTAATTCTGCGCCTTGTTTAGGGATAAATAGCTTGAAGTTACCCAAGCACCAGGCATGGCAATTAATCAGAAATATTCCTTACATAGCCATTTTCTTTAGATCTGAGTGAAGTCTTTTATTCTGATACCAAGTTTTAAAAAGTCTGGTTGGAAGGGTGGCCTTTTTACATGGACAAGACTTAGCTGTGTGAGCTGTGCGGCATGTGGTAGTGGTAACATACACATCTGGGTGCAAAGAAGGAGTTTTCCTAGTAGTTAGTAAGAGCTTTACAGTCTGCATCTATATCTACATAAAAGCAAGCATTTTGCTTGCCTTTATAGTTTTATTTAGGTGTTTCACCTGTTCTGAACACACCATACTTGCTTTGATACAGTCAGATAGACAATTACTGATCCTGACCAGTTTGCTAGCCAATTTAGCAGCCAGCTGCCACTGCAAGACAATGTGTCATCCAAAAATCTACAGAAAGATACTTTAAAACAAAAACCCTGATTTATTTTCTCCTGGTTTAGTGTCTTGACAGCAGGCTCTGAAGCCTGATGCTCTTGGAGCACAGGGAGCGGTACAACTCTGTGGCCAGAGATGAGGAGTGAGGAGCAGGATCACTCCTCTGGCAGCTGTTAGCCACTAGCTTAGCTGACATCAAACAGCACCATAAATTAATTCCAATAATGAACCATTTTGCCTTTCAGATTGATTTTCTATCACTTCCACCTGGAAAACCTTTTATTTTATGCAAAACAGGTGTTAAATGCTACCAAATTTAATCATACTTGTACTGTTACACTCACTATGAAATGGAATAAGCACCTATACAGGATGCAAGGAAGTGGAGATATAAATTTGGTCATGAATGTATGTGAACAGCATGTGTCTTGCACTCATGTCTGCAGCTCATCTTTACAAAACATCAAACTCTTTCAAATCTGCCAAAGTTAAATTATTTTTTTACTCATATGAAAAGCTCTTTGAAAATAAAGCTTTTTTTAAAAAAAAATGCAAGCAGTTCTTAAATATTTACTGCAATATACTGTCATATTCAGGAGTCCCAACTTTTTCTGCTATTATCTGACTCTTGATATTGACTGTTGCTTCAGTACTGCCTCACTGCAATTATTACAGATGACAGCTGTGTAAGGATTGTTTAGACTGAAGGCATTGGACTGGACATGCCCATCGTTTTGATATGTTACCTTAGAAGAAAAAGAGACATGCATTATTTTCTTACTGAAATTAAGAACCATTACACTAAATATTTCATTAACATTGTGACCTCATTTCTTGTATTTGATTGCAGACTCTTTTGCCTTGTATTTCCTCCAACAGTTATATTCCATATCAGAGAAATCAAATAAAAATGAGCCAAAAAAGAAGGAGTTGAGGAATTAAATCATAGCAAGGAATAGTTAAATGTTTGTGTTAAAACTGCTAAAGGCTTTGAAAAATTATGTTAAGTTCTTTTTTCTGTTGGCATTTTCTGATTAAATGATTATTTGGTTTCCTCTGAAACTGAATTTTTCACTGAGCTGACAAATGACTGTGGCAGCTCCCACTTGTGCAGCTTATATAACTGGTTGAGTCCCATATTTACATCCAAAGAACTTCAGGTTCATCTTTCCTTGATGATACCAGAATTCAGTTAGGACACACTGTTGAGCTTATGGCTAATATATTTTTCCAAAGAATTTCTTTGAATATGCTTTGTTATGTTCTTATTTTTTCTTTACTTTATTTGGATATCTTTGTCAACTAAGATAGCACAAATATGCACTACAATAGAAAATTAAAAGGAAATAGTGCAGAATATATTAAAGAATGCTTTTTTCTAATTTATATCAGAAGTCTGCATCTAAGTGTT